>OZ023265.1:22466951-23066951 GCA_964006375.1 Tillus elongatus | reverse complement strand
ATTTTTAAAGAAAATACAAAATTGATGGTAATATATTTTTCTATCTACCAGCTTACATGTTCTAACAATATTTGATCTTTTGCTGCTAAAAGACTGTTTAGGATTTATGTTAACAATGCTCCGGGGCAGGAATATACATCGATAGCCTGGGGCTGCGCGAGAGTTGTGCTCTGGGCGCATATACCACGGCATTCGAAACGGAGGTGTACGCTATCCTGTCTGTAGCCAATAGACAGGATGTGAGGATGAGCCCCGAAAATGTGTGTACATTTGCTCGGATAGCCAGGCAGTCCTCCGGGCAGTCTGCGCGGCCAGAATCAGGTCAACACTGGTTCGGGAGTGCGCTGACACCCTCGTGGGACTAGCCAGGACCAAGGAGGTACAACTAATGTGGGTTCCGGGACACTGTGGCGTTTCGGGGAATGAGGTGGCGAATAATCTCGCAACGCTCGGTTCCCGGCGGCCGTTCTGTGGCCCGGAACCGGCGATAGGTATAAGTAGGAAGACGGTCTCCGTCGCCTTAGACAGGTGGACCGAAGAAGCAATGAAGAGGCACTGGGGGTCGGTTGGTGGCTGCAGGCACGCGGGGGACTTCGTGGAGGGGCCGGGCAGAGATAAAGCTGTCTGGCTACTCGGAAAGAGTCGACCTACGCTTCGCCGCATCCTTGTGGTGCTCACAGGCCACTGCGCCCTTAGAAGACACCTCACATTGATAGGCGTAGAGAGGGATCCCATTTGCCAGGAATGCGGTCAGGATGAGGAAACGTCCTACCACTACCTGTGCGAATGCGACGCTTTTGGGAGTTTTCGAGCAGAATTGTTCGGATCGGGGTCTCTGCAGAGGAATCAGGTAAGTACCGTCCAATTGAAGACCGTCACGGCCTTCATCTCGAGGTCGAGGCGGTTTGGCGACGGAACCGAGGAGAAGTAGAGCATGGTTGCTGGGTTACTGGGGTTGGCAAAAAGGACCCATGTTTGCCTACTTGCTTGGCGTTGGCCTCCCCACCACTGCTACTACTACTACTATGTATACAATTATTTCTCGATGTGTTTGACAGATCGTATATTCTATTAGGTTCTATATTTATTTATTTCTGTGGTGGTTTTCAGTAGTTCAAACCTTTGTCATTGCAGTTCAGTTTACGTTGCTGGTTCAACACATCCCAGACTGTTTCTAAAAATGTTATGTAAAATTTAAAGAACCCAATTTATAAGCACAATTTGGAAAACCCAATTCATCACAACACAGTTTTTAGACCTGACGATCGTTTTCAGGCAGTCTCGTCAATTATATGCTTCCGAAAGTCTATATATCGTTATAAATTTGAACAAAAATGTTTTGATGAATAGAGAAGCTTCGGTTCTATGAAGTCCATTGTCTGAACTGTTATCTTAGTAATCAGTGTGCTCTTCTTAGGAGAAATATTTGATTACGACACACAGTATTACAAAAGCAAGTATGCAGTTTTAATTACAGCGATTTAAGACTCAACAGTGGGGGTCTGTCTGTCTAACCACCTAGAGGACGCTGTTTTCAGTAGTTCAACAAACTATTGTCATAGTAGTTCGGACTAAGTTGCTGGTTTAACACATTGTAGAATGTGTCTAGAAATGCTAACTACAATTTAGAGAACCCTATTCATGAGAATGCAGTTATAGAACCTGGAGACTGTTTCACTAACAAAGATAGGGTCATCAGAAGGGCGAATACAGTTTATTCATCCCCTTAAAACTACATCGTGATGAACTGGGTTTGCAAATATAGTGTTTTAAAATTTTAAAATCAAATGTGCCATGAAATGTTGACAGATAGGAAACAATGCTAAGAGTTTATTTTTGTTTAGCATTAAATTCTTCATCTAAAAAAGTAACTTGGTTTTTTATAACGGCTACATCCTATTGTTTTTTTGTTCAAAATATTGAGGTGAGTACCCATATCTACGCCACTGGTTGTCCGAACAGCTTGATGATACTAGGTTTTGAAAATACATATTTCAGGGATTCTGTGTATCAAGTCTGGTGAAATTCATTGCAGTTGGAAAAAGGTTATGAGCAAAAAACATATTTCTTTTATATTTCCAACACCCGTATCCCGTAAATTACGTAACACATATTTGTATGAACATTTTTTCTAAAAAAATATCTAAATATTATGTCCTTGAAAGTTTTTAGCGTACTTATGAAAAATGTATGTATATATATATATATATATATATATATATATATATATATATATATATATATATATATATATATATATATATATATAGGTATATTCCAGGCTGGTAAGTGAATGCCGAGGCGAGACAAGCTACCTGGCTGGCCAGAATGAGGTCACCCTCATCTGGGTGACGGGTCACTCGGGGGTCAAAAGAAATGAAGAAGCTGACAGTCTCGCGAAGAGAGGATCTTAGAACCATTTATTGGACCAGAACAGGCCTAGGCGTATCAAAAGGCACAGCCAGGGGACCATCAAATCCTGGGTCAGCGAACAGCATGAAGCATACTGGCCAGATTGTCCAGGGCTCAGACACGGGAAGTCACTAATTGGACAACCCAGTCCGAAGAGAGCTGTGGAGCTGCTAAATCTTAGCAGATGACAGCTCAGGAACATACCAGGACTTTTTACGGGACACATGACTGTCAAGAAACACCTGCATAAAATGGGGCGCTTCGAGGGGACCTGGCATGCAGACCCTGCGGCGAGGGAGAGGAATCAGCCTAGCACATCTTGTGCGAGTATAAAGCTCTGGACCGCAAAAGACAACTGATCTATGGACAGCCTAGACCGGAGACAGAGAAATAAAAAAATTCACCCTAAAAATGGCTGTGCAGACTAGTTCAAGGCGCAGTGATTTTGGAATGGGTGGAGTAGAAAAGACAAAGAGCATGCACAATAAGCCAAAGGCTGCGGCTATCGGGGCGGCCAAGAGGCGGGCGAGCCCTAAGGAAAAAATAGGTAACACGATACTTAAGTTTCCAAAAAGTGAAAACTTTATATGTATTAGGAAAAATACAATATGCTACATATATTGTCAAAGCCTGGACGCAGCAAGTGCGTTATGGTAGTGAATTTTCATAGAAATGGTCTCGTACCAAATATTTGTATAACATTTTTTTTCTTTTAACATATAAATATCAATTTTGGTGTAAGTTTGCTTCTAGTATCGTAAACTTACGTACCAAATTTGGTTACGATAGCGTTTCGATTTTTTGAGACAACTATTTTTTCCGAATGCAAACCAAAAATTTTCCCAGAAAACCTGGTTCGATTTTCCTGTCTAACAAATTTGTCCACGCCACTTACAAAAGGAAGGTACATGCCAATTTTTATCAAAATCGGCCCATTATTTTTTGAGTTATCGGTGTGTTACACACATACATATATATATATATATATATATATATATATATATATATATATATATATATATATATATATATATATATATATATATATATATATAGACTTATAAAAATTGAAACTGATCCCGGATATGGGTTCTAGGGGTCCTAGTTCACGCTCATTTGAGGAATCTTTTTTACAATTCGAAAGTCAGATCCCAGTAGTAAAGTTTTTCTAAGAAAATTCACTAATAAAACAAGAAAATGATTAATGAACAGTTTGTAAATCGTAGGATTACTTCTACCACACAACACAAAAATTTTTCAACTGACTCCAAAGGTTTTAAGGATCCTAGTTCACGTTTATTCGAAAAAAAATTCAAAAGTCGTGATCTCCTCATAAGTGAATTTTTCCTACAAAGATTTCCTAAAAAGGTATAAAGCAATAAGTCAAACGTTTGCTTACAAGTAATATTTTTCCGTTAACTAGAAAATATTTGGTAAGTGTGCGATACACTAATTCACGAAATTGATATTATTCATAGAATACATCTGAATTTTTGGAAAAATAAAAGGCTAGTCGAATATTTTTCTTTCAGCTATGTATTAAATCTATCTAGTATAGAATTGACTGAACCAACTTTTTGGAATATCACCACCTGCACTTAAATAATAATACTGATCTGTATTCTATTTGCTTAGCATGAATATTAACACATTTCCTGGAGGACTATCAGTATAAAAATCAACAACATTCAAGAAATAAATTACCTTAGAATAAAACGCATATCTGGACTGCTGATATATCGCGTTATTATCTGGAAGGTCTTGTAATATTTTATATAATTGGGGTGAAGGTATGACCCCGAGCTTGGTTTTATATTACTTTAATTTTAACGTTTGGTTAATAAGACACACGGTGGGGAACAGGTGTTTAGACGGAAACACGTCGCGGGGGTGTATTTATATGTATTCAAATGAGCAACTGACTCCTGGTCATGACTGCACAGACATCGATGCGTGTTGCAGCTGATTCTCTCCAGCTCTAAACAGGTGACTGCCAAACTTTGACACTGAGTTCTTGACGTTTGGTCTAACAGTGAAGTACATATCATATGGAAAGTAATGGGGCCTACTATAGAAATTATGAATTTCCAGGGATGCATAAAAATCATAAGTGAGTTATCAAGTTTCGCAGTAACCTTTAAAAAAACTGCCAACTTTTTAAACTACAAATGCTAACAAAACTTTCGTAAAGAAAAAGTTGGTGCCTACATTAGCTATCTTTTTTATGAAAGTTAGTTGATTTTTATTTTCATTTTTTAGATTATTGAATACTTTATGGGATAAACATTCTTTTTTCAAAAGGGTACACGACTTCAAGTTCTTGTGTGATAATTAAAATTTGATATAAAGTGGGGGGAAAGTCTGGAAACGTCTAATTTCCTCTCAAACGTGTAGTCAGAAATATACAACACCTGGGATACACCTATTTAGGATACGGAGATGCCGGATTTGTTATGCGCAATGTTACGAGATTTGCCGTTTTTCTGATATAATTAGTCACTGTAGTTTTTAATTGTCGACTAACTCAATAAATAAATATAAATATAAATCTGTGATGAAAGTAATTGTGGCCAATTTTTTGACGACACCCAAACTCAACCTTTACTTAAAGCTAAACAATTAAAAATGTCTACCTGCTATGCCCTTATAAGAACAACTTGCATACCAGATTTGAGCAAAACAGCATTATCCTTTTGAAAATATAAACGAGTCGGGAGGCAGCAAGTGTGTTATGTTAGTGAATTTTAATTAAAATGTTTTAAATAGCAAATATGTGTTTTTTTTTGAAAGAAAACAGGCATTAAAATTGAATACGGGTATAACCTATATAGTAGAAACAATGTGCCATGTTTCATCGTAATATCTTTATTGTTTGAAAATGTACAAACATTTTTCGAAAATAAACTTAATATGTTCCCGAAAATACTAGTTTCCTGGCCAATGAACCTTATAGGTTAATGGCAAATTGAGGTATTCAAATTTGAAGCATTTAATAAAAATTCGGTACCATAACGCACTTGCTGACATGCATTATAATTTCGTAGTCGAAATTCGATACTTTAAATGTTAGCTTAGAACTGGCAAGGACCGAGGGAATTCGACTATCTAATTAGAACAAAGCATTGTTTACCGTATTTGAACTGACTGGATTTTTCTGGATGACGAACTTATCCAAGCTACTTGCAAAAGCAAGGTACTCACCAAATTTTTTTTCAAAATCGGCTCATTTTTGAGTAATGAATATATATATATATATATATATATATATATATATATATATATATATATATATATATATATATATATATATATATATATATATATATAGTTTGCTGCATAATCTAGATGTTATGTTAATTTTTATTCATTTTAGTACTCCTGAAGATGCTTGCGATCGCTAGCGAAATATATCGAGTTGTTAGTACAGAGTGACTTTCTTTAAAGTATAGCCCTCTATTTTGGTCCTAACTGCTCTTAAAAATATACAAATATTAGCACACTAACGTGTAACGACTGTTACTCCTCCCTTCAATCATATATATATATATATATATATATATATATATATATATATATATATATATATATATATATATATATATATATATATAAACATATAAAGTCTAAAACCGACCTCGGATTTGCGTTCGAGGGGTCCTAAGTCGCGCTCATTTGGAGATATTTTTTCAAAATTCAAAAGTCGAGATTTCCCCAGTTGTGATTTTTTTTAAAGAAAATTTACAAAAAAATCACAACACAAAAATTTTTTGAGAAAAACTGGTGTGATCAAATTGGTTAACATCCTTTTTTTGCTCAGTGTCAGAACCTACTATAATATATATAATATAATCCCTATAAAAATATTTCTGAAAGCTTCCCAAATGCGAATGGAAGTATATTCTTCTTCTAATAACTTGATTTAGTTTTTAGCGACTACATCTTTATTAATGCTTTCTAAATATACAAACAAATGTTTTAAAATAAAAGTTTCTGAAAATTCGATACCATAATCACTTGATTTGTTAGCGCTTTTAACAGGTTTTTTTTCGCAATAACCGCTTTGCTTATAAATCTACTTTATATTTTAGTGAATTTTCCTTAAGAAATTTCACTAATAGAGAGGTATCGATGGTGAGACTTCCGGAAATTTTCCTCAAATGAGCGCGAGTTAGGGCCCCTGGAACCCATTTCCATGGCCTGATAAAATGTTTATATATATATATATATATATATATATATATATATATATATATATATATATATATATATATATATATATATGCAACCGATAACTCAAAAAATACTTCACTGATTTAGACCCAATTTGGGAATCACCCTTATTTTGCTAATAGCTTGGATGAGTTCGTTCATCAAGTCTTAACGGCAAATTTTTCTTAAAAAAATAAATGAAAACATTCATTTTTAAACGTAATATCTGTAAAATTGTTTAAGTGGTTGAAACTAAAACCTACAACTTAAAAGAACATAGGCAGATGTGGTTGTGTACCAATTTTTAAATCGTTCGGTGAAAGGAAAATAAGGTAATTTGAAATTAATAATAAAATCTTAATTGTTCAGGAACAACTGGTCTGATTAAATTGGTTAACATCCTTTTTTTGACCAGTGTCAGAATTTACTACATACTAATGAATATAATCCCTATAAAAATATTTCTGGAAGCTTCTCAAATGCAAATGGAAGTGTATTCATCTTCTAATACATTGACTTAGTTTTTAGCCACTACATCTTTACTAATATTTTCTAAAGCTACTAACAAATGTTTTAAGATAAGAGTTTAGGAAAATTAGATACCATAATCACTTGATTTGTCAGCGCCATTTCCATGGTCAGATAAAATGTTTATATATATATATATATATATATATATATATATATATATATATATATATATATATATATATATATATATATATATATGCAACCGATAACTCAAAAAATACATCACTGATTTGGACCAAATCTGGGAATTACCCTTATTTTGCTAATAGCTTGGATGAGTGCGTTCATCAAGTCTTAACGGCAAATTTTTCTTTAAAAAAAATTAAAACATACTTTTTTAAACACAATATCTGTAAAATTGTTTAAGTGGTTGAAACTAAAATCTACAACTTAAAAGAACATAGGCAGACGTGGTTGTGTACCAATTTTCAAGTCGTTTGATGAAAGGAAAATAAGGTAATTTGAAATTAATAATAAAATAATCATCGACATCACTTCAGATTATGTAATGCAATATCTACAATGTTGGACAAAGACAGATTACGCTATCTGCATTGCTTTGCTATTTAAGTAAATGGCAGGTAAAAATTTTAACAATGGAAGCTCTTGCAAGATGTCAGCCTGGAGAGCATTGTGAGAGATACGACAGAGGCGCCATCTCGGTGCAGGACCAGGTAGTATGTTGTCACGATAGCTCTAGTTTACACAAAATTTTATAGATAGAGCTGTGTACAATGTACAATCAACTAACAATTGTGTAAATTGTCAGCCTTAGACCATTTCTTTCCTAATACCGGAACAAAGTTTGCACCCAAAAGAGCTAAATTTTAGCATGCGAATGTATGCTATAAATAAAAAATTTGGGGACGCAGCAAGTGCGTTATAGTAGTGAATTTTCATAAGAATTGTACACTATTAGTAGGATATATTATTAAAACTAAATCTTTAAATTTAATTGGACCTTGGGTGGGTATTAAATTAAAGAAAAATAATATAGTGAGCTTCGCGGATAACTACAAATTTGTTAAGAAAAAACATTTTTTGTCGTTTATTGTTTACAAAAACTGGATGGGTTGACTAAAACAAAACCATTCAAGCAATTATTAAGGAAAAATACCTACCATGTTTATAATCATCAATGACAGGTACATTCCCTTGGTAGATAATTTATTTTTTTCTGAAAAACTTTTGTAACTTTGATGAAATGTGCAGCACAATTATTTTAAAGACACTTGCAGTACTTACATATTATATCTAAGACCAAATTTTTATATTTTAGCATCATATAAAATATTTTTTTTTTTCAAATAATCGCTAACTGTGACTTTAAAACCGTTCTCCAAGGTCCAATTAAATTTAAATAATCAGTTTTAATAATATATCTTACTAATAGTGTACAATTTTTATAAAAATTCACTACTATAACGCACTTGCTGCGTCCCAAATTTTTTTATCCTTTTTTATGTCTTACAGTTTCCCAGGAAACGTAATGGTCATGTGATGTTAGACACCTTGTATGGATGAGCGTCAAACACCCTGTATAATCCTTGTACCTTTATGCATACATTATTAGCGTCCCGAATTATTTTTTTTTCGTTATATTAACTAAATGAATACTTTTTTTTTGAAATTATAACAATTCGTGACGATAATGCAGTTGCTGTGCACCAACATTTTATATCCTTCGCTGAAAAGCACAAGTCCCCATCTGCATGTTAAAATATCTTAGTACCTTTATGAAACAGGTAGTAAAGGACGTAATAACATTGCAGGTCTCACGAACTCCTGCATGCATAAATATTGCCACTGTCTTGTGTTCCTGATTTGCATTAACCGCAAAAAAGTAACAAATTGCCGTTCCACGTCTCTGGAATTCTAACCTGTATCGGAAAAGGATGTATTTATGATGGCTGTTATATTGCATCAACAGCGAAACAGAAGTACGTAATGTTGTTTATTGCACTGTTTGTTAATTCCGTGATTTGAAAGGAGATATTCGAAACGATTTAGATATAAATTGAATTTCTTTATTTCTAGCATATTTTCAGCAGGTCATTACTACATAATTTGATCAGCGAGAGCCTGCCTTTTCTAAACAAATCACAAATGAGTGTAGTCAGGTCAGACAGAGCAGGTCACGTAAACTACTTTTCACTAAACAATTTTGGGCTCACTGTTTCTTTGGGTAAACCTTACTAAATACACCATTTTTTTCTTCACCATATAACCTCGGTGGTTCAGGGGTAAGAACGTGTGCCTCTGAACCGAAGGGTACTGGGTTCGATCCCAGCGTACTCCTTTCAGTTTTTTAGTACAAACTGTAACATTAACATCAACCGAGGTTCTGGCATTGTATTTGAGCAAGTTGAATGTATGCACGTTCCGCCCTTCGGAGGGGGCGTAAAGCCGTCGGTCCCGTGTCCATGCGATGTTGGGCACGTTAAATATCCCTACGCTCCTTACAGAAAGGCAGGAGTACGGCAAAATTTTCAGGATAGTGAGGTGAAACTGCTCCCTGGCGTCGGTGATTGGCCATAGTTGCAGAAATAGGCCGACGTTAAAGAAACAAAGCACACACACACACTTTTCTTCACCATCACTACAGACAGCTTCAGTGCAACTTGATGTCGCAACTATTACTTCATTTCTGTTTCTCGCTCCTTCTCTCTTACTCTGTTCTCTCTATTTTTAGCGAATTTTCATTAAGAAAAATTCGCTAATAGAGAGGTCACGATGAAAAGTTTTTGAAAAAATTTCTTCAGATGAGCGCGAATTTGGGTCACTAGAACCTAAAAGCAATGTCCGTTAAAATTTATATATATATATATATATATATATATATATATATATATATATATATATATATATATATATATATATATATATATATATATATATATATATATATATATATATATATATGAATGTATGTATCCGAGCGATAACTCAAAAACTCTGGACGCAGCAAGTGCGTTATGGTAGTGAATTTTCATTAAAATGTTTTTTATAACAAATATGTCTTTTTTTTAAAGAAAAGAAGGCATCAAATATGGTTACCAGTATAACCTATATAGTGGGAACAATGTACCTCATTTTATCAAAATAACTTTGTTGTTGAAAAAGGGCAAATATTTTTCGAAAACTAACTTAAAATATCCCCGAAAAACTGGCCCGATTTTCCTGGCCAACGAACTTCCTCAAGGTATTTAGCCCCTACTAAGATATAATTATTTACAAAAAGCTTTTCGACAAAACTTACAAAAAAAATTGTAAACAACTTTTTTGCGAAAATCCCAAAACATTTTTTTTACAATAACTTATTAAACATTAGGTACTTATTACCAAAATTTTACAAAAATTTCACAAACAATGATTTCTACATAAACAAATAAAGTTCGCTACCATAACGCACTTGCTGCGTCCAGAATTTTTTTCTTACAAACATGCATTATATTTCGATGGAAAATGCAAAAATGCAATAACACAAGGCGTGTTTGATTAAAAAAAAAGAAAATTTGTATCACCAACGACTTATGGGCCACCCTGTGATTGTAGAAATATTTTTTTAAGATGTAGCTCAAGACACCCTATAATTAATATATAATTTTTTTTAATATCTTGTATAATAACGGATATATTGAGCTTTATTGATTTTTTACGAAAATTCGACAAAAATTATATACCATTAAACGATTAACTCTATAGCTAAGCTATAAACTAAGACATCAGGGTTTGTAAAACATTCTTCTTGAGACATTTTCTTTCCATAGCCCGTATTAGATTCAAGTTCTTTGCCTAAATGTTGCAAATTTTGACATTTTAAATCGCAACTTTGACGTTTTGAGGAAAACCCTAATTTATTTTTCTTTAATTGCCTATAACTTTTTTGTCTTTTGAGCTACAGGGCTAAATTTTGGTGGGTAACTTACGTATAAAAACGTAAACCTGTGTACCAAATTCAGTTGCCCTTACTTTGTTAATTCCGGAGATATAATTTTTTTTCGAAAGAAAATACAAAATTTTCCGGGAAAACCTTGGCAGATTTTCCTGGCTAACGAACTTATCCAAGCCTGACCTAACCTGACCTGACCTGATCCCGGATATGTGTTCTGGGGGGCCTAATTAGCGCTCATTTGAAGAAATTTTTAAAAAATCAAAAGTCTGGATCTCCTCATTAGTGAATTTAAAAAAAAAAAATTCACTAAAAATACTAAACTGACTTCAATCAAACTTGAAAAAGTCTTTATTGGCTGAAAACCGAGGTCGAGTTCGTTAATCAGCCTTTATGGTCAAGAAAATCGGAAAACACTTTTTGAAAACGCTATATTTGTGTATCAGAGTAACTGAAAGGAGACTTTACATGTGGCTTGAAATAGTGCAAATAAAGCTATGTTGTGAATTTTAATTAATTTGGTACACAATATTTAGAATTTTTTCCAAATTAAAAATAAAATCCTAAAGACATGCGTTGACACGACTTAGTGATTAAAGTCCAATGCCTGACTTAACTGCCATGTGTAAATTAGTTCATACCATAGGTATAAACCATACATCCATGGCCGTGATTATGGAAAATAGACGACGTGAAATTAAAAATTTGGTAAGTTTTTTAACTGGGGGATTCAATCAATTATTAAAATACACTATATTTGTAGCTTTAAGAACGGACCCAAATACAGTTTTTCCGCAGCATAGATGTATTATTATGTCGCATAATATAGAAGAAATGTAAACAAAATTAAGTCAAGTCTATTGAAAAATGATTCTAAAACAGTTTCTTTTATCTTTAAACTTAAATACAAGACGTCATATAAGACCGAAACAGTCGTAGGATGTGTTTTAAGGGTAATTCTACTAATTCTGTAATTAATCGTTACGTATACTTTTCATGTACTACTCCGGGCATGAAGCCTGTGTCAAGTATCATGTAAACAAAACCTTAGGTATTACCAGATAGCTCAGTGTAAGCGTGCTACTCTAGTACACAGAAGGTTGCATGATCGAATCCAGCTCGATGAGTGTATGTCTTTTATGTTTTATTTTGACATTTGGAGAAACAATAGTGCACAGAATTCGTACGTTTTGAAGAAGATCTCATTTTGGTTTAAAACGCCTGAATAAGTTTGTCACCTTTGAGTTTGAAATTATAATTTTGTCATTGTTGATATTGAAAAACCGGTTTGATTAGGTCGACTAAAACCAAATCATAATGGCGATTAATAAGGAAAAATAACTGCTACCGTTTATAATTTGTCAGATACTTTACTTTTCTAAATACAAATTAGGTTCCCTTCTGGAAATCTTCTGTATAACTTTAATGAAATTTGTAATACAAGTTTCTTTTAAAGAGGCTTACACTATCTACAGATATAGCAAATTTTAGTTCTTTTGCTTCATAGCTAATTGAGTTTTGGGCATTTTTCTCAAAAGGAGTCAGAACGCAAGATTTTTTTGATAATAGAGAGATATCGATTGCAACACATTCGAAAGAATTCTTCAAATGTGCGCGTACTAGGACCTCTAAAATCGATGTTCAAGGTATGTGTAAGTTTAAAGTATTAACTTCACTAATATGCCGTATAATAATAGTGTACAATTCTTATGAAAATTCGCTACTATAACGCACTGGCTACGTCCCGAAATGTTTTAATTTACAGTTAATATATAGTTAATTTGTAGTGAATGATTAAAATATATTATTTTCATTTCGTTTTAAATATTCATACAAAATTACCTTTTACTGCTCATTCTGACGACTTGTTTGCCAGCTAAACCTGCAAAATATTCCAAAATACCTGCAGCATTCTACAAGACGCCTCGGTAATGACCGAAGAACGTGGTAATATTCGATGGCGTCAATAAATTAATGTCAATCTGTACAAAAATAATGAAGAAACGCAAAAAATGCGGTTAATGAATAATTGATAACATATATAGAGTATCAATTTGAGTGCATCTGTTGTCTTCATTAGCGAAGCAAAACGATCCGATGGCTGAGAACACTTTAATGATACTATATTCGCAGACATGATACGTTAAATTGACATCTGGATATACCATTCAATTATTCACTTTAACATGGAAACGCTGTTGTTCCTGTCAAAGACAACGTTTTACAATGTCTTCCGCTATATTCTCCTCCACCCCTCTGCTGGCCGTCATTCAAAAAAAGTGTTGCTCTGTCACATTCCGGAAAAAATACGACGTTTATCTGCAATTACTGCACTAGAAAGGGTTTCAAACTGTATATAAACTTCAATTTATTATTTAGATACAGTTCATCGCTGTTTTGGTAACTGAATAATTGAGAGTGAGCTAGAAAAGGATACTTGTTTGTCAGGAACAATTATGAAACAAACGAAAAGGGTCTGGAAGACTGGTGACTTTTCTTTTTTTCCAACTAACACGTTCAATTTTAGTGAATTTTCTTTAAAAAGTTCACTAATGAGGAGATCGCGACTTTTGAATTTTGAAAAAATTTCTACAAATGAGCGCTATTTGGGACTTCTGGAACCCGAATCCGAGGTCGGTTTCAGACTTTATATGTTTATATATATATATATATATATATATATATATATATATATATATATATATATATATATATATATATTTATGTGTCACACCGATGACTCAAAAAATAATGCGCCGATGGCAATCAAACTTAGTGAATACCTTTCTTTTGCAAGTGGCTTGGATAAGTTTGTTAGCCAGGAAAATCTGTACAGTCCAAATAGATAAAAGATTGGTTTGTTTTAATTAGACAGACGGATTTCCCCGTCCGTGCCAGTTCTGAGCTGACTTTTAATGTCTCTAATTTCGACCACGTTAATTATAATGCATGATTGTAAAAAAAATCGAGACGCAGCAAGTGCGTTATGGTAGCGCATTTTTGTTAACATCTGCTCAGTCCAAATAGATGAAACATTGCTTTGTTCTAATTAGATAGTCGGATTCCCTCGGTCCGAACCAGTTCTGAATTTGACTTTAAATGTTGCTTGGGTCAGTATATATATATATATATATATATATACATATATACATATATATATATATATATATATATATATATATATATATATATATATATATATATATATATATATATATATATATATATTGGCCCATCACTAGGAGACTCAGGCCGGTTTCGTCCTCCCTATGGACTCTTCAGTATCCCACATCTGCACTCCAACAAGTTGGCCTTAAGGCATGGCAATGTCTGCCAGAGAAGATTATATTCAAGATTAAGGAAAAAATCAACACGAATTGGATTGAAATCTGGAGAGTCCATTAGTGTTTAACTTTTTTAAAACATGGTAATTATGTTATGGAAATTGGTCCGTTTGGTTCAAGATATTGTACTTTAGAATGTACGGCTTCAGAAATATATATCTACAAGCTAAAAAAGTCAATGGTTCCAAAAAAACAACATTTATTATTAAGGATTAATCTATGCAAGACGTAAATTGTAATTGTATAAAGATTTGGTAATGTAGTTGCATTTAGCTAACTTATATTATTCAATTTTGGTGTAAACACTCTTAATAACGTATTTATGTAAGTGAAAATACATATGTATAATCACTAACCTTCTGCTTTAACTAGAGGAATAATGCTAAGAAGTATAAATTATGTGTTTTTTACTTTTTATCAGCAAAATGATGATCATTAACTGCTTGTTTTCATAAAAAATAAACCACGTGTATAGACAAATTTAACGTTTAATTATAGAGGAGAAAATAAAAAGAGTAGAATAAACTGACGAAATTAAATTCGCTTGAATAAACAGAAAAAAAGTTGTTGCTATTGAATGTTGAACTTTGATGAGGAATTGATAAGTGATAATTTAAATAAAAGAGTCGTCATGTACGCGAACCCTAATTTTGTAAATAAAATGTGCTTTTCCATCGTATTCGCCACTTTTAAGTTACATGCAATTGTAAATAAACGCAACCCTGCACCTAGGTCCAAACATAATCTTCAGTGGGTGAATATTCCGCGACCACAGAGAGTCAATATTATGGACGAGAATTATCATTAGTGAATTTTCGTAGGAAAAATTTACTAATGGGGAGATCCCGACTTTTGAATTTTGAAAAAATTGTTGCAAATGAGCGCGAACTAGGACCCCTGGAACCCCATATCCGTGGTCAGTTTCAATTTTTATATGCTTATATATATATATATATATATATATATATATATATATATATATATATATATATATATATATATATATATATATATATAATAACTATAACAGGATTTATAACACGGCATTTCTGTACTATACAAGGAGAAGGGTTAAGGGCAAAGCCGCAAGGAGACAACACGTGTTTCAAGCTTATTAGCTATCATCAGTACGGTATAGCCAGGTGAAGATGGGAACACTCTGGATGAAGATGCAAAAATCACGGAGTCACAACATGCAATTGCATCTTCATCCAGATTGTTCCCATCTTCACCTGGCTATATCGTACTGATGATGGCTAATAAGCTTGAAACACGTGTATGCGGTTGCCTCCTTGCGGCTTTGATGCTCAAGCAGAGATAACCTCTCTCCGAGTTCGTCTGGACCCGACATCTGTCACTGTTTGCCTCGAGGCGGTATCTAGAACTCCCGCTCTCGAGCAGCATATAATGTTCAGTTGTAATCCACCCTGAAAATCTCAGCTCTCTTCCGGGTTCGTCTAAAACCGACACCCACCAGTTCTAGGCTCAAGGAGACATACCATCGAGTCCCGCTCTCGAGCATCACCCAAGCGAAGCCGTCCTCCGTTTCGAAGCACACACTGGGGACTTCAAACTCCGGAGGTATACCACTCATCGGCGATCTCAACCCCCTCCCGGTCGTCTGGACACACGACACCCGCCAGCGCTCAACCCATCTGAAACCGCGCTCCTGAGTAACAACCAAGGGAGACCAATTGTCAATTTCCAAGCCCAGAGTGGAGGCGTCAAAATTCGGGTCCATGTCACTCCCCAACATATCCGCCTCTCTTCAGGCTCTCTTGGACCAGACCCTTGTCAGTGTTTGACTTCAATTAGTCGCCTCTTATGACAGGCAAGAGTTACCTTGAGTCTATTCTTTCAGTTAGTACCCAGACCCACAGGGGACATGTAAGGCTGATAAAAAAAACTTTCTGATGCACTCAGTAAGAATACCGAATTGAATTTCTTGCTTAGGTTTGAGGAAAACCCATATACTTTGAGTCGATAAGCAGCCACAACATTGGATTTTAGCCATTTATCGATTATTCTATTATTGAAATAAAATAAAATGCATCCCTATAAACTGATCAGAACTCAGGAGCCCATGGAAGACTATTTTAATGGAACCACGCCTTTTTGCGAACACATGATGGAAATGTTCTCTTTTCTGCGAGTGCAGTTTTACACTGTACGGCCATGTTAGTAGTCACAATTGTCGCAACTGGTCTAAAAAAAATCTACACCGGATGAGAGAAGAACATACACAATACACTGAATAATGTTTAATCAGAAATAATTGGAAACCATGTCGTTCATGGTTTTTCATTGATGGAAATTTGAGTGGAGGCAACTATTTAGCACTTCTCCAAAATAATGTTTTCCCAACTTTGGAAACTTGTATCTTGATTGAGCAAACACACAAGTTCCAGCGAATGGGTGCCAGTACATTACCACTTTCCAGTACATTACCACATTAATGTTCGGCAGTACATCCACTTAATATTTACAAATCAGTAGATAGAGTGGCGAGGATCATTGGAATGGCCACGGTGATCACCCAATCTGACTCTATTAGACTTTCTCTTATAAATACATGTAAAAGTATGATATAAAAAGCTAAACCACGCGATTCAACTGACTTAAGAAGAAGAATAACAAATGCGATTTGGTCTGCCACCCCTCAGATGTTGATTAACGTTACAAGTAAGAAGACATTTTTACTTATGATAGGGATGCTGCCAAGATGTTCACGGCATGCATTTTGGACACATGATACATGGCACCATTCTCCGTGTTAATGGTTTATTTTTGGGTCTTTCTATTGTATTGCAATCAATAAAACCAATAAATGGAGAACCGTAGTCATAATTCAAATCAACTAAATAGGGTTTGAGATATGAATTAAGAGTGCATCTGTATCCACTCCAAAAATATACTGATACACTGTTCACATTAGTAAAGTATAATGTGTATAAAGTTTACAATCGCGTCTCTGGTTGAGGCTATACAAATCACCGTTTACCTCCAAGCTACCAACAGCCACCATTGGACCAGACTTCTAATCTAAAATGACTTGGATACAAATTATGACATGGCCAAGCTTCCGACATGAGAAACACATCCACTCCTTTGCTGGACACCTCTCTTTTTGATACACTCTTCCACATTTGCCACAACTACTGGAATTACCTGATTGGTGATCACCTTGCATTCCGTCCTCTGGCCACTTTGATACTGTGACTTCAGAACATCACCCTCACTAGAACCACGGCTCTCTGATAAATTCCTAACTTGTCTTACAGCAACTTCTGTTAGTAGTTGCTGCTCACATGCACTGTGGTAAGTAAGCGTATAATTTGAGATCAATTTTCTTTGAATACTTTCTCTGCAGATACTAGACTCAAATTTATCCCTTCATCCAAGAACTGTTTTAAATTATATAAACTAGTTAGTTTACACAAGTCGGCTCGCATGGCTGATTATTTATTGATAAATACATAACATGTAACATAACAAAATTTACTCTTGACACTTCTCTCTTTTAGTGAATTTTTTTAAAAAAGTTCACCAATGAGAAGATCTCGACTTTTGAATTATTTTTTTTCAAATAAGCGCAAACTAGGACCCATATCCGGGGTCAGTTTCAATATATATATATATATATATATATATATATATATATATATATATATATATATATATATATATATATATATATATATAGGTATCACACCGATAATTCAAAAAATAATAGGCCGATTTTGATCAAATTTGGTGAGTACCTTCCTTTTGTAAATGGCTTGGATAAGCTAGTTAGCTAGGAAAATCGTACAGCGTGCTCCGGGAAAATTTTCGGTTTTCATAATTCATATCTCCAAAAATTAAAAAGCTATGGTACCAAAATTTGGTACGCTGTCATAAAGAGTATCATTTGTACAAAAATTCAGCTCTATAGGTTAAAAGAGAAAGAAATTACAAGCCTCTGATTAAAAAAAAGTTGAAACGTCAAAATTGATAACTCTGGTAGTCGTACTAGTACGCATTAGCGCTTTGTGAGTTAAAAATACGGCTCGAAATGACTAACAAATTCATAGATCTGTGTCTCAGCCGTCATTTTCCTTCGTTTCGTTAAAATATGAGAGAAAAATCAATTTTAAACAAAAATTGTATGGTGTAAATAATCAAGACGTTAGAAAAGTAATATACTAGAGTATACACCTGTTAGTAGATACATCTGTCCTTTTGAGAATGAACTCCCATAACACGTGTTCTAATCTTAGTGACTTCACTTTTTTCTTTTTTTAGTCTTATTTCATTTTACCGTTATCTGATCAAACTCTGATAAATTTTTTAGCAAGTTCTTGTATGACAAATTCAATTAGGACGAGATGAAAACTTTTAAGACTTGACTCAATTTGAATAGCACATCTGGTTGTTTGTTATTGGCCTAACTTAGTGAAACCGTTCCAGATATAATACAGCGGTACACTTTTCCCGTCGCTTGTTCTTTTCTGCAACCGATTTCAATTTTTACTGGACGCAGCAAGTGCGTTACGGTAGCGAATTTTTATTAAAGCTTCAAATTTCAATAGCTCAATTTGCTATTAACGTTCGTTGACCAGAAACCAGTTTTTTCGGGAACATTTTAAATTTATTTTCGGAAATTTTTTGTATATTTTCAAACAATAAAGCCATTTTGACGAAATATGGCACATTATTTCTACTATATAAGTTATACTGGTAACAAATTTCATGTCTGCTTTCTTTAAAAAAAAGACATATTTGTTATTAAAAACATTTTTATGAAAATTCACTACCATAACTCACTTGCTGCGTCCAGGATTTTATTTCATCTGTTGACAAACAAAAACGAACGTTCACTAGTTACATAGCAACCACCAAGGTTCATATATATTTTTACCAATTTGCTGTTGTTTGTATAAACTTATGTAATTACAATAATATAGCAAGACATAGTATCTCGTTATTTCGACAATATGAATTTAGACTATTTAATAAAAATGTATATGATAATTATTAACTGTAGTATTGGGCGTTAAGTTAAAACGAATCGTTACAACAACCATAATATTTTTAAATAGATAATGTAGAGATCTTTCATATGAGCTGTTACAAGCCCCTACTTCCCATTTAAAGATTTTGGGGTAGCCACTGTCACTAGAAAGGGGTTGTATGCTTGTTTTTTAATCTAAAATTGGGATTTTTATAAATATGCGCAATATTTGAGATATTAAATATATTCCATTTGACTGTTGCCTGTATGCCTGACCTGTATATGCCTGAAAATCCATGTTTTCAGTGTTTCGTGAAGCATCCGTTGTGCTAATTTAAAAACATTTGTAAATCAAATTCGTCCTAACGAGGTTAATTACTTAATGGAAAAGCTATTTTCATTTTCTGGTACGGTTAAAATACATAGTCTTTTATTAAATATTCATCAGGCCACAATGGAGTTTTGGTCAATTTTATCAGAACACTGTCCATCGATTTGTGTGAGGGACACTCTACGTTCGTATTTGATGTAAATTACAAATGATATTTCAGCTGCTATGAAATATAAATTGATGTTATAGTGAATTGATGCCAAACATGTGTTAATTTCATTTTATTACTTGGATTTATACGACCATAAAACTAAATTTGTAATATAGTGGATTAAAAAGTACATTTATGTTTTGCTGACTTTATGCTAATGGAATCGTTTCAAATGCCAAATACATATACGAATGTTTACGTTTGACATATTTGTGATACGATACATTAATCTATACGTGCGTATCGTTAACATTAGATCTTTTTTAGATAAAGCTTTTCATTTACAGACATAGCTGGTTAATTTGCTATGTTACATTATTGATTGGACTACTTTCGCTGTCTCTTGTTAAGCCTAATGAACAATTTGTCGACTTATGTAAGAAGAGTAATAGGTATACGGGGGTTTGTCAAAACTGTATATTATAATTATAGTTACGTAAGACAAAAAAGCGTCTGTTAGCAGTTTGTCAATTACCATTATTATTGTGTGTAGAAAAAGTGTAATCAAGCACTCTCTTCAGAAAAGCCAAATATAGGCATCATATGTTCAGGGGAGGTTTCTCAATGAGTGCCCCCGTGCGCGCGCACTGCCGCCTGCCGTGGAAAAAATATTTTTTCTATGCTATATTTTCATAAATTTTTATTTGCTTTTTATCTCCTGCATTCCTGCATTCAACAAACAAAAATAGTATATCGAGGATCGCAGAGTCGGCAACCATTAATACAGCATCAGAATAAGTATAGTCTTAATGGATGGCTGCAGACGTTATCGTTATATACATCCATATCCAAATATACATATATGCATCAGTTGCCGGCGGTGTGTATTTTTCGGCGCTCTTGAGGAAATGCGATACTTCAGTGCGAAATGATCGAGTATCATCGTCGAAAACGACCGAATAGGCAATCTGGTGTGCGCTTTCAAATTCCACACTTGCAATTTGCAGTGGAATTTTGGCAGAGCGTGTCTGTGTCTAGCATGTGTTTAGTAATTTTTGTGTAGTGCTGCGCGTCAGATTGACTTTAATTAGATCATTTCGTTGTTGTTTACATGTTCTAACAAGACAATTATTATTATTATGATGGTTACTAGTTCGCGTTGCTTAATAGGTGGACAAAATAATGGTGATACTGTGATTAATTCAGTGGATATTTTAAATTGAAAGGTTAACTTTTTAATCGACTTTTTAACTACTATAAATTATAACTTACTAGAGGAAAACTTGGTAAGTATAGTTCATAATTATTAAGTTTAGTAAGTAGTTTTTTTTTATAATACATTTTTGGGGAAAAATAGGCGAGCCCTTCATTTTTAGTGAATTTTTATTTTTAAAAATTCACTAATAGAAGGTATCGATTGAGAGACTTTGCAAAAATTTTTTCAAATGAGCGCGAACTAGGACCTCTAGAACCCATACCCGGGGTCAGTTTTAATTTATATATATATATATATATATATATATATATATATATATATATATATACATATATATATATATATATATATATATATATATATATATATATATATATATATATATACATACATATATATATATATATATATATATATATATATATATATATATATATATATATATGTGTGTGTGTGTGTGTGTGTGTGTGTTTCCAACCGATTATTCAAAAAATAAGCAACTGATTTAAATGAAACTCGGCAAGTGCCTTTCTTTTATTAATGGCTTGGATGAGTTCGTTAGTCAGGAAAATCGGATAATTTTGAGGTTTGTTTCAAAAAAAATCTTTTTCTCCGAAAGTTACAAAGTTGTTTTGATGAAATTCGGTGGATATGATGCCCTGCGTAAGGCGCTACTATACACCAAAAGTCAACTTTCTAAGTTCGTAGAAACTTGAGTTATTCAAATTTGAAGCATTTAATAAAAATTCACTACCATAACGCACTTGCTGCATCCCGAACTTTTTTTCTTGCGCACCTCCAATGCATTAAGGGACGAGCCGCTACTGCATATGTTGTAAAATACCACACAGTGCTAAGTGCTCGAAAAATACTCAAAGTGGAAAGATATTATTACTACTAATAATTAATTTATTTACCCGCACAATTGGTGATGTGTTCAGATTGGGTCCAACGGATCGAAATGTTTTAATTAGCCTAAAATGAGTGGATTGGTTTTGATACACTGCAATGGTGGTTTATATTACACCGTTTATGTTACGTGAGAAAGGTCAGACGAATTGTTCTCTGTATGTGGAGATATTTTTCAATTTTCAAATGTTGATAAAATAAACAAATATTTTACTGAGCCTTCAATGGAAATTGAGTCATTAAAAAACGATATTATTTTCTTTTATAATAATAATAAACATCAACATTTTGTGGCTGAGTTCAATATTGCTCTAACTGATAAAAATACTGTTGTTAATGTAATTCCATAAGTTCTTTAGCTATGTGCTACGATGGTATAAACATTTATCTGATCAAATACTGTGGTGATCAAGTGGTGGATTATATTACTCATATGGTAAATTCTTGTATACTGTCTTCATATTTTCCAAGATTATGGAAAATAGCAGATGCCGGTGTACTTCCCAAGAAGTCAACGATAACAACTTTCAAGGATTTGCGTCTTGTTAGCATTTTACCTGTAGTGTCTAAGGTTATCGAGAGGATCGTGCAGATGCAGCTTTGTAAGTATGTTGACAAATCATCGATACTGCCAGAAATTCAGTCAGGTTTCCGTAAGGGTCATAGCTGCACCACAGCACTTCTAACAGTTGCGGATAATATCATTCGCACAGCAGATGAAGGTAAACTCACTGTGCTGGTTCGGTTGGATTTCTCAAGGGCATTCGATACCGTTGATCATGAGCCTTTGTTAAGTATCTTGAATTTTATTGGGTTTTCCATGATATCACGGGAGTTTATTTCGAGTTATCTTTACGATAGGTCTCAGAGAGTAAAGTTGGGTGGAAATGTCTCACGTTTGGCTAATTTATCATCTGGAGTTCATCAAGGATCCATTCTTGGGTCTCTATTGTTTTCGATTTATACACACCATCTTCCAACTTATATAAAGCATTGTAAAATGCACATGTTTGCATATGACCTGCAGATTTATATCTCATGTGGTCCGCAAGACATCAATTCTGCATTGGAAAAACTCAATGAGAATTTGAATACCATATTTGTTATGGCTAAGCAGCACGCGCTTAATCTGAATCCTACCAAATCTTGTACTCTTTTATTTGGTAGCCAACCTGGCTGTGACAGGGTCGGAAGTATTGTGAGGATCGAAGTTAATGGGGAAAGTATACCTCTTGTGGGGGAGGCAAATGACTTAGAACTCACTATTGATAATACTTTTAGATATATACAACATCTTTCGGAATGTTTACAGAAAGTATATTGTCTAAAACTTTATTCCCATAGATCGTTTCTTTCGCAGGAGATTAAGTTATAGTTACTCTGGTACTTTCACATCTTACTCAATGTTCTGAAGTGTTCTCAGCGTGTTTGGATTCGTATGGGTCATCACTGTGCAGGTATTGCAGAATTCATGTTTACGCTTTGTTTATGGTATAGGAAAATTTCAACACATATCTCATAAGCTGAGAGACGCTGGATGGTTGAACATGAAGCAGAGGTTTTTGATGAGGGAGGCTATGTTATATCACTCCGTTATAATAAATAAGACTCCAGCTTATCTCTGCAATAAAATTACTTTCAGGACAGATATACATAACCTAAACATTCGCAGAAAGGACATGGTTACAGCACCTAGGCATAAACTATCTATTTTTGAGATATATTTTACGTATAGGGTGTACAAAGTATTCAATGAATTTGAAACAGACGAAAATTTAGGAAGCATTTGTTAAGTACGTTTTTTGAGTCGGTGGCTTAAATATGAGTATGCCGAATGGTGGAATAGTCGTTTTTGATTGTGTGTATTTATGTATTGGGTATGTTATTCCTCATATAATTGGGAAGGGGAGGGAACTGTGAGAAGACAAAGTGATATTATTATGTGTCTTATATTTAGTATCTATAGATGTTATTGTTACTTTTCTGCAGTTAATTGTGTAGAGCTGTGTCTACTGTTAAGTGTAATTTCGGAGTGGATTGAGTGGAAGAGCAGAGGGAGGTGTCACTTTATGGCACCTTTCATCTGAACTTCGCCCTTTCACACACCGATTTCAATTTAATGTTTATTTATTTTTTAGTTTGCTTTATACTTGTAAAGTGGGTGTGTGAATAAAGGGGATTATTATTATTATTATTTATAATGAATACACGTTGTAAAACAATAACAATTTAATACTACAAAGTTACAAATTTACACATAAAATTAATGGGTGAGATGCGATCAGTATAATGAAAATGACTTACAAATAAGGCAGGTAGGTTGCAATAACCAGCACGTGGAGGATGTCGCTGGTACCTGGGGGCGTCGTCCAAGAGAGGCCAAAGTGGATCACGTGTACAGGAGACAAACAGGATTTGGATGTCTTGAGGTCGCTGCTACGCAGTCGAATGAATTTCTAAACACGGGTCAGCCGCTCGTCGGGCGACTGATTCTTCCTCGAATGAGGCTCGCTGAAATGTCCACGTGTCCAGGTAAAAAACGTGGGTTTCGACGTCAAAAGGTGTAGACTACGGGTCAGGGGGCAGGCTTCCTGACCATTGAACGACGATGAGAAGCTTCGTATGACCACAGCCTAATCAACTATTATGCTCTGTATGAACGCTCGGTGACGAGGAAGTGGTTGAGGAAGTGATATAGTTCTTGCATTCAATCTTGTAGCTGCCTCGGGGTGAAATGGGCGCCACTGTCGTCACCTGGGCGACTGGTGGCTATTGCAGGCATTAAGGGAGGTTTGCAGAGTAGTAATGGACATGGTTGGACGCAGGGAGATTCAGATTGGGCATTTGACAATATTAGAATACAACTGGTATCATATCTTTAAGAAGAGTCATTTAGCATTTAGATATAAATACAGCTGTCCTGTGAAGGAACCGACAGAGCGCAGGTACGTGTTTAGAACCCGGCGATTATAACACAAGTTATATCCACACCTCTAAGGAGATATGTGGGCTCTAATTTGCCAAAAAATACTTCGAAAACCGTTTGATCTACAAATACAAAATTCCGGATGTCGAATGACATCAACACGAGCGCCAACTCATAAGAGGGTGAAATAAATCCAAGGTCTTCAAATGGTCGCCCAGGGGCAACCGATCATTCAAATTGAAAAAACTTTTTTAGCCCTGGGCTAATTTAAAACAAATTAGGTTGTTGAATGTAGCCCTCAATTCTAAAACTTTTTTACTACAATACATTTTTCACAAACCTTATGATTTTGAAGAAAAACTTGATAATCTGTGGCAAGGTGTCTTAACACTGTTATGCCAAAATCACCAAACTGTCAATAGAAAATTTTATATTTAACAATAATTGGTGATTAAATAAATTTGTTAATAATTGTCTTGAAAATGGCTGGAAAGTTTTCGTTAGTAAATATTAGGTATCTGAGAATAAAATCATAAAACCACCGTAAAAATGTGGAAGAATATCAAAGATATTTCCTATCGTATAGTTCCCTATATAGAAACATTAGTGGTA
Organism: Tillus elongatus; assembly: GCA_964006375.1. Lineage (NCBI taxonomy): Eukaryota > Metazoa > Arthropoda > Insecta > Coleoptera > Cleridae > Tillus > Tillus elongatus. The sequence continues at coordinate 23,041,425 of OZ023265.1, read as the reverse complement.
AAAGCCTAGCACGAGAGATGGGACATTTTTTGAAAACAGTCGAGAATATGTGGTAATTTAATTTAATTAAGAAAATATCGTGCAATATATGCACGAGGATTCACCGAAAATCGCTACTAACTAAGTGAAAGTGAAACCTATGAGGAGCACTAATAAGTAAACTTGAAGAACCCAAATCACCACAACACATTTTTTAAAGACCCGACGATCGTTTCACTAACAAAGCTAAAGTCATCGGAGGATGCAAAATTCTAATATGACGCTAACTTTCTTAGTAAAACGATCAACAAGTCTTTAAACAATGTTGTGGTTATTTGGGTTCTCCTAGTGTATTTACTAGATCCTTATCTCGACATACTAAAATTTCAAAGCGTCCTGTGCACTGAATTATCAAACGCAATCTACTGCATCCATACCAGTACAAAATTTGCTGCCTTCAGATTTTGTTCGGCCAGTAACTTTCTGTCTGTTTCTGCTGAATCAAGACAACCATTTTCTCGAGACGTCCTTTTAAGTTCGAGCCTTTTTGTACTCGAAGAGGAATAACAAGTTTTTACAACTGTCATGAATATTCTAATGTAAAGTCTCATGTAATGGCTCCTCGAGATTTTCGGCGCGAGTTTCAGATAAATATTTGTGCCGGTCTTATTGGTCGTTATTTGTCCAAATGGATTAAACAGCGAGAATTATCTTGAATTTGTACAGAAACTCTTACTGGTCTAGTTAAAGATTTTTCATTGCAACTCAGACTAGAGCTTTGGCTTATGCATGAAGGGGCTTCGCATAATTTAAGTAATATTGTTAAATTGTTTTGAACACATAAGTTTCAAAATAAATGGAGAGGAAGAAAAAATAATAGTCATCAAAATTGGCCACCCCCATCACCAGATTTTAACAGATGCGATTATTTTCTTTGAAGAACATTGAGAGGCTTTGTCTGTTCTTCGCCAATTGCAACGAGAGAAGATTTATAGGATCTCATTACGACTAAATTAGAATAATTATTGGAGAATATATGCTTTACTTTTGCGTCTAGATTACATTTTTGTCTTTGAGGAAATCGTCATCATTGTGAACAATCTTTTCAAGTTCATACCTTTTTTGAATTAGATATTTTTCAATTATCACATTTAGATAATTATTTAAATTCTTCTCTTATCTGTCGTTAAAACAGTTACTATTCTACTTTATTTTAATTGTATTTTTTGGTAGAAATAACATCTCACGATATTCTAAAGAAACATGTCTTAACTTTTAAATACCTGCCTTTTTAAAACTTGTTATATAACTTGTTGTTTGCAAAATTAGCAGATAATTGAAATAGAATAAAATAATTATGAGTTGGCAAATATTAAAGATGAATTTAATTGACTGTTTATTGAAAAATTTTACCCCAGTTAATCCCGTTTTTCTTAAAAACCATCATTGGGTTCTCCAATCTACTTATCAGTGATCATCATCACAGGTTTAAATCATCTCTTAGTGAATTTTAAAAGGTTTAGAAGGTGAAAACGAATGCAGTAAGTTCTGTTCGTCTCACGTTTATTTAAATAATTGTGTACTTAATTCAACCACATTCCATTGCAACGTAATGTTCTGCGATTGACTGTGAGCAAATTATACAAATGCATATAATGAAGTTCCTAATTAGGTAGATAACTCAGTTGAATAGTAGTTTTGCTTAAATTAAGTTTACGTTAGATACAGGAAGATTCCGGAGGAACAGGAAGTATTTCAGCGGTAGATTCAGGGGGTCCAAATAAGAAAACTAAACACATAAGTTATAGTTCGAACGTCAACTATCACTGAAATAAATGCAGTTACAAAATGTATATTGATTTTTATTTTATCCATGTTCCAAAGGACAATTAAAATATATGAATATCATAAACGGTTAATTATTAAAGGAAATTTTCAAAAATACCACCAACAACATCAATGCACTTGTTCGCTTTTAACTGATGATGAGAATAGCACGATAATATATATATATATATATATATATATATATATATATATATATATATATATATATATATATATATATATAATTATTATTATTATTACAGCGGCCGCATTCCTAATGCTATCAAGTAACGCTTGATCAACGTCTACTTTAGTGGCATACATTAACGACTTTATCCACCCCAAAACAAAATAATCGAGTGGGTTTAGATCTGGAGATCATGCTGGCCAATTTATTGGACCCCCTCTACCAATGCAGCGTCCAGAAAAATGATGGTTTAAATTTCGTACCCGCAGCATAAAGTGGGGAGAGGCCCCATCATGTTGGAAGTAAACCGTTGTCTAACATTTAGAAAAGCTCCGTCTAATATTTCTGCTAAATGACCTTCTAGAAACTATAAATACTTCCCCAGTAAGACGCACATCCAACACAAGCGGGACCACTAATTTATCACTGATTAGGCAACACCAAATACTTATGCTGAATCGATGCTGAAAATTGCGTTCAAACGTAGCATGAGAGTTTTCTTCTGACCATCGGTGTTCATTATGAAAATTATGTATACCATCACGAGTGAATCGAGCCTCATCACTGAATAAAATGTATTCACTTGTTGTCGGGTTATGACAAATCCATTCACAAAATTGTAACCTTGAAACGTTATCGACATTCAAGATTTTGAAGGGACTGGACATGGAAAGGCTTTAAACTATTTTCCTTGAACATATTTAAAACGGTTTTCTGTAATATTCTGAGTTAATTTGCAATTGTCTTCGTAGTCTCTCTTGAATTTTCTTCAACAATATTGAGAATGTTTTCTTTGGTTCGTATTTTCTTTCTGTAAAAACCCTTGCGCTCGGAAAACACCTGAGCACTAGTGAAAAGTCTTTTCTATTAGGGATCCTTCGGTTAGGAAATCACCGTCTCTATTCGTTAACTGCGTGAACTGAGTTTCTATTACAAAACCCATAAACAAAAATCTTATTCGCATATTCCCTATGAATTTGACGCATTTTAAGAATTCGTAACTAAACCAGTCAATGTTAAACAGAGAGATAACCAATTCAGACAAATCATTCAAAATTGATATACACATATCGCCTAGATAACTTGTGATTGACTTCTTAAAAAGGAACAGGCTTGATTTTTGGAAGAGAGTTGGTTGTTTAAAAATAAATTTAGTTATTTCAAGAACGCTTGACAACTATAACTTATAGGTTCATTTTTTCTTATTTTGACTCCTGAATGTACCCCTGAAATACTGCCCATTCCTCCATAATTACCCTGTACATATACCTAATCGTAACATGCAAGACTTGGCTTAAGTTAAAATTTAAAGTGGTTAAAATTTAGAACCCATATCCGGGGTCAGTTTCGATTTTTATATGTTTTATATATATATATATATATATATATATATATATATATATATATATATATATATATATATATATATGTATGTATGTATCCAACTGATAACTCAAAAAATAAGCAACTAATTTAAATACAACTCGGCAAGTGCCTTTATTTTATTAATCGCTTGGATGAGTTCGTTAGTCAAAAAAATCGGATAAGGTTTTCCGGGAAAATTTTGCGTTTTGTTTAAAAAAAAATCTTTTTCTCCGAAAATTATATATATATATATATATATATATATATATATATATATATATATCTTTTGGAATGTCGCATTACACTGAAATTATTTGTTTGCTGTACTTTTTGTGATTTTTTATTGGTTTACGTGGACTGCAGTTTCGAACCGTCCCGGTTCATCATCAGCACGCTGCTGACTATCATCGTTCCGGTGTGGTCTATGTCTGAGATTGTACGCGACGCCTGCGTGTTGAGCTTCTATTGGTCGGTTTACTGTTCTCTGATTGGTTGTGTTTTCGGACTGTGTCGTGTGTATCCGTCTTCTGTCTTGATTACTGTGGTTTGATAACTTGTCTATTTGTATGGCTTTTATTAAGTTTTGTTTGAATGTTTGTACTTATTTGTTCTGGCATTAATTGTTTATTATTGTTTGTTTGTTGGATGTTGTGTTGTTCTTAGATTTCCATTTTTTTGTGCTCTTTAATATGTTTCATTATTTGTAATTTGTTGAAGGCTGCTTTTTGGTGTTTTTTGGTGTTTTTTGTTGTGAATGTGTGTAGCTATGTTTGATTTGTAGCTAGGTATGTGGATTTTATCTAATGCTGTTATATGTCCCTTGAATCTTGTTTCTATTAATTTTTTTGTCATTCCTATATATTTTTATTGCATGTGTTACATTCTATTTGATATATTCCGTTCCATGTGGGTTGCGTTCTTGTTTTTTTATTTATTTTGTATATTATTTTGTAGCTTATTTTTAAGTCATATCGTTTGAGTGTTTGTGTTATTTTTTAAATCTGGTGGTCATAAGTAAATGTTGTGTATTTTTTGTTTGTTTCTGGTGTTTTGTTTTCGGTTTTGTTGATTTGTTTGTTTTTGATTTGTTTTACTAGCTTTTCTATTGTTTTCTTGTTGTATCCATTTCTTTGTGCTATTTGCGTTATGATGTTGTATTTCTTTTCTCGTTCGTCTTTATGGAGTGGTACATTTAGAATTCTGTTTATAAAAAATCACAAAAAGTACAGCAAACAAATAAAGCGTATGTATGTATGTATATATATATATATATATATATATATATATATATATATATATATATATATATATATATATATATATATATATATATAGTATATTTATTTGGTATTATTTATACCGCGTGTCACACAAAGAAGCATTTGCTTGTACCTGTATAGTACACAATTTAGAAAGTCTAACTGTAATCAAACATCAAAACATCGGAACTTTCACTTTTAATTTGGCTATAGCTTCAGCAACTATAACAGGATCTATAACACAGCATTTCTGTATAATACAAGGAAAAAGGGTTAAGGGCAAAGCCGCAAGGAGACAACCGCATACACGTGTTTGAAGCTTATTAGCTATCATCAGTACGGTATAGCCAGGTGAAGATGGGAACACTCTGGATGAAGATGCAAAAATACACGGAGTCACAACAGGCAACCAGTGCACATTTGCATCAACATTTGGAAGACCCTCACGCAGGTGATTTCTTTGCCTCCGTGGCTATTTTGGTTGTTTTCCTCGGATTGAGGGTCTTCCAAATGTTGCTGCAAATGTGCACTGGTTGCTTGTGGTGACTCCGTGTATTTTTGCATCTCCATCCAGAGTGTTCCCATCTTCACATGGCTATACCGTACTGATGATGGCTAATAAGCTTGAAACACGTGTATGCGGTTGTCTCCTTGCGGCTTTGCCCTTAACCCTTTTTCCTTTTATATATATATATATATATATATATATATATATATATATATATATATATATATATATATATATATATATGTATGTATGTATGTATGTATGTACGCATATGTGAGTGTGTGTCACACCGATAACTCAAGAAATAATAGGCCGATTTTAATAAAATTCGGCACATACCTCTCTTTAGTAAGTGGATTCGAAAAGTTCGTGAGCAAGAAAAATGATACCATTTCACAGAAAATTTTGAGTAATTAAAAAGCTATATTAACCAAATTTGGTAGGTACATTTACAATATAAAAAGCAAACTATACACCAAAACCTAGATTACTACATTAGAAGAAAAAAAAGTTATAAAGGATATTTAGTACCAGATCATTTCTATGAGAATTCACTACCATAAGACACTTGCTGCGCCCATACTTTTTAATTAATTATTTTATGATCACATTCGGTCAAGAAAATTGTTGCTATTTTTATAATTACTTTGTACTGGGATCATACAATCTTCTATGTTGCTTAAATTACACATGCAAATGATTAGTTTCTCCCAGAAAGCACTTAGATCATTTGGCATTAGCACGAGGTTCATTAAGTTAGATCTAGGGATCACATCTACCTTTACATTTACCTCCCTGTAAATTATTACCGCACATTAACTACCTCAATGGTCGAGACTAGAAGATGCATTAATGTAAACTGGTATTAATAACAGTAATGTGCTTGTGTTTCATGTAGGTATGAGTCAGATGATAACAGAATTTATAACATCGTACGCTAAAATTCTAACTAATTATGAATACAGTAGAATCTCGGAATACCATTAATTAAAGAAAAAGATTTATCCGATGTCAAAAATAACCCACGCTGAACTGAATACGGTGCTGATAATATCTGGGGTAATAAAATGCGGGCATATTTAGAACAACTTCTGATTTTGATCTTCGATAGTAGGATCTTCTTCATCGTCTTGTGTGTGTGTGTGGTGGTAGTAATGGATAGAAGCTATTACTTAATGCAGTAGTGCATTAGCAACATGTAAACATACTAAAAATAGAGCTAATTTACAACTCTATTGTGGTCTTGATGCAACCAGTATTATTCAAATAGACTAAGGCAACTTTGTAAGGGCATAAGTAGGATTTAAAATGTTTCTGTCCCATCGTAATTTGTAACAAGTTACGGAAATGAACCTGGAGGCATCATATGCGTAATAGTAGCGAATTTTTATAGAAATGAATTTTAAGTAATTTGGTTTAGAAAATTTTGAGTTTGTTTCAAATTAAAAATAAAATCTGAAAGGCATGAACTGAAACGACTTGTGGTTAAAGTCCAATGCCTGATAAAGACAGGGCAGTGAGCTGCCATGCGTAGATTGATAGTTACCACAGGCATAAATCAGAATTCAACGATAATCAAACAATACAAATAACACGCGTAAAAAATACTATTCGAACTAGCGATCGAAAAATCTCAGCCACTAAAATACCGAAAACCGATTAAATCGTTTGGCATTGAGGGGGATTCAATTAATTTTTAATTTTTAAAACACTATATTTAGAGCTTGATGAACGTCGCTAATTCAAGTTTTAGACTAATAATGTAGTAAATATAAACCAAGCTTTAAGTCAATCATTAAAGAACACATTATCTTTCTTAAATTCTAAAATAACGTACTGAACCCAAACAGAAAAAACAAAGCTAAAAACTCTAGTCTACTGACGCTCCAGAAGTTCATAAATCAGAATTAATCTTTTGCGCTGCACTTCTACCAAGTAATAGATTTATTTGAAAATACCAAAGGCTCTTCAGATGTAATAAGCATAGTCCAGAACTATAACACCAATTATGCTGCCCTTACTGACATGTTAACAAAAATATATCCCTATTTTCAAGAATGATCTCAGAAATCTAGCTCTTCTAAACCATCTTCAAATTCAAATTACAGGCGGTATAACTTCTGATACAGGAAGCGACATTTCACAATCTAATTACAATCGTTAAAATTAAAAATTAAAATGTAAAAAAAATTGTCTACAATAACTTACCAATGTTACATATTTTATCAGCAGAACACACACCTGACATAATATGTTTACAAAAAACTAATTTTAAGAATGATAACATTAAGCACTTAAAAAATTATCACTTTTATAATTAATTAAGACACAACCAAAAATATCCAGTGGAGGAGTTTCATTACTGACAAAGAACTCGCATGATTCAAAAGAATTTCCTTTCAATCGAACATCGATGCTTTCGCTGTAACGATTGTAGGAAAAGTCAATATAAAGCTTTTGTTAATAGCATTCTGTATTGTAGACATTTAAGCAGATATTTTTTCAAGTTTAACCGCCACGTTTATTGCCTCTCTCTAATAACTCTCGGGGTTGATGAGAAGTTAAATAAAAAAGGCAATAAAGAAATTTTTGATGAACTATCGTTTTTATAACAAAAGTATGACGAAAATATGACGTTCTTGCCAAACCATGACTTGACTGTCTCACATTTAGTCACGTATCCATAAAATTGTTATAAAACAGTTTGTTATTTTATCTTTAAACGTAAAAATCAGGCGTCATATAAAATCGAAGCAGTTAAATGTGTTTCAGCGACTGGCGAACAAGTCACAATTTAATTGGTTTTGTAAATAGCTGTTAACTAACATTTAGTTTTAGAATAATTACAACATTTCCCGGGGCAGCAAGTTGCCGTCTGGTAAACTTTTCCACCTTTGGGTTTAAAATAATAATTTGCAACAGGTATTTTTTACTGTTGATATTTGTGAATTTTCATTAAAAAAATTACAATAGAGATTAAAACAAAACTTCAATTGTTGTTGGAAAAACAACTGGTAAATATAAAATTAAGGTTTTTTTTTGGCGGCTTCGATGCCTAGTAGTTCCACTGATTTTTTATTCTCTTTGAGTATTGGGGCAGTGCCGATATCGACTTGCTAACAAAGCATTGATAATTTTATTATTTAGACTACTGATATTTACAGTGTCTTCACAACCATCGGTAAGTATCAGAAGCTATGAGGTCTCTAGGTTTTGTCATCAGAGTCTGTAGGGATTTCAGTGGAACCAAGTGCATAAAAGTGTTGTATAACACATTGGTGAGAGCTAGGCTTGAATACGCTAGTCAAGTTTGGTCCCCTTTATACCAATGCTATAAAGATGCCATCGAAAGGGTTCAGAAAATATATCTCAAGCAGATCTCTTACAGGTGGGATGGTGTCTATCCATCGCGGGGCACACCGTATCAGCAGTTTCTTGACAGATTTAATGTGACTTCTCTGGAGGCCAGAAGGGTTTGCTCTGTGGTTGGTTTTCTACAGAAATTGTTGTGGGATAGGGTTGATTCGCCTGAGCTGCTATCACAGGCCAATTTGAGGGTGCCGACTGTGTGGACGAGGAACAGTAACTTTTTTAGTTTGCCCACGGCCAGAACGGACATGATGCTCATATCGCCGATGTATCAGATGTGCAAGTTTGCTAATCAAGTTTGCATTGTCAGTGGTGCTGACATTATATGTGATAGCGCATCTGAGGTGTCTGTACATATAATGTGCAATATCCATATGTTTTCCTTCATGTATATTAGTGTCTCTCTATATTTTCTTCTGTTACTATTAGTTAAGTACCCTATTTTATGTTTTTTTTTCTGTTGGGTTGTAATTGATTTAATAAATAAATACCTTGCTGAAAGCCCCCCAAATCTAATGGATTTGACCACTGTCTACTCCTATCAGTTTTTCTAATCATCTTATGCCGTTCTTTTCTTACATTATAAAGTAAAAACAAATAATAATAAATGTTTGCAGAATTGGCTATAGAGATAACAACCAGCAAACTGGAGCTCTATTGCGAAATAAGATACCTGGTCGCTAGTTATAATAGTTTATAGTAAAGAAAAATAGCATTGCTAAAGTAAATGAGGACCAGTTTGCAGTTTTTGAGCAAGAAGCATAAAAAGAGCGTTAATTACTTGAATAAAAGGTGCATGCAAAACCATCTCAAATAAGTGCGTTAATTAAGCACGATCCGTGATAAATCTGCAGTTATCATATTATTATTAGATTGCATTTAATCGATTATATCTTCATCAAGTTCTGTAATAATAATTTATAGTTTCATCATTGTTAAGTCATAATATGTTTCGACTAGTAACTTTCCTCGGTCTTTGTGCAAAAAAAGAGACCAAGTGTTTCTTATAAAATCGAAAAAACCAATGAACTGACAAATTAATCATTTATTAAAAAGTGCTGTCATCGTCCTGCTCATTGAAATGACACTTCATGGTTTCTTCGTTTGTCTTAATTTAACCAAACTAAATCAGAAGTTTAATGTTCTATGATATATCATTAATAGCAGAATTCATGGTTAATTTGTTACCATCTTTCATCATTGTTTATGTAGTTGCAAAGTTACAAAGCGGATGATCTGTTGCCTAATTGTCGCCGATTCTCGGGAAAAAATACAAAAGCTATATTATCACAAGACAATACTTGACTGTAATACGATAGAATTTATATTAGTGAATTTACATTTAAAAATTCACCAATAGAGCCGTAAGTACGATGGTGAGACTTTGGGAATAATTCTTTAAATAAGAGAAAATCGGACCTCTAGAATTAGGGTCTATTAAATTTTTTATCTGTTTATATATACCGGGGTTAACATACAACAACTTTCTTATTTCATAAGATAGTGGAATGGTTCTAAAGCACTTCATATGGGAGAAAAAGCCTTTTCTAAAAACATTCAAAATTCACCCATAAGTCATCCCTTAGTAACCACCCCAAACTTTTTTAAATGGCGCCCCCATAATTTTTGTACACGTTTAGGTAGAGTTTAACAATCCAAATATATTGATAAATAATAAAATAATTAATATTTATCTTAACGAAGAAAAGTAAAATAAATCAAAGGACCCTTTTTGTCCCTTGGGGCTCGTCCGCGATTTTGACGCCCCGATAGCAACGCAGTCTTTGGCTTATTGTGCACGCCCTTTGTCTTTTCTACTTCACCCATTCCAATATCACTGTGACTTGAAATACTCTGCACAGAAATTGGTAGGGTGAAGTTTTATATTGCTCTGTCTCCAGTCTAGGCTGACTGTACATCAGTTGTCTTTTGCGGTCCAGAGCTTTACACTCGCACAAGATATGCTGGCCTGATTCCTCCTCCTCGCCGCAGAGTCTGCATGCCAGGTTTCCCTCGAAGCGCCCCATTTTATGCAAGTGTTTCTTAACAGCCACTTGTCAAGAATCCTGTTATATTCCTGAGCTGCCTTCTGCTAAGATTTAGCAGCCCCACAGCTCTCTTTGAACTGGGTTTTTCAATTACCGACTTCCCATGTCTGAGCCCTGGAGAGTCTGCCCAGTAGACCTTGTGTTCCTGACCCAGGAATTAATGGATCCCCTGGCAGTGCTCTTTGTCACGCCCAGAACCGGTTCTGGTTCCATAAATTGTTGTGCTGATCTTCTCTTCGCGAAACTGTCAGCTTCTTCATTCCCTTTGAGCCCCGAGTGATCCGGCACCCGGATATGGGTGACCTCATTCTGCCCAGCCAGGTCGCTCGTCTTGTCTTGGCAGTCACTTACCAGCCTGGAGTTTACCCGAGATCTGCTTAGGGCCTTAAGGGCTGCCTGGCTGTCTGTGGCTATGAGGATCCGCTTGATGGTGTAGCCTCTTCTCTTATTCTCTCGCACACAGTGCAAGATGGAGCACATTTCGACCTGAAAGACCGTTGCATGTACTCCGAGGGAAATACTATGGGTTACTCTCAGTTCTTCCGAATAAAAGCCTGCCCCCGTCCCACGCTCCCCGTCGAACCTGCCCGTGAACCAGACGAGCGCGTCCCGTGGTAAGCCCGGCGTCTCCCCCCACCCTGCCTCACTGTCGGGGATTTCCACTGTAAAATTGTTTTCCCTGGAAATTCGCGGGCTCGCGAAGTCTGACCTCATTTCAAGCATGGGCTCCTTCACGATCTCCTGAATTTTGCAGTGGCCTCTGTAGCCTGGGTTGATATTCAGTCTATCATTGCAGGCTAGTCTGTATAGTCCTAGCCTGGCCTGCCCCATGATAACTAAGTGTAAGGGGACAGATCCAACAACACCACCATGGCGGATGTGGGATTGACCCTTATTTTCCAATAATTTTATTAGAAGAAAGAAACCTTAAATATGAATTGATTCATGTCTGTAGCACTAAGATGCTTTTGTTGCTGAATAGGTATTATGTCGATCTGTAAAACGTTCTTGATATAATCAACTACTTCACGAATATTTTTCTGCCATTTACCGTAAACGAAAACCATATCTACGTACTCATTTGGAGTATAAAATTGCCGCATTTTGTAAAAACAAATTGTAATATCACAGTCAGCACCTGCTACAGTAACAAACTAACTGACTAAATTTGTAAATAATATCATTAAAAAATTCGAAACTACCTAACAGAAACTTAGACTACCTCAACAATTATAACCAAAATATGAAAACATAAACCCAGACATGTGGTTTTAGCAGGATGGAGATCCACCCCATTATTCAATAAAGGCCCGTAATCATTAGAGTGGAATATTTAAAAACAGCTGGATCGATCGAGCAGGTCCAGGTCCAAGTCCTCCGATTTCACCTACCTTGTTTGGTTCTTTTGGTACTTTATAACGGAAAAAAGTAATTGAGATTGCACCTACAACTTTAGATGACATAAAAAACAGTGTCCGCCTTGCCTGCTCATTAGTGACACATGAACATTGCAGTATGTACAAGATTAATTTAGAAAAAGAGTGATAAATTGTTTGGAAGTTGAAAGGGGGCATTTCGAACAATTTTTCACGCTTAACAGACGGTAGACAAGTTGAAATTTAATTGTTCATATTTTTTGGTATTTTAGGCAAATATATCATAAGTTCGTAACCGAAAGAGCAAACCAAAAACGTTTTACTACACAAACCTAGTTTTTTTGCGTAGATTCGAATTTTATGAAAAGAAGTGCATCACCCTATTTAAAAATCCAAAGTTACACCCCGCCTCTCAAAATTTAGTTATATGTATCGACAAAGATTATAGAATGGCTTCTGAAGATGGATCTACTCTTCTATTCACCAGAGACTTTTATAAATTCAGTGTTGCAGCACATAGAGCTATAGGGGTCAAAAATATGTTTAAATATGTCCCCCGTCACCCTATTAATTTACCAAACTTTAAACGGTTTCCGAGGTAACCCCTTGTAACACTATAAAAAACGCACCCTATATATATATATATATATATATATATATATATATATATATATATATATATATATATATATATATATATATATAGGAAAATATAAAAATTGAAACGAACCTTGGTTTTGAGTTTTAGAGGCCCAAATTCGCGCTCATTTGGAGAAGTTTGTAAAGTCTCCCAATCGGTACCTCTCTATTAGCGAATTTGTTTTAATAAAAAATTCAAAATAACTAAAGATAACAGATATCAAAAAGGCCTATGAAATTTTGAATATTTCAGATCCCCACGATATGGCAAAGCGAAGGCAAAACTTTCTGAAAATTTTCAGAAAAATATAAGCCTGTTTTGTTTCAAATTATCAGTCTGTATTTTTTGGTTTATTTTAACAAATATTGTAAGAAAATAAAGAAAGTTTAAGCGAATAATGGTTGTTAGAGGTGTGCGTTTCTCTGGAACTAATAGTAACGGTTAGAATTGAAGATGGAGTGAATAAAGGTGGAATAAAAATCAAGGTTTTTGTCACGTCAAAATCTAATTTGTTGAAGTCCTGGCAATTTTGCTAATACCGTTTAGACACAACCTATGAAAATTGCATCCTGGACAAGCACACGTTCAAAACTTCTTTGTTAAATGATGCCCTATAAAATTAATATCAATAAGCTAATAATAATAATAATAATAATAATAATAATAATAATAATAATAATAATAATAATAATAATAATAATAAAAGTAAATTTTGTATATTTAATTTCCAGCAACAGAATAATGACGTTTTTGCTCGAATTTGTTGCTACTAGATCATTATGTTTGTACATAAACGATAAATTCAAGCAGATGTGCTATATTTTCCACCAACTAGCCTCTTTAACTTCAGCTGAACATAACAATGTATCACAATGTGATATAAACATTAGCTAAATTAATTTGATGCAAACAAGAATCTAGAAGTGGGTAGCTGGAGAAGCGAGCCTTGGGTTCGGTACAATGGTCTCTGTATTACCGGCAACACGACAGACAGCCATTACTCTGGAATGATTAGGTTAATTGCTGCTGACCGGAGTCCGGGCGTTTTAAAACTATCTATGTGTGTGTGAGTGTGCATGCCTGGACTCATTATATGCTATTGTCCAGGGAAAAATCCAACAATGTTTTGATTGTTCTCTCTAACGATTTTACATTAGTTATGTACACATTATGACATGGGGAGACAAGTAATTTTACCATTTTAAACAGACTTTTTAAATTTTTACCGTTTGGTTCATTATTTGTGGCTGCCTTAACTTGGTGAAATAATCTAATACTAAATAGAAAAAGTTCGGGACGCAGCAAGTGCGTTATGGTAGTGAATTTTTATTAAATGCTTCAAATTTGGATAAATCTATTTTCTATACATTTAGAAAGTTGAATTTTGGTACGTAGTAAGGACTTTCCCAAGGCAGCATATCCACCAAACTTAATTAAAACAAGTTTGTAATTTTCGGAGAAAATTTAAAATTTGAATAACTCAATTTTAGATAAACTTAGAAAGTTGAATTTTCCTACGTAGTAAGGTCTTTCCCAAGGCTACAAATCCGTCATATTTTATTAAAATAGCTTTGCAATTTTTGGAAAAACATTTTTTTTTTAAAGAAAACTCAAAATTTTTCCGCAAAACCTTGTTCGATTTTCCTTGCTAACGAACTCATCCAAGTCATTAATAAAAGAAAGACACCTGCCGGGTTTCACAGAAATCGGTTAATTATTTTTTGAGTTATCGGTTGGATGCATATATATATATATATATATATATATATATATATATATATATATATATATATATATATATATATATATATATATATATATATATATATATATATATATATATATATATATAAACTGACCCCGGATATAGGTTCTAGGGGTCCTAGTTCGCGCTCATTTGAAATTTTTTTTGAAAAGTTTCACCATCGATACCTCTATAATAGTGAATTTTTAAAATAAAAGTTCACTAAAAGCGGACATAAATAAATCTGTTTTTTTTTTGTCTTCAATGTCGCAAACGCAAAGGAGGTTACACAAGAGACGAGATGTGAGTGATAAAAGTTCGCACGCAGTACGTGCGTTATGGTAACAAATTCTTTCAGTTGCCTCTATCAGCATAGATTAGATTAGATTGGATTCATTGTGAAGTGAGCCATTCCAGTTCCTCCACTGCGACCTTAGATCTACTGTGGCTCATGTCCAAAAGTCCCGCTCTCGAGCAGCATCCAATCTCCAGTTGTAATCCACCGCTAGAGATCTCAGTTTCCCTCCAGGTTCGTCCAAACCCGACACAACCAGTGCTAGACTCAAGGCGACATCCCATTGTGTCCCGCTCCTGAGAATCACCCAAGAGAAGCATATAGTGGGCCCTCAAACTTCGGCTGTATACCACTCATCAGAGATCTCAAGCCCCTTCCGGGTCGTCTGGACACACGACACCCACCAGCGCTCAGCCCAGGGCGGTATCATCTGGAACCCCACTCCCGAGTAACAACCAAGCGAGACCAATTGTCCATTTCTAAGCACACAGTGGAGGCGTCAAGATCCTGGTGCATCTCACTCCCAAGAGATATCCACCTCCCTCCAGACTCAGCTGGACCAGACCCACGCCAGTGTTTGAATGACTTGATGCCATATCATAATCATAAAGTCCCGCCCTCGAGCAACATCCAAGTGGAGTCGTTAGTCTGTTTCGAAGCTCACAGAGTAGGCCTCAATTTCCAGGTGTAATCCACCATCAGAGATATCAGACCTCCTGCGAGTTCGTTTAGATCCGATTACTGCCAATGTTTGCTTAAATTTCAGGCAACAAATCGAGCTCCTTGCAGGAGATGACATTTTTGAGGGTGAAAGTTTGTTTAACAGGTTTATTGCCATCTGAGTAAAGTCGCTTGCCCGTTTCGAAGCTCAAAGAGAGAGAACCTAGCTGCGAGTTCGTCTGGACCAGACATCCGTCAGTGCTTGACTCGAAGCGGTATTATGAACTTCCGCACCCAAGCAGCTTGCGCGTTTCGACGCTCAAAGAAGTGGCCCCAATCTCCAGTTGTAATCCACCTCTGTAGTTCTCAGCTCTACTGCGGGTTCGTCTAGATATATGTTCGTGAGATGTACGACAGGGTCGCCATTTCGGTGCGGAACTAGGTAGTAGTTTTGTTTACTGAACGTTTCCAGGCTAACCAGATATCAACCTGCCCTCGTATTATTTGAAAATAATAAAACCGTACTTCAGAATTTATAGTAGTATTTTATTCAATCACAACTTGGACGATTTACATCAAAGAAAGACTAGATACGTTTCCTTAATTATTACAGAACACTTATACTTTTATTAATTCTAGTCTATATATGAATAAAGCTTTTTTCTTACGTATTATAATTTTATTATCTCGCTCTTCAGTCTCCTCTGAATACCGGTCAATTACTAACGAATAAGAAACCAGAGCAGAGCATTTTATGGTTCAAAAATGATAATTTGAGACCTTGAAATACCACCAGCACCAGTATTTTTTGATAAATAACTTACAGGGATCCATTCCAGGTAGATTTTATAGAACCAGTATCGATAAAAGCCAATGAGGATCTATCAGCAGCCTCTGCTACTTCGTTTTCTCTAGTTAGTGTAATAATCAAGATTTCCCATGTTTGTTTCTTACAGAGTGAAGTCGTTTCAAACAAGTGTAGCATGTGTTGTGTTAATTAATTATTTTTAAAAGTGCAATTATTAAAGTTAATACTGTAAAGTATAACAATTGGTGTCAAAATTGGCTATATTATAAAATGAAATTCAAAAGTATTGTCTCGCGCTTATAAAGCTAACTTTATAAGCAAGTTGTTAGTAAATGAAATATCCATAAAGTTCTTTATTACAATAGAATACATAAAAGATTTGTGTACTTACAAATTTTCTCTCTTGTTCTTTCATATTCTATAATAAAAGGCACTCACCTGGAAGGAAAAAAAGATTAGATTAGTTTTATTAAAAATCATACAAATGTCAGTAAAAAAACTTCTAGGACTTGTTTAGTACTCTATGACAAAATTTAATAAGGTTGTTCAAAAATATATGTTTAACCCAAGGTAGGTGAAAGTTTCTACTTGTTGAAATTATCGATTTAGCTTTACATCCATTTCCCCAGTCGTATCCTTAATTATCTTTATTAGTTCATTTATATCTATCTCTAGTTTGATTCCTTTTCGTGCAACTTCCGGCACCCAGCATACTTTTTACTTTTTTTGGCGTTTCTTCTATCATCGCAATATCTTCCGAGTACCTTACGCAATGAAAGTTTCTTGGTACCTTATTTAAGTATTAAATGGATGATAAGGGAATATAACATTTATATATCCAACTTTAACATATATACATACATACATATATATATATATATATATATATATATATATATATATATATATATATATATATATATATATATATATATATATATATATATATATATATATATATATATATATATATATATATATAGTGTTTCACTTTAACATTATTTTGTAACGGGTCGGCCGATTTGCAAAAAATTTTTTGTTTAAAAAAGTACTCCAAAAGCTGCATATCCTGGTATGTATTGTTTTTAGATGCGCTTTTTCCATAGCCTACTACGAAAACAAATAAGTCCCCATAAATGTCTACAGCATATTAGGCATTTTCTTACGAACAACAAGCTATCTCTATCTATCTAAGCATATCTGTAAGCCACAAATCCCAAGTTTCAATATCGCAACTTATACAGAGTGTTCCTAACTTGAGTGCAAAAATGAAAAAAATCGACTTTTTAGAGTGCCCTGTGTAAACTCTACTGAGTCCCTTGCAAATATTAGAATGCCGGTGGATTAAGAGTCACCTATTCTATCAATTCACACACTATCATCCTCATATCTTATACAGAGTGTTCATAGTAAATACCGATTGTGATATCAGAATCTTTGCCACATAACTCAGTTAGTGGTCCTGTTCTGGTTGCATTTTCGCGCGTTCACTTTATAATTTTTTGAGAATAGTAATATTTTTACTCTTAGAAAACTGAGTTCTCCCGATTTATAACATTTTTCAATCAGCGAAAGGTTTTCTTTCTTTTTTTAAGAGCATTTTTAAAAGTTCCTTTGTTAATTCGTCTACACCGGGAGTTTTTCCTTACCCGACTCCTTTTAATTTAAACTTTAAAAAAATGGATGCAACCAACTCTCCTCGCTTTTTTTTCCCATTTTCTCCATACGCCTGCCTTCACAACTAATTTTCTCTCAGTGATCTTCTAGGTAGGCTTCTACTCAGCAATGACTTCCTTTTCTAGTGATAAATTTCCATCGCTGCCTTTTAAGCTCCTTTTTGTTGTTAGTTTATATTGTATTGTTGTCTTCTTGTCTGTTGGTAAGCTTGATCTGACCCCCACTTGGTGGTGCAGGGGTAAGAACGTGTGCCTCTGAACCGTAGGGTACTGAGTTCGATACCACGGTTCTCATTTCACTTTTTCAGCACATACTGCATGTAAAATTAACTTCAATCGAGGTTGTAACATTGTATTTGAGCAAGTTGAATGTCTGCATGTTCCGCCCATCGGAGGGGGCGTAAACCCGTTGGTCCCGTGTTCATTTGATGTTGGGCACGTTAAATATCCCTACCCTCCTTACAGAAAGGCTGGGATTCGGCAACATTTCTAGAATAGTAAGGTGAAACTGCCCCCTGGCGTCGGTGATTAGCCGTGTCGCAGAAATAGGCCCACTTTAAAGTACAAAACAAACCCCTGCTTGTTCATGTAATTTCTGATTTCGTCACTATTTATGATTTGTTTACTTACTTACTTACATACTTCTGTTGCTTTCCTACCATTTTTTGGTCATATTTTAAAAGTGTTTGGGTCCAATATATGCCACTTTGTTTACATATTATGCTCTTTACTTTTTTCAGTTTAAGCACACGACACATTTTAAAAACCTAACTATCGTTTCACTAACCAAGTTAACGTCATTAGAGGATGAATAAGTAGACTAATAATTCAGAATTATTTATCCTTTGATGACGCTAAGTTGGTTAGTGAAATAATCGCCAGGTTTTTTTAAAATGTGTTGTGGGGATTTTGGTTCTCCAAGTTCCCTTATCAGTGCTCATCACAGGTTCCAATCTTCACTTAGTTCTTTCAGTTTTTCTGTTCTCAACGAGCTTTTAATACTCCATGTTTCTATATTAAATAGGTTCGCGATTTCTCTCTTTACACATTTTTAATAAAATATCCACTTGCGTTCTAGCTCCTGAAACCACTATCAAACCAAAATCGCTTTTATACAGGTGTCCCACGTAGGCCTTCCATTAGTCGTTTCTGGAGTACGGCTCACAATTGAATTCTAAAAATTCACGCACGTGCGTTTCTCAAAACTTCCAGTTCACTCAAAATATTGACGTTAGTATGGGACTTCCGGTTATACCGGAAGTAGATGTTAACTTTCTTATTTCAAATAGAAGATGGTGGTTTTTATTACGGATCTAGATTGCTCGAAACGGCTAACAGAAGGTCTACGTGGGACACCCTGTACACTGATGATAACTATTGTTTATTATTATTAATATTACCAACACTAAAAAACTCAGCTTATGTTTATACCAAGAATGTGCGCAGACTGGGCACCCTGAAGAGATATTTTTTGTATATTTTAGATTTCCAGAATCAAGTCGCAACGTCTTGTAAAATTTGATAGTTTTTTTATTGTTCTAGATGCGTTGCAAGCAAAATCTGTAAATCGGTATGCGTGCAAGTAGGTAAAAAGTGTGCGTGACAAAATACATATCTTTATAAAGTAGGATAGAAATATGCAGTCTCTGAACACTTCCCCCAACAGAAAAATGTTATAGTTTGCCAAGTCACGTCATAATCATGTATTCTGACGCCTATGTTTACCACCACAGTCAATTGTTTCAGCACGTAACTTTATTATAACATGCTGTAAATGTGTTTTGTCATATTTCATCTTTATCGCGTAAAATTTGTCTTTTTAGCGCAACGTTTATTTTAAATATCTTTTTCGGAGTGTTTTTTGGGCAGATTTATTTTACAAAATCACGAAGAGTGTCTTTTCAAATGGTAGGCAACTGAAAAACGTTTGATAGCCAGTTACTTAGGCACAACATTTATTTATATATACATATATGTATGTACCCGTGCGATGACTCAAAAAATACTAAAGTGATTACAATCAAAATTGGCGAAAATCTTGTTTGGGCGAAAACCGAGGTCGAGCTCGTTAATCACCCTTTATACTCAAGTTTTTCCGGTGAAAAATCGATGAAAACTTTTTGAAAACGGTATATTTTTCTAAGTATCAGAGTAACCGGAATGAGCCTTTACACGTGGCTAGAAATAGTGCAAATAAACCTAAGCTCCAAGAGCGACGGCAGATGCTCCCATCAATCCTGCTATTTTTATATAGGGACCATTTTCTGCGACCAACTTCCAAAGAGGTGTTTTATCTGTAATTACTGGTATTTTAGGCGGTGCGAGACCACCGTTGTTACCCTATAATGCAATATAAGATGTTAAAGCTGGATTGTTTAAACTTAATTTAAGTTAAGGTAGACCACAACCACTTTTTTTACACATTTTGAAACTGGATTATCAAATATTACGTAAATGTATATATCTGCTAACCCCACTGACTGCATGGAGAAATATTAGAGGATTTTTTAGGGCAGATAAAAAATAGAACTATTGATAATTATCCAAGATTATAGAAAATCTAATCAATATTATTCTTAATTTGAAGTAGTTTGATACACAATATTTAGAGTTTTCTCGAAATTAAAAATAAAATCCCAAAGACATGCGTCGAAACGACTTAGTGGTTCAAGTCTAATGCCTGACAAACAGAGTAGTTAACGCGTAGATTGATTTATACAACAGGTATAAACCATACATCAACGGTAACCAAACTAAATATATACCAGGCATAAAAAATACTACCCGAACCAACAATCGTGAAATCTCGGCCGCAATTATGGAAAATGACAGACGACATGAAATTAAAAATTTGCCAAGTGATTGTTATTTAACTGGGGGCTTCAATCAATTATTGAAATACACTATATTTGTAGTTTTATTACTGCCCTCAAATACAGTTTTAGCGAAGCATAGATATATTATGCTATCGCATATTATAGTAGAAATGTTGACAAGATCAAGCCAAGTCTCTATAAAAATGATTCTAAAATAGTTTCTTTTATCTTTAAACTTAAACATAAGACGTCATATAAGACCGAAACAGTCGTGAGATGTGTTTCAATGGTAATTCTACTAATTCTGTAATTAATTGTTACGTATGCTTTAAATATAATATTCCGGCCATGAAGCCGATCTAATGTATCATGCAAACAAAACGTTAGTTGACGTATTCCTAGAGGGCCGAGAGGCGTTGTGTTTGCGTCATAAGCAGAAGGTTACGCGATCGAATCCAGCTCGATGAATGTATGTTTTTTATAATTTATTTTGACATTTGGAGAAACAATAATGCACAGATTTCATACGTTTTGAACAAGATCTCATTTTTGTTTAAAACGCCTAAATACGTTTGTCACCTTTGAGCCTGAAATTATAATTTTGTTATTGTTGATATTGAAAAAACCTGTTTGATTAGATTGACTAAAACGAGATTATACTGGCAATTAATAAGGTAGAATTATTGCTGCGCTTACAATTTCGCAGATGCTTTACTACTTTTCTAAATATGAATTAAGTTTTCTTCTGGAAGTCTTCTGTATAACTAATGAAATTTGTAATACAAGCTTTTTTTGAAGAGACTTACGGTATCTACAGATATAGCTAAATTTGGTTCTTTAGCTTCATAGAAAATTGAGTTTCGGGCATTTGTCTTAAAAGGGGTTAAAACGCAAGATTTTTTTTTGATAATAGAGAAATATCGATGGTAACACTTTCGAAAGAATTCTTCAAATGTGCGCGTACTAGGACCTCTAAAATCGATCTTCAAGGTCTGTGTAAGTTCAAAGTATTTATGTTAGTTTTATGCCGTATAATAGTAGTGTACAATTCTTATAAAAATTCACCAGTATAACGCACTTGCTGCGTCCCGAATTTTTTTTGTTAACCTGTAGACGTACTTGAACGTCTCTGCGTCATTTATGTGACATTGAACTGTTTCATTGTTAATATATACATTACATATTATACATTATACATAATTGTGGTCTTCTGTATACGTATATTGTACAATTTTGTTCACAAAAACAGGGTATAAAGTATGTTACATACATACTTGGAGACTACTTCTCTGGCTTCACTGAAGCCAGAGAAGTAGTCTCCAAGTGTGTACGTAGTATGGACCAGTTTCACTAAGTAAGGGCAACAACAATCAATGAAGTATAAGTATGTATTAAGTGCCTGCTAGAAATACCCAATTCTTATGTTTGTACGGATGTTTATTAAAAACAGTTACGTTGCTTTTCTTAATATTAATTATTACCACATAATCACATGTTTTGCGGTTAAATTCCATATACTTCCTAGAATGTCTGATTTTATCAAATTTTTTTCTTAGAACATAATATTTACACGAAAAATTTCGGGACGCGGCAAGTACATTATATTGGTTAATTTTTTGGTAAGAATTCTACACTATTATTGTACAGCATATTACTGAAATTAATACTTTAAACTTACACAGACCTTGATGATCGATTTTAGAGGTCCTAGTACGCTCACATTTAAAGAATTCTTTTGAAACTGTTACCATCGAAATGTCTCTATTACCAAAAAAAAATCTTGTGTTCTAACTCCTTTTGAAAAAAATGCCCAAAACTCAATTTTCTATGAAGCTAAAAAATTTAGTTTTGCTATATCTATAGAGAGTGTAAGTTCCTTTAAAAAAACTTGTATTATAAATTTCATTAAAACTACATAAACTTTCCAGAAGGAAATTTTATTCATATCTAGAAAAGTAAAGTATCTGCCAAATTATAAACGTATCAGTTATTTTTCCTTATTAATCGCCCGAATGATTTACTTTTAGTCAACCTAAAAAAACCGGTTTTCTCAATAAAAACAAAAACAAAATGTCTGCTGAAAATTATAATTTCAGACTCAAAGTTATTCAGGCGTTTTAAACAAAAATGAGATTTTGTTCAAAACGTATGAAAATCTGTGCAATATTGTTTCTCCAAATGTCAAAAAAAAAACATACATTTATCGAGCCGGAATCGATCACGCAACCTTCTGCGTAGAAGACCACTGATCTATCTAAGGATACGTTAACTAACGGTGTCTTTTCATGATACTTGACACAGGTTTCATGCCCGGGATATTATATTAAAAGTGTAAGTAACAATTAGTTACAGAATTAGTAGAATTGCTATTGAAAAACATTCAAAGACTGTTTCAGTCATATATGACCTCTTGTGTTTAAGTTTAAAGATGAAAGAAACTATTGTAGAATTATTTTTATAGATACTTGACTTGATTTTGTTTACATTTCTACTATATTATGCTATACTTTCAGTCTAAAACCACAGCATAATATATCTATGCTGTGCTAAAACTGTATTTGGGGCCGTTCATTAAGCTACAAATATAGTGTATTTAAAAAATTGATTAAACCCCCCAGTTAAATAACTATCACTTGCCAAATTCTTAATTTCATGTCGTCTGTCATTTACCATATTTGTCACCGAGATTTCACGATTGTTGGTTTGGGTAGTATGTTTATCCCTGTAATTTATTTAGTGTGCTTACCGTTGATGTGTGGTTTATACCTGTTGTATTAATCAATCTATCCATGGCAGTTAACTACTCTCTCTGTAAGGCATCGGACTTCAACCACTAAGTCGTTTCAATGCATGTCTTTCAGATTTTAATTTTATTTTGAAAAATACTCTAAATATCTATTGCGTACCAGCTTACTCAAAATTCACAACATAGGTTTATTTACACAATTTCTAGCCACATGTAAAGTCTCATTCCAGTTACTCTGATACTTAAAAAAATATAGCGTTTTAATAATATTTTTGTATATTTTTTGGGTGACAAAAATGTACGTTGTAGCAGATATACGAACTCGTCCGCGGTATTAATATACAATAAAGATATGTGCCAAGTTTGGTTTAAATCAGTTGAATATTTTTTGAGTTATCGCTCGGATACATACATACATACATACATATATATATATATATATATATATATATATATATATATATATATATATATATATATATATATATATAAATAAATATATATATATATATATATATATATATATATATATATATATATATATATATATACATATATAATAACACCAGAGTAGACAAACTTCGCACCCAGAAGCCTTATGCCCAGTTTCACAAAGCTTGATTAAATATTTAACGGCCGGTTAGCTAATTCAGACGACCAATCACAGTCCATGATTCGGGGTTTTGCCATGACAACCAAATATTTTGAAGCCGTGATTGGTCGTCTCAAGCCTTGACTAACTAACCGGCCGTTAAATATTTAATCTAGCTTTGTGAAACTGGGCATATAAGTTGTGTGGCGGGAGCTTACATGCACATATAGACAAAGGACACCACCCATAACTTCATCCGAAGTCTGCCTTTCCACATTCGAGTGAAAAAGACCGACAAACCATAAGGCCAGAAGCCAAAATAAAATATCTGGGAGTGATGCTCGACTCAGGTCTACTTTGGGTGGAGCGTAGCGGACAAGATAGCGGGGGCGGCGCATAGGGTACGAGCGGTAGCCGGAAAGACGTGGGGGACGGATCCAAAGACCTTTAGGGTCATATATGAGGAAGCAGTGAAGCCAGCTCTCCTGTACGGCGTCGAAATCTGGGGTGAACGAGCGAGGGATTCTAGGGTCTCTAGAAAACTTCAGTCGGCCCAAAGAGCATTTCTGTTGGGCATAACGAAGGCCTACAGAACGACTTCCAACGCAGCACTGGCGGTGCTGGTGGGGTGCCCACCTTTGTGGCTGGAAGCAGAGGAGCGGCATATAAGATGGGAACACTCAAAGGCGGCAAATTTTGAGGGAAACCCGGCGTACGGAGAAGGATCGCACCCGGCGGCGCAGAGGAAAACCTGGGCGATAATAGGAGCAGAAAAGACAACAGGACGGTGGATATACACAGACGCGTCCTGAGCCGGAGTCGAGGTTTAAATAGGCCTGGTGTCCTATGAAAACAATGCAGTGATCGAAAGCAAAGGGCTAGCTCCAGGACGGGTACCCGGTGCACATGGCGGAATTGTTCGCGGTGGGTACGGCAGTGGAAAAGGCCGCCACTCTGCTGGGTGGAACTGTCAACATCGTTTCCGATAGCAGAGCTGCGCTGGACATGATCACCAGGAGGAAAGGGGGAACGGCCGACAGAATCAACAGGAAGATGCAAGAGGTGGAGCGCGCGGGAACAAAAATAAAACTGTGGTGGGGTAGCGACCAGTTAGAAGGTATCGCAAAGGCCGATGCGAGAGCGAAAGCCGCCAGAAGTGACCCTCTAGGCCACGAGAGGGTAGAGGCTCCGGTAATGAGTAGAATGCTCAAAAGACGTGCCAAGGAGAACACTGAAGCAGAGTGGCAGAGGCAGTGGGACGATGAGACAAAGGGTAGGACTACTTATCGATACATAGAGAGCGTGGGTGTGCGCCTCAAGTGCTGGAGTCACAGGGCGGTGAGCTTGCTGACTGGCCACGGGCCCTTTAAGAGCTACTTCAGTAGGTTTAACCTAAGGCCTGTAACTGGAGAATGTGCGTGCGGAAACGGAGAGCAGGGGACAGCAAGACATGTGCTGGAAGACTGACTGCCAGATGGAAAATCGTAGGGCGACAAGAGAAGACTTTGCGAGAAACCAGAACATAGTTGAGAGTTCCTACCTGTTCAAGTTAACTAGGTCCACCAAGAACGAGTAAATCAGGAATTTCAATGAATGGGCCGCAGAAATAGAGCTGGAAGAGGAAACGCGAAGTGCGATTGAGACAAACCGCAGAGAAAGAGAGGGCGCCGGATAGAGAGATGGGTGAATATAAAAATGTTAACGGAACTTGGTTTTGGGTTCTAGGAATCCAAATTCCTGCTGATCTGAAGAAATTTTTTCAAAAGCTTTTCATCGTAACCTCTCTATTAACGCATGTTTATCAAAAAAATTTGCTAAAAATACATACGGGCGAACATAGGACTTTCCTCCTTTTTTAAAGGCTGTTAAAAATAGGCCGATGCACAGAGAAAATTTAGTTTTATACCTGTTATGTGGAAGTAATTTATCTAGACACACGTCGATTCGTGTCATTTGGTCTAACAAGTTAACAAGAATGCGCCACTCGTAATTTTATTATCGTGTTGTGTTTATATTGAGCGATTTTGTGGTTAATCTGTTAGTCTATATTAGACTTGGCCAAAACAGGAAATGACTAAACCGCGGCACGCGAAGGCGCCCCCGGCCTGCCTTGTGATAAGCAAATGTTGAAGAATATTTCACAGTTTTTATGACAGCTGTCTTGCAGGAAATTGTATTCATAATTCCCGTTTATGCCGCAGTTTACGCTGTACTTTCTGAATAAGCTGGAGATTTTCATAAAATTCATATTAAGCGTTCACAGGAATATGCTTTTTGAATTTTAAAATACACATTATACTACCAAATGCCTATAATTTTTGAATGATATGTTATGCAATGTGTTTGAAAATAATCTGATTCTTACCAACCGATAGCACTGGAATATTAAAATGATAATAAAAAAAACATTTTTTGAGTAATTTATTACATTTAAATCTTGAATTGGAGACGACTGCTAAATACTTGAATGCAGAATTCGTGGCTGTATGTAAAATCGCTGTTTTTTTTGTTTAGGAAGGCCTTATTTGTATGTTGTGTATGGCGCTAATAAACTGTCTTGTCCGAATGTCAAAATTAATATATTCACGTCTTCAGTTCAGACAACTTGTATGTATGTATAAAAAATTCAGAGCACAAAAGGAAATAACCAATAATATTTTTATCAAGGAGGATATCATAAATTATTCGGAAACTATACATAAAAGATTTATTTTTACATAGGTAAGGAGTTTTTAATTTATTCATTATTATGTTTACCATCGTCACAGTGTACAGGCGATGTCGCTTTTGCATTTCGTCAGGTGGGCGATGTTTTCAAAAGCTTTTCTTTTGTTCTGCCCCTTTCTCTATTTCTAAGTATGTGTCCTCCAATATTGGTTTCCGATATTATTAGTGAATTTTTGTAGAAAAAAATTCACTAATGGGGAGATCCCGACTTTTAAATTTTGAAAAAACTACTTCAAATAAGCGCGAACTAGGGCCCCTAGAACCCATATCCGGCGTCAGTTCCAACTTTTATATCGTTATATATATATATATATATATATATATATATATATATATATATATATATATATATATATATATATATATATATATATATATATATATATATATATATATATATGTGTGTGTGTGTGTGTGTGTGTGTGTGTGTGTGTGTGTGTGTATATACACCCATAACTCAAAAAATAATGGGCCGATTTTGATAAAATTTGGAAGGTACTTTTCTCTTGTAAGTGACTTGGATAGGTTCGCTAGCCAGGAAAATGGGACTAGGTTTTCCGGGAAATTTTTTAGTTTTCCCTAAAGAAATCTTTTTTTTTAAATAACAACGGTATGGTAACTAAATTTGGTACGCAGGTTTACGTTATGAAAAGTAAACTACAAAAATTTACACCTCTATATTACAAGGAAAAATGTTATAAGCATTTAAAAAATGTGTGGCGCCAGATCATTTCTATGGAAATACACTACCATAATGCACTTGCTGCGTCTAGTCTTTTATATGGTCTTTCATATAACCTTGTTATATACGTACGAATAAGTTGAGCATCTACTCAATTATATTGTTTTTATGATCTCATGAATTTCAACAACCTAGGAGTTGAATAATCAGCAAACGCAAATTGTAACAGAAAGTGAACATACACACACGCAAAGGTGCTGCTGTCTCGGATGTATCAAAGAATAAGTTACTTAAGACCAGACTGTGAGACAAGAATATGCGAAATTTGCATATAACTCATCCCCATGAATGTTATTGGAACAAGGGCCATAAAATCAAAACCAAACAGTAAACAGTCACTGAAAACATTCAGGGAGCAACATGTCAAGCAAATTTTATCAAAACAACTTTGTAATTCTCTGAGATACGAATATTTCTTTCGGAAAAATCTAATTTCTTTTTTTTTTGGGAAACTGGTCCAACAAGGCTGGCTAACGAACTGATCCAAGCCATTAATTAAATAAAGACTCTTGCTGAGTTTGATTAAAATTGGTTAATAACTTTTTGAGTTATAGGTTGGATACATATAATGAGAATAATAATAATAATAATAGATTGATTTTCAAAAATACAGTTCAATAATAACATACTTTTTTTTAAAATCAAAATCCCAACAAAACAAAAAACATCTACAAACCTTATACTTTAAAAGCCCAATAATGAGAGAACAGATGACCAAAAATATGAACACCGAACTAAGTAAGATCAGAGCTGAACAGAATGAAGATCCATAAATAATATGGGATACCATCAAAACCACGATAACGACTTCAACAAAAGAGCTACTGCAAACAAAGAATACTGTTCACAAACAAAAACCATGGATAACTGACGAAGTTTTAAAACTAATGGAAGAAAGAAGAACGTACAAAAACATAGACAACAATGCATATAACCATATACATAGTGAGATAAGAAAAAGAATACGTGAAGCCAAAGAAAAGTGGTACAGAGAAAAATGTGCGAAGGTAGAAGATTTGATAATGAAACACGATGATCTTAACCTCTATAAAAAATTAGGGAGGTGGCTGGTATAAAAAGCAAAACCAAAGCAATGTTTTGCTGGACAGAGATGGCAAAATAATCCCAGACACTGCAGGGAAGCTGCAAGATGGAAGGAGTATATTCAGGAACTATTCGACGATGACAGACAACAATAAATAGTAAAAGAGGACACAGAAGCAGATTTGGTCCCAACAATAACAAAGGAAGAGGTAATGCACGTGGTAAAAATGGCAAAGTCTAACAAAGCTCTAGGACCCGACGAAATTCCAGCAGAAACAATTAAACTAATCACAGAAGATCAAATGGGCATATTGGTTGAACTATTTAACACAATATACAACACAGGAATCATTCCCCGCGAATGGATTAGATCGACCTTCATTACATTACCAAAAAAGTTGAATGCAAAAGAATGTAGCGACCACCGAACCATCAGTCTAATGAGTCACGCTCTCAAAATATTCCTAAAGATAATACACCAGAGAATTCTTAGGAAATTAGAACAAGATATTAGCGAAACCCAATTTGGCTTCAGAAATGCAATGGGAACAAGAAAAGCCTGGTTTGTCTTCAATGTGTTGACTCAAAGATGCATGGACATCAATCAGCCGATGTATGTCTGTTTCCTTGACTACAACAAAGCATTTTATAGAGTCCGCCACAACCACCTCATTCAGTTACTTAAAAGTAAAAATATAGACATGAAATATATTAGAATAATAAATAATTTATACTATAGCCAGACGGCTAATATCAAGGTGGACAAGGAACTCTCAGAGGAAGTAAAAATACAACGTAGTGTAAGGCAAGGATGTGTACTATCACCGCTATTATTTAATCTTTACTCGGAAGAAAACATTCAGAGAGCGCTGGAAGAAACAACAATAGGAGTAAAGGTCAATGGAATACCCATTAACAATATCCGGTATGCAGACGACACCATACTCATTGCCGAAACAATAGAAGATTTACAGAGCTTAGTAGATCAAGTAGTGACGAGTAGCGAGGAGAGCGGATTTACCTTAAATATCAAAAAGACCAAATTTATGACCATCACAAAATCAGTTCAGCAACAGGAAAACCTATGGATCAACGGAGAACTAGTAGAGAAAGTCAGTAAGTACAGGTACCTGGAAACAACTGCCAATGAAAATAATGAGTACACTGAAGAAATTAAATCAATAATTGAACAAGCCAGAACCATATTTAACAGAATGATAAGCGTGTTATGCAGTAGAGATCTTAACTTACAACCTAGAGTCAGAATATTGAGATGCTACGTTTTCTCGGTGTTGCTATATAGGATGGAATCATGGACGTTAGAAAGATATAAGTGATCGACTGGAGGCATTTGAGATGTGGTCATATAGAAGGATCTTGAGGATAAGTTGGGTAGACATGGTAATAAATGAGCAGGTACTGGGAAGAATGAGAAAAGAAAAAGAGATATTGAACACAATTAAAATAAGGAAGCTGCAATATTTGGGACACGTAATGAGAGGAGAGAAATATGTATTGTTGCACAATATTATGCAGGGAAAGATACGGGGAAAGAGAAGCAGAGGAAGAAGACGTATTTCCTGGCTAAATAACCTGAGAAAATGGTATAACTGTAGTTCCGTTGAGTTGTTCAGAGCTGCAGCATCAAAAGTGAGAGTAACCATGATGATAGCCAACCTTCTAAGAGGAGACGGCACTTGAACAAGAATAATAACATACATAGATCTGCTGTACATATTAAATCTTAGAAAGATCCACAAAAGTCAAAGACTTGTGAGTGGATAAATCTAAACCAAGCAAAGAATACTAAACTAAGTAGAGAATACAAGAACACACATATATACATACATGTGCAAAAATAACACACAAACACATAAAAACTTAAACGGACCTTTGTTTCGGGCAAAGTCTCACCATCGATACCTCTCTATTAGCGAATTTTTTTAATAAAAATTCGCTAAAATGATAATTTTAATACATTCAGCCAAAATTTTTTGTTCATTTAAAAACTAAAAAGAATCCTGCAGTTAAGATAACATTTCTCAGTCCGTTCCTACCAAAAAAATTATTTACAATTTGAACGAGAGTGTACCGGGTTAAAAATCTTACAAATTTCAATGTGTCTAAAACATTTTCGTGATTCTAAAAAGGCAATCGCTCAAAATTATAAAAAAATCATAATTGCATAGAGAATGAAAGCAGCTTCAAAATGTTGTGTCACCCTCTTCCCATTTAAATGGGATGCAGAAATAACTTCGAAACCAAGATAAAACTTGCTCCCCTTTCAGGTTAAAAAAAGCATTTTTCCACACTTGGACGAAATCGGACATTTTTGGGGTGGTGCAAATTTTGTCGGGACACCCTCATGATTCTCAGAAATTAATCGCTCAAAATTAAAAAACATGATTGCATAGAGAATGAAAGCAACTCAAAAATGAAGGGTAACTCGACCCCTCTTGCCATTCAAATTTTTTGAAGGGGTGGCTCTGGACACTAGACAAATGCAGAAATAACTCGAAACCAAGACAAAATTTGCTCCTCCTTCAAGTTAAGAGTGATCTGTTTTAGCATTTTTTTGCTACACTTGGACAAATTGGACATTTTAGGTGGTGCAAATTTTAGAACATCCAGAATTCATAAGGGCCACTTGCTCCAGTTAGCTTACTCGCGGACGACGTCCTTCACCTACAAAAACGAAAACCAACAGTGAAGCCAGAGAAGAAGTCTCCAAGTCTATATGTAGTATGGA
Source organism: Tillus elongatus (assembly GCA_964006375.1). NCBI lineage: Eukaryota > Metazoa > Arthropoda > Insecta > Coleoptera > Cleridae > Tillus > Tillus elongatus. Next base: position 23,010,268 of record OZ023265.1, on the reverse strand, counting down.
CAAGTTTAACCAAGTTTTTTTTTTAAATTTCAACAACACACCACGAGGGCTTACAGCCTAAATACTATCGTACCGTGGGTGTTGACAGGGAGGAAAGAGGCAACTTGTTAATTCTGGACTTGAAGGTTTGGAGGCTCGGAGGAGAAGGAAACTCATGTGCCGGCAAGGAATTCCACAACTTAGAAGTCCTCGGGACAAAAGAGCGGGCATAACAAGAAGTTCTATGTCTGGTGACCTGGACAGTAAAAGGGTGCATTCGCTCTGTTCCTCTGGTAGATCTGTTGGGGGCAGCAGGTGGATAAACTATGGAAGAAAGCTCCTCTGAGCCGTGCCCGCGCAGATATCTATAAAAGAGAGAGAGAGGTCACCAACGGCACGTCGGTGGGCAAGGGATGGCAGCCTTTAGGTGAGGGTAGGGTCACCGATGAGTCGTATTGCTCGCTTTTGAATGGAGTCCAAGATATCGAGTGTAGAAGCGGCAGCTGCACCCCAGATGTGGGAGCAGTATTCGAGGTTTGGCCTTATTTGTGAAGTATATAAGGTATAGAGATTAGCTGGTGAAAAGTATTTGCGAGCCCGGAAGAGGAAACTTAATTTCTTAGCAGCCGCTTCTGCAATTGATGTGACATGTTGGTGCCAATTAAGATTTCGATCCACAGAAATGCCAACAAGAGAAAAGGACTCATTACTTTGAATAACTTGGTTGTTCATTGTGATGGGTCTAGGGCTGGTGTATCTCTTATGAGAAAGAAAGCAAGACTGAGATTTGGTGGAGTTGAATTTTACAAGATATCTACTTCCCCAGTCTAATATTTTTTGGAGATCCACTGAGACAGAACTCTCCATGAGTCTGCGATCCTCATCTAATTGGGCTAAAGAGACAGGCTTAGAATATTGTATATTTGAGTGGAGGGTGCTGTCGTCCGCGTAACTGTGAAGTGGGTTGGATGTGCTAGAGAGGAGGTCATTGATGTGGAGAAGAAACAAAGTAGGGGCTAAAGCTGAACCTTGAGGAACTCCTGCATTAATTGGATACAGTTTAGAGGAATGGCCATCCACAACAACAGAAATGTTCCTGTTGGAGAGAGAAGGTAAGTAAGGGCAACAACAATCAATGAACTGCAAGCCGTGTTAGCTAAACCGTTTCAAACAGATTACATCAGAGTATACGCACCTTTAACATTATATGCGAGTATATCTCACCTTTTAAACTGTTCTATTGCATGGGATTTATAATATGGTGTATCTATATTTCCCTAATCAGCAAAACAGCACATATACACAGGCACAGAGATATTCACACAAAGTACTTTAATTTATTTGAATATGATTTGAATGACTGTTGACTAAATGGTGCTTAAATAGAGCGTGATTCGAATTTAAATTTGGTGATTGATGAACTTTTGTTTGAATACGGGTTGCGAGTTCATTGTGATGATCAAAAATACACTTGGCATGTGTATGTGATGTCCGCTGGCATATTGCGCGATTGTCAAACACAAATTATACATCAGATCCTATTTATTTAAAATAGACCATTGACACACACACACACATACACATACACAATACAAGAACAATTGGTGAATTATAACATCGACGATGTTGAATAGATGAAAACGAATTTGGCTGTTGGTTAAAAATCGAATTAGCTTTCATGTGACAAATGTGTAATTTTTTAATTGTTTTTCGATCAAAACCATCTCTATTGTGGTTTAGTTAATTAAAGAACAATTTGTTAGTAACAACAGTAATAATAAGCAATATCAAATTTCATTTGTCCGAGTATGTCAATTATAAAGATATTAATGTGTACTTGAAATAAAATCAGAAATATAGAAGCTTATTTTTATATTTCAACAACACACCACGAGGGCTTACAGCCTAAAAACTATCGTACCGTGGGTGTCGAAAAGGAAGAGAGAGGCAATTTGTTAATTCTGGACTTGAAGGTTTGGAGGTTCGAGGGGAAGGAAAAACATGTACCGGCAAGGAATTCCAGAACTTGGAAGTCCTCGGGACAAAAGAGCGGGCATAACAAGATGTCCTATGTCTGGTGACCTGGACAGTAAAAGGGTGCATTCGCTCAGTTCCCCTGGTAGATCTGTTGGGGGCAACAGGTGGAGGAACTATGGAAGAAAGCTCCTCTGAGCCGTGCCCTTGCAGATATCTATAAAAGAGAGAGAAGTCACCAACGGCACGTCGGTAGGCAAGGGATAGCAGCCTTTGGGTGCGAGTAGGGTTACCAATGAGACGTATAGCTCTTATCTGAATGGAGTCCAGGATAACGACTGTATAAGCGGCAGCGGAACTCCATATGTGGAAGCAGTATTCAAGGTTTGGTCTTATTTGTGAAGTATACAAGGTGTAGAGATTAGCTGGTGAAAAGTATTTGCGAGCCCGGAAGCGGAAACCTAATTTCTTAGCAGCCGCTTCTGCAATTGATGTGACATGTTGGTGTCAATAGAGATTTCGATCCACAGAAATTCCAATTAGTGAAAAGGACTTTGAATAACTTGGTTGTTCATTGTGATAGGTCTAGGGCTGGTATGTATCTCTTATGAGATAGAAAGCAAGACTGAGATTTGGTGGAGTTGAATTGTACAAGATTTCTACTTCTCCAGTCTAATATTTTTGGAGATCCACAGAGACAGAACCCTACATGAGTCTACGATCATCATCTAATTGGGCTAAAGAGACAGGCATAGAATATTGTATATTTGAGTGGAGGATGCTTTTGCCCGCCTAACTGTGAACTGGGTTAGATATGCTAGAGAGGAGGTCATTGATGTGGAGAAGAAACAAAGTAGGGGCTAAAACTGAACCTTAAGGGACTCCTGCATTAATTGGATACAGTTTAGAGGAATGGCCATCTACAACAACAGAAATGCTCCGGTTTGAGAGGAAATTTGCTGTCCAAGTACAGAGTTCTGGTAGTAGGCCATAGGCCGCAAGTTTTTTAAGAAACGCTGCGTGCTAGACCTGGTCGAATGCTTTGGATATGTCTAGAACGACAAACTGGGATTCACCGTATAGTTCCATAGACTTGCTCCAAGAATGGTTGACAAAGGAAAGGAGGTCGGCAGTTGATCTGTGCTAACAGAATCCATACTGCCTGTCGTGGATAAGACTGCGTTTTTTTAAGAAATTTTAGTAATTCGGTGTTTATATACTTTTCCATTACTATAGAGACGACTGAAAGGAGTGAAATAGGCCTGTGGTTGCTAGAAAGCGCATATTCCAAAATATGAAAACTTAGCAAAGTAACTATTTTAATATTAATAAATGTTTCTCTGCAAGAACTTAAATTTGACTTGTTGAATACACTACAAATGCAGGACTTTTGATGCCTGAGTGCTCTAAGAGCGTCCGTGCATATTTCCCAAAATATAACTCCATATCGAAGGCTCGAGTTTACATATGAGGAATATGCCTCGAGAACAACATCGACAAAACTCGATCTTGACAGCGTAAAGTTTAGTTGAATGCTGACAATTTTCCTGTTAAACAGACAAGATGAGACATCCAATTTAGCTAACCATCAATCTTCAGGCCCAAAAACTTAACATTATCTCGTGCCCGAAACAATTTTGTATAATGGTACCATAATCATGTTGCTTTTGAAATAGTTGAATTTAATCACGTTGTTTTTAGCAACAGTTTACTAAAAATTAATTATTTCATACCATTATTGTAAGATTTTCAATGACTCTGATGCTTCCAAGATCAAAGCACTGTCTGAAGGAGCTTCCAGAACCAACGATGTGTCATTGGCAAAAGTGTGGTCTTGTGGGGTAGCACTTTACACAATTAGTTAATATACAGTAAGAACATGACTGGTCCCATGATTGAACCCTGAGCTACACCACGCTCCATCGCCTTCCATTCAGACGCCACCAATGCACCTGTCCCATGGTCACTAAAGGTCACGCACCTGTCCAGTAAATATGATTACATCCAGCTCAGAGACTCCCCTGGAGCCCAGCGATTCCCATTTTATTAACAGCGTGGCATGGGACACCCTGTCAAAAGCTTTAACTTCAGACAAATCCAGCATCAAACACATGACAATTTATTTCCTATTTAGTCCCTATGTAATTTCCTTGACTATCCGAAATACGGTCCTATTGGTTGATCTTCTCTTAACGTAGCCATTGTGGTTCTCACAAAATACTGTATATTCTTCTCGAAAGGCTACTATTCGTTTTTAAATATTTTTTTTGAAATTATTGAGATAGGTCTGTAGTTTGTAAGCAGCGATATATCCCCAGTCTTGAGTATGAGAATGGCCAGTGTCTTCTTGAAGTCATCCGGAAACAATCTCCTGACCAGAGACAAATTAATGACATGAGTTAATTGCTCAACTGAAATATCAGCTCATTCTTTTAGCAGTTTAACTGGTATTTCATCGAAGCCTGCTTAGTTAGTGTTCTTCAATTCAAGAATTGTGTTGTACACCTCTGTTTTATTGCTTGGATGAAAAAATTATATGGCACGTTAATGCCTATTTTTACGATCGCTGGAGTATTTTATATAAATCTAATATAAGGCGCACAGCTTACTTCTGAACTGGATCTAGGAATAAAAACTGATTTTTAAATATTATTTTCTGAAGATCGCTTTGGACCACATTAAAACAATAATGTACTGAATAGCCGAAAGGTTTTATGTTTCCATAATTATTCAAATTGCAATAACGAGCTATTACCTGTTAAAGTGAATACAGCGATTGAGATATCTAAAAAACTACGACTATCCCTCTGTTGCTTCAAACTACTATTTAAACATTCCCTTTCTGTAAGCTTGCCCGTGAATGTTTTCATTTAGTATGATATATTGTACTACATAGCTGTGGTCATAAAATCCATAATCCGCAGTGAGATTATTTTGGAAGGTGTCCAAGGTGAGGTGTTGATGTATAATAACACATGGTGTGACATTTATGATGTATAAATATGATTAGCTATTAATTTTACGGTAATTAAGGCGTTATGGGCGTGGTTGGTAATTATAATAGACGTCCCATTGAAGATAGGAATATGAAGTGATAAATTTAACATGTTGACATGTGGCCAGGTGTAAACATATATTGCTAGAGATGGTCGAGCGGTAATGGCCTTAATGAAAAGTAATTTAATAAATGAATACCTGACACCCTGATAATATTAGTTCTGCATGCTTTTGCGATGCTTGCGTGGTGTCAAGTCCAACATTGTCTCTAACCTTGCGCCAGGAAGAAAAAAGTTTTGACAAAAAATATACTTTTTGTAATGAATGTTGTTTCTTTAACGTTGGTCCATTTCCGCAAATATGGTCAATCACCGACAACACATAATATTTTTGCCCTACTACTTACGTTCTACAAAGAGGGAATGGATATTTACCGTGCACAACATCGCTTGGTACACAGGACCGACGTGCCCTACAAAGGGCGGAGTCAAGAAAATCATAACAGGTTTTTTGGCTTTGCAAGTTTTGGGTTTCATTTCAAATATTTTCAGCGAGTGTTTCGTAAAACGCGAAAATTTTGTGTTTTCTTTCAGAAAATTTGTGTAGCTCAAAAAATAACAGAGCTACCCTACATGCCTAAATTCAGATCTCTAAGCTAAAAGAAAAAAGTTATAGGCATTTAAAGAAAAAAAAAATTGTGCCACTGGTGATCAGAGGAAAGTACAAGAACAAAATATTTTGTGTGATTAACAAAACCAATTAAATATTACATATAACCGTTCTCTTGACGCAAAAAGGTCAAGAAGTAGAAGAACAAATATTTTGTAAATTTTATGATTTTTCTTCTCAAAACGTCGCCATTTGAAACGCCAAAACTTGCAATTTTCAGACAACAAATCTAAAACGAATACAGATTATGTAGAATAAATGTCGTAATAAATGTGTTTTACAAAGCCGTAAGTTTCAGCTTCAACCATCATCGTCCTTCATTTTACTAAAATATTTTCGGAAAATCCATTTTAAATAGACTTTCTTTCTGATGCTTTGGCAGTAGTTTCAGCTATAGAGTTTATTGTTTAATAGTCCATATTTTAGAAAATTTTCGTGGAAAAAATTCGGTTTTATAAGACCGCTACTAAGAATTTAAAAAAGACTTCTTCAAATGAACGCGCACTAGAGCCCATATGCGGGGTCAGTTTCAGTTTTTGTGTGTTTACACATATACAGGGTGCCGCATTTTTACGGTAAAGCTCACTATATCTGTTATTATACAATATATAGGAAAAAATTCTATATACTAATCATAGCGTGCCTTGAGCTGCATCTTATCAACCTATTTTGACAATAACAGGGTGGTTCATAAATCCTTGGTGATACACTCTTTCTTTTTTCAATAGAACACCCCTTACGTTATTACATTCTTGCATTTTCCATCGAATTACCATGTATGTTTGTAAGGAAAAAAATTTGATATTCTTCATCGTTTTTGAGTTATCTCAATTGTTTTGCACTTTTCATGTTTTTGGCACATATAAAAAACACTATCACAACTTGTGATACGACGTTTTTATCAATAAATAGCGGAGCCCCATGAAAATAACGCATTCAGAGAGCTTATAAACTAAAATGTAAATTTTTCATAAACAAATTACTTACTTTCACACGTCCATTTCTCAGAACCCACTGCTTCAAATTTTAAAAGAGCCTGGACGCAACAAGTGCGTTATGGAAGTGAATTTTCATAAAAATATTTTTAATAGCCAATATGCCTTTAATGAAAGCAGGCGTCAATTTGGTTACCGGTATAGCCTATATAGGAAAAACAATGTACCCCATTTTATCAAAATAACTTATCGCTTAAAATGTACAAAAATTTTCTGAAAATAAAACTGGTTTCCTAGCCAACGAGCCTTGGGTTAATGATAGAATGTACAGCGGCCTTCCAGCAGGACAGAAGCGACTCACTTGAGTACGCTAGAAATTGCTCTATATTAGCCTTATGGGCCCTGCTGGCAATACCAGTTTGCATAGAGTTTAAAAGACAATGAAATTCTCTAATAACGCATTTTATTTCGAAGTCCATATCTGTATTAGTTTCCATTTTACGCGGGATTGAACTTGTCTATTGTAGAAGACGCAATTTAACATTGTTACATAGAATCATGCAACCCGGCGGACGTGTTTCTACGGCAGCAACTACTTTCGACACGAAAAATGACCAGTCCTGGAGTATTTCACAATGTGGGGATAGCTGGAAAACCGCGAAGTGCTTAGGAACAATAAAACAGGTTTTCAGATCCAAAATATTGTTCTTGTTAAATGGGATATCGATGGCAACTAAGATAAGCTTCAATGTCATTGTTATTGAAGGTGAGTAAGTGCTCGTGGTATGTACACGACGCACTTTTTCATTTTCTGATTTATCTTTATTATGTTATAAAATATGTATTTGAAAATAAAATAATAAAGTTTTTGATAGTCATTTACTTATATTTTCAATTATATTCTGGACTCTCCTGAATCAAATAGTCTTATTCACCAAGGCGTTGACAAAAATTATTCCCGAGACAAAAAGCCAAGACTTGCAGATGGAAAGTCCACACGAGGTTCTTCTTCTGGTTCGAGCGACTCTAATTCCTCTTCTTCATCCACCACGTAAATGACGAACTGTTTCCGAATACTCCCGCAAAGATGAAAAACCGGTGAGTAAAGAGCCCGTTTTTGATAATAATAATCAAGTGACAGTCTATGGCACCACTTGGGCTTTTGGGAAAAAAGTAACCGTAAATGCTTTCAAAGATGCCCAGTATAAGCCCCAGTTGCATGTCCATAATATTCAAATTATGACTGAGCTTGACCTTTGACTTGCGTTTTTCCTATCAGAAAATATAGACCTAATTATCCAAAGCCTAATACTAAATTAAGAGAACGTCGAAAAGGGGTTACTAGAGACGAGTTATACAAGGTTTGGGAATAGTGCATGCGATGACAGTAAATTCGTTGCATACTAAAATAGATTACTGGAATACAGAAGCACGCCTATTCCCAGCTCTGGCTTTTGTTCAAAGATTTGGAATGGGACGTCATCGATTCGAGGAAATAATAAACTGCCTCTCTTTTGCAATGCCTGATGATGCTGATCAAGTATAAAATGAGGACAGCTGGTACCAGGTCAGAATCTTTTCCGATATGACAGCTACTAAGTGGAATGATATTTTTACACCCGGGTATAAATTAACGAATCTATGTTCGCTTGGTACGGAAAAGGCCACTGTAATGAAAATAGTGGTATGCCAGCTGTTACAAAAATTCAAACAAAGCCAAAAGGCGTTGGTTGCGAATGTAAAACCATCGCCGATGTGCAAAGTGGAATAGTGATAGGTCTTGAGATAAATGAAGGGAAGCAGCCTATGCAAAGAAAGGAATGGCAAAGAGATTTAGGACAGGAAGCGCAACAACGCTCAGACCAACTCGTCCTTGGCATGGTTCTGGTCGGATAGTTATTGGTGACTCCTGGTTTGGGTCAGTTAAAACTCTTATCGAACTGTACAAGGAAGGTCCCTGTTTTCTTGGAATGGTGAAAACGGCCACAAGAAACTATCAAATGCAAGAAGCAAGAGTTCTCTGTCCACCAAAAAGAGGTGAATATGTCACAGCAACTACTATAGTTACAGAACCACATGTTGAATTAGTATGTGTAACTTGGCGTGACAAAAGGGTACACACATTTATTGGTACCTGTAGTACAACCTTGCACGGCGAACCAGCGTAGAAAGAAGGAACAGATCTCACAGGAAGAGTAGTTGTCAAAGAAGTACAAAGAATAAAGCTTGTGCAAGAGTAGTTTGATGTCGCTCCAGCAATCGATATTCACAACTATATTCCTCAAAGTGGTTTAGCCATTGAACAAGCCTGGAATACTTAAAAGTGCCAGCAAAATTAATTCAAAAGTCGGGATATCCTCATTAGTGAATTTTTTAAAGAAAATTAACTAAAATAAGTCACCGTTGAAAATAGATTTACATCAGCTGTAAAATGACGTGCTAGTTGACCCCCTTGTCATTTAAGATTTTAAGGGTAGATCGCACCACAGGTTAAGGGTTGGTGTTGCGATGTTGAAAATAAGCCTAAAAGTCTTCCTTCTTTAAAGCAAAATTTACCTCTTTGGGCGATTTTCAACAAAATAACGATAATCGTCCTACGACGCGCCTTCTTCGTTTTGAAGTGGTCACCTGTATAATTTGTCAATGTGTTTCGTAAATAAGTTACTACATTATGATTATGAACTTGAAAATTAATGATGGATAGGTTCGTTACCTATCCCAATAAGATTAGTTTTTCTTAAGAATTCAATTCTTTTTTGATCAGTTTTCGTATATCTAGAAATGAGAAAGCTCTTTAGCCAAAATATGGTATATAAGGTGACATTATGTAGAACTTACCATGCAGTACAATTGAATTTCCTAGGTAACACGAAAAATTAAGTTACTGAAGTTTTTTTTTTCACTTATATGTTAATACTTTCATGTTTAAGAGTCCAATATTTTACAAATACTTAGTTTGGAGGAAATAAATAAATTCATTAATTAAAATTTAATCGAGAAAAGTAATACGTGAATTATAATATTGAAAGAAAATATTGGATCATTTTAATTCAGCAGAGAGATACAAAATGAATTAAATTTATGTAGGTATATTCTAAAAGAAGAGAAATGCGAAAAAAGCTCAGATAAGCAGGAAATCGCATTCACGCGAATGAAATGGAATTAAAGTGAGACGAATCTTAAAGCAGCGACTCTGGCGAAATCAAATAAAACTATATTTCTCCTGGATGAATCTGATAAATTTTTGATCAAACAGATTAATTTTATTCAAACAGAAAATTTAGATTACAGAAGATATTCATTTCGTCTTGGTGAAAGACGTCTTCACTCGAACCCTCGATTATGATAAAATCAGTTCCATTGACAGCTATTTTTGATTAAAAAAACACCACTGCTGCTAAGAAACAGATAATATACTCAATAGAGTCTTGTTTTTGTTTATGAAATTAATGGATCTTACAAAATAGTTATCAATCGAATATACAGGGTACCCCATAATTAATTGGACATTAGCTGAAGGGCGATAGCTGGCACAAAAATAAAGCGATTGGGCTCAACTCGCCTTAGTAAAATGTTACTCGTTTGCGTTTTACAGGGTGTTTAAATAATTTTTCTTAAAACTATTTTCTCAAATATCTTGAAAGTGGTTCAACATATTATTATGAAATGTGGCATGGTATCATTAGGCATCATGGGTAATACGATGACGGTATCAATTTCACCACTGGCGCTTGGTGGCGCCACCGACAACAACACTAGTTCATTAACGTGGTCATAACTTTTTGTCCATCCTGTATGCGCATTTTCGAACAAAAATAAAGAAAGCTCACTTAGTTTCACACAAAAAGGGTATAATTATTTGAAGTCGAAAAAGTTGACCGTTTTCAAAATAAACGTACTTTTTCAATGAAATTACATTAACGATTATACGCAAACATTATGTATTCTCGAAGGCTCCGATCTTAGTGGAAATTATCTGTATATGTGGTAGATACTTTTGAGCACAATAAAATGTATGTTATCTAAAGAAACTTGTTTATTAAGAATTCAACAAAGCCATTAAATAAAATAACATCTATAAAACTATCAATTAAAAAGAAATAGTTAACAAAATAGATATCGGAAAGATTGTTACAAATTGCATTAATCTACCTAATTAAATTAATCTAAAATTAAACCAAAACTTTATAAGCAAAACAACAACTAATCAGAATAAGTGCTCAAAGTGTGCACCATTTACGGCAATGCATTTTCTCACTCGTTTATTAAAATTATCTTTTACGTTGAAAAACGAATCTTGTTAAGCTGTGATATCATTAACAACTTGTACGATCTTTTCCCATAATTGCTGGCAGTTATTTATTTAATCTTTGTAGACCAGCGACTTTAAATAACCCCAAAAGTAAAAACCTAGCGGATTTAATTCGGGACTACGCGCTGGCCATGGGTGTAGAAAAGTTCATGTCTGGCTAAAGTCTAAAAAATCACTGAAGAGACTTGGAAATGACTCACATATATTGCACTGGCACTTCCAGCGGTTCACAGGCTCATGGCAGGCCTTCACATGAAGCCTCTACAGGTGTTGATTGCCTGCAGACGCAAATTTAAGAGCTGCCAGGGTAGCATCAGCATTTAGCGCTTACCATCGGCGCTTAATTACTCCCAAGAGAGGAGCCAGGAGTAAAGCTGTAGAGGTGACGATCAGAAGAAGGTATACAAAAGTGAGGTATACAATGGGTGGAACTTGAATGTAAAAATGACGTGAAGGTAGACGTAAACCTGAATCTGAACAGCAAAAGTGTATTGGAACTGTCAACTCGGACAGCAAAGGTATATTTGAACGGTAAACTTGGATCTGAACTGAGAACTTGGACAGTAGAGGTGTATTTAAACGGTAACAGTATTCGGAGAACTTGGACAGCAAAGCTGTACGGAGCACCCGGACAGCTAAGGTGTACGAAGAACCCAGACAGCAAAGGTGTACGAAGAACGACAGCAAAGGTGTACGAAGAACCCGGACCCTGCAATTACAACAGAGGATGCCATCATAAACCTACCGCTGCATTAAAATATTTATTGAAGACTTACCGTTTAATCCTTTTAAACGGGTTGTCACAATCACTAAACTAACTCAACTCACTACCTCTACCAATCCACCTTTGTGGACAGATTTCATCTAGGACACCATCATGCATGAACCAAGAGTCACTCCTTAAAGTTAAAGGTACATCTTCTATAATGATCGGTACATTATCTCTCAAAAACAAGAGATACCTTGCTCCTTTAAGTCAAGGTGGCAGTTAAAATGGTCGCACAATACAATTTCCAAGAATGCCACACCAAATGTTTATTGAAAATTCATTTTAAAAATGATATTGGCGGATAGCATGAGGATTTTCAATCGCATAGGTATTTATGGAATTGATTTCCTGTCACTTTTACAGTACAAGATTAGTAAGATAAACCAAAGTTTTGGTATTCTGTTTGAACCAGTTAACTGTCTGTACATTGGTCACGTATAGTATGCGATGTTGGACACCTTAAGTATCTGTATACCCTCCATAGAGAGACACGAATTTTGGGAAAATTTCTGGGATGAAGGGGAACCTGCTCGCTGACTTCGGTCATTGTCGATAGTCACGAAAATGGACGGCCATTCAAGCGACAAAATATATACATGCTCACACGGTCTCTGTTAACACCTGCAAATATACTGTACTACCTACTTACCTTTAACAAGACAAAATATTTGAGAAGACCAACACTCGCGGATACTATTCACTGGTTACAAGGAAAGTATCACTATAATTTATTAATTCGTTTATTTACCCAACGAGTAATACTGTTGAAATTGGAATCTATCAACAGACTAACATTTTTTATAATGATTTAAATGCCAGATTAACATTCTTTTTGTGTTAGTTAATATTAATTTTTATAAAACAGTCGTTGTTTGCACTTGGTTAAATCGAAATGTCAGGCAATAAAAATTTTACGATCTATGATTATGTAGATTTAGATTTAGATTTCCCATTTCAAGAAATTATTAACGTCCAAGAACATCTTTCTTCATGGTGTAATTTGTAACATATGGTCGCCATACACTCTGGCTGTAAATCAATTCCAGATTATAAAATAACAATTCCACTTTATATTTTAATATATCGCGTAAATAAATACGTCATAAAGTTTCAAGTGTTTATTACTTAGATTTTATATCATCGTCTTTATATTACTGTTTCATTAAAGATGGTATAAATATTATGACAACCCATAAGTGAATCCCTTGTACTGTTCAGGGAACTGTAAAATATTTTTTATTGTCACGTGTTTGGTCCTTTTATGTATCACATATGGTACATTTATACCACAGACTTTGTACACCGTGTAGTTTTATGTGGCGTATGCAACGGGCGATCAATAATTATTTTGATATGCGATTTAAGAATAGACAATTGCATGTTTTTTTTTCTTATCACATCTGATAGACATCCCACAAAGATGATTTTTAATATTTTTTTCATTTCACATAGGTACTAGAAAAATAACGATACAAAGAATTTTTGAAAATGCGAAGTTCCTAATTGATTTCAAACACCACTATTTTGGCGCCATGATCTGTGACGTCACTGGACAGTACAAATGTCAACGAAACCGCTTCTCTGTGTTTACATCCTGAGTTGCAAGTTATTGATTGGATCTTGCCTTCTGCACGTGATTTTATTTGATAATATGGAAAATATAGGTTGTAAGTACTGTATAGTATCAATATGTACAAATACGACTATCAAAACTGCAGAGAAGCTACTTTTTATTGTTATAAAAGTGGCTCAAATTAGAAAGCAATGGTGCAAAGTTATAAAGCAGAATAAAAGGAAAAATCCACAGTTATCTGAGAAAAGCGCTTTATGGTGTGGTGAAGGCCATTTTAATGTAATTACTTCCTCATTTTCACAATGAATAATAGTAAAATAAGGTTAAAATTCATATGTTATATACGTTATTAAGTTAGGTCGCCGGTAGCTAAAACACATTCGACTGTTTCTATCTCAGATGACAAACTCCTTGAGAATTATTTTTATAAAGACGTGAGCCGATTTATTTTATTTTTTCTTAACTTCCCAAATTTTTATAATATGATTCTTACTTATGAATGAAATAAATAATATCATTGCATTTGCAAAAATTGAATCTTTTAGAAAACGGCGGATTTACAAATGATTGCAACAATAGCTCCTTTCAGCGGCCATTTCAACGAAGTAAATAATTAGTGTCATATACTTATTACGTTTTAGTTTGAACTACGTGTTTGTTTTTAAATCCAAACATTTTATTGATTGTCTTTACGAATTAATTTCATGTCATATATCATTCTAACGTCGTAATTGTGGACAAACGATTTAATCGGTTTTCTGGATTTTAGTGGCCCATATTTCTTGATCGCTAGTTCGGGTAGTATGTTTTGTGCGTGTTATTTGCATTGTTTGATTATCGCTTAATTATAATTTATGCCTGTAGTATGTATCATACATCATACATGGCCGCTGACTATCCTCTATTTGTCAGGCATTGGACTCCAATCACTTAAGTAGTTTCAATTTATGTCTTTGAGATTGTATTCTTCATTTTGTGAACAAAATCACATTAATTAATTATCGTAATACTATATTTAGTACAGTTTATTTTTGTTATTATCATCATTATTCTTCAATTTAACCTAACTACAATGATAAGTACAACTTGGACAACCCAATTAATCACAACACAGTTTCTAGACCTCAGGATCGTTTCGTTTATTCGTCCCTCGGATGACGCTAACTTTGTTAGCGAAACGATAGTCAAGTCTAAAAACTGAGTTGTGATGAATTGGGTTCTCCAAATTCTACTTATCGGTGCTTATAACAAGTTACAATCTTCACTCATTTAACTACCATGTTTTATTGTGTTTGTTTTGTTTCTTTTAACGTCGGCCTATTCCCGCGATTATGACCAATCACCGACGGCAGGGAGCAGTTTCACCTCACTATCCTGGAAATTTTATCTAACCCCTGCCTTTCTGTAAGGAAGGTAGGGATCTTTAACGTGCCCAACATCGCATGGACACGGGACCGACGGCTTTACGCCCCCTCCGAAGGGCGGAACGTGCAAACATTCAACTTGCTAAAATACAGTGCCAGAGCCTCGGTTGATGTTAGAGTTACAGTTTGTACTGAAAAAGTGAAAGAAGTACCCTGGGATCGAACCCAGTACCCTTCGGTTCAGAGGCACGCGTTCTTACCCCTGAACCACCGAGGTTCTCTACCATGTTTTAAATAAATAAAATTAATAAATACATGAAAGCTGTAACAGTACCTTAATGTAAAATTGTATCTTTATACTCTTGGTGATTTTAATATACTGATCACTCGCTATTTGAGGGTATGCCATATTTTACAATGGGGTCGTCACTCTATTGATTGTTAGATATATTAAATTAATTTTACTTCGATAGACGCAACGAAATTCAACATATGCCAGCATGACTCCACTTCAATTAGAAAATGAGAAAAAAAATCTAAATTATAGAGGTGATGGTTGAAAGTTTATGGTGTGCTCTTTGTGGTGGATTGACGGCAATTATTTAAGTTAATGACCCTTTTCATTTGCTGCTGGTTAAATATGTTACTGATCGTCATACATAAAGAGAATCAAGAGTTTCTGGATGGTAAACATACCCCGAGAAAAAGCATTTTCTCATTTTTTAAATAAATTATCCAAAAAAATTCCCCTAATGTAGAAAATGCGACTGTAAAATTTTTTTTCTTTTTGTGGTCTTTGATGACGCGGTAATTTTCCAAATGACTTCTATGGTGATATATCTTTATCTCTTTATTTAAAATCATATAGATATACCGTATAAAAAAGTTACATTTAGAAAATATATTTTCTACAAAAATTTAGTAAAAAAAGGTTTCTGCAAACATCAGACCCGGACAAGACCACAAACCGGTCCCTCATGCAGGAAATGACCGTGCCCAACGTTGATTAACTCCAATAGGCAACGTCGACACGTATCCAAACTCTGGCGTCGATCAGCCGCTCATATATGCATTTCACAAGTTACCTGCAGTGCCCGTCAACTAAAATGGCAGGTTTCGCATCCCTTGAGTTCCGAAGATTAAGGCCTATCAAAAAAATTTGAATTTTATCTGTCATGGTTGTCGGTTTGGGATATAGGTGTGCAATGAGGTGGTTTCCCGTTGTTTTCCACCCTCCTTATGAGAGAGGGAGAGAGTGTTAATACAAGTATGTTAAAGATTAATAATCAAAAGACAAATCAAACAACATTTAGGCGTTTCCAATTAAAAGACAAAGCAAATAAAAACTGAAATATAGAGGATACACAGGCTTAGTCTAAACGTAGAGACTTTTTCTCTGTCCTCACAACTGAAATTGTGTTTTTATTTATTTTTTGTTCTTGATTTTTATCATTCATTTAATTATTTATTTTATTTATTTATTACACACATCATACATTCACAAGCATATATATATATATATATATATATATATATATATATATATATATATATATATATATATATATATATATATATATATATATATATATATATATATATATATATAGGAAGTCTATTTAAATAGTTGCTAAGACATCTAGGTCTGTCGGCATGTGTATGCCTTTACATTTTTCCAACTTACACAAATTATGTGGTTCAGAGATATATCTCTCCATCGCCGATAAGCAAACAAGAAAACAATCACAGCCAGAACACCAATACTTGAACAAACAAAAAATATAAAACAAACTACCTTTATTTCTTAAAGCTCAACACTTCTACGACGATAAGCATTAGGTTAATGTAAACTGACCAAGGCGAAAAGTACCCAGTATCACAAAGTAAAGTTCTGGATCGAAATCTCAATTGGCACCAACATGTCACATCAATTGCAGAAGCGGCTGCTAAGAAATTAGGTTTCCTCTTCCGGGCTCACAAATACTGTTCACCAGCTCATTTCTATACCTTATATACTTCACAAATAAGGCCAAACCTCGAATACTACCTCGAATACTGCTACCACTGCTGCCGCTTCTACGCTCGCTATCCTGGACTCCATTCTGAAAAGAGCTATACGTCTCATCGGTGACCCTACCCCTACCCAAAGGCTGCCATCCCTTGCCCACCGACGTGCCGTTGGTGACCTTTCTCTCTTTTACAGATATCTGCACGGGCACTGCTCGAAGGAGCTTTCTTTCATATTCTACTGCCCCCAACAGATCTAGCAGCGGAACAGAGCGAATGCACCCTTTTACTGTCCAGGTCACCAGACATAGAACATCTTGTTATGCCTGCTCTTTTGTTCCGAGGACTTCTAAGTAGTGGAATTCCTTGCCGGCACATGTTTTTCCTTCTCCGAACCTCCAAACCTTCAAGTCCAGAATTTGATTGCCCTTTCCTCCTTGTCGACACCCACGGTACGATAGTATTTAGGCTGTGAGCCCTCGTAGTGTGTTGTTAAAATATAAAAAAAGTACACAGCACATCCGCCGCGTGGCTCTATAATACAAACATAGAACATTACACCCCAATTCCCATCCATACCCAAGCATATTCAGAAGTTAACGCAAAATGTTGCTCACAGCAAAGGTAGGTTTCCCCATCACACCTCACCCGCAAACCACTCACATACCATCCCTTATTACCAAGTCATTTATTCACTCATAGAAACAAAATAAAAAGGAAAAAAAGCAAACAAATAAATAACCATTCATAATTACTCGCATCCGTATACCACCCTACATCCCTGTCCTTCAATATATATATATATATATATATATATATATATATATATATATATATATATATATATATATATATATTGTTACAAAGCACTTTAATAGACGTAGGTGCGGTGTTGCCACATCTCCAGAATTTCCCCAACATCTGGGAATTTTTGCACAATCTGGCAACACCGCCTCCCCACCCCCCTGGGGGTGTCTGGGGTGACCCCCCTCAGGCGAAGTCTCAACCCTCTAGGACCAGAAATAACGAAGTTACCAACTTGTACCCCGTCGGAACGGATAACTGAGGTCTGCACATTCCGAACACCCTGTATATACACCCTGTATACGCAGAGAACCCTTACACCCTGTATACGCAGAGAGATCTTATAGTTCCAGAAACACCTCTTGTGTAACATAGGAGTGGTGACCACATTTGGATCACCTGTATATACATCCCCCTGTATACACACGGGACCGATCTGTATTCACAGAACCTTCTAGTAAAAGAAGGTCCTAGAACGTTCTGGAATGGAACACTCTAGAAAGGAGGGGAAGGTACGGCGAGTATATAAAAGCGAAAGCAAGCCAGCCCGAGTTAGTTCAGTTCAGTAAGAGAATGTGGTAGTGACTTGAAGAAGCAGTGTAAAGTGTTAAGAGAGTAGCTACTGTAGTACCAGTGTAGACTTGTGTGCAGATTAGTAATTGTAGACAGTAAATTAAGTGTTGTGTGAGAGAGACATTCTAGAAATTTTATTGTATCCATATTTAGAGTGTAAATAAAGTTGTTTTGTTAAAATTAAAAGTCTCACTTATCCAGAACCCGGAGAAAACGCAACAATTTGGTGTCAGAAGTGGGATAAGTGAGTGAAGAAGTGAAGTAAGCTAGCTGTAAATGGTAAACACCAGATCGACTGACTACGACGAGATGGCTGAAATCAAAGAGTTGATGGACTTACTGAAGAGACAACGCGAAGAAGACAAAGAAGACCTCAAGAAGCAACGCGAAGAAGACGAGAGAAGACGACAAGAGGAGGAACAGAGGCGTCTTGAAGATAAAGAGGAACTCAAGAAGCAACGAGAAGAAGACGAACAACGGCGACAAGAAGATGAAAGAAGGCGGCGCGAAGAAGAAGAGATAAGACGACAAGAGGAGGAACAGAGGCGTCTTGAAGACAAAGAAGACATCCGAAGTATGTTCCATGATATGAGAGTCGATGTAAAAGAAGAAATTGAACAGATTAACGAACAAATAGAAAATGTGGACAAGAAAGTAGAAAATGTGGACAAGAAAGTAGAAGATGTGGAAAATACAATAGGAGTGGTAAACAGGAAAGTAGAAAATGTAACAGAGGATTTGAACAAACGATGGGAAGAAGTGGAGGGGTTGAAAGAACAAATGAAGATGATGATGAAAGGCACAGAAGTCAGACATAGAGAACTGACAGAGCAGGTGATGGGCCAGACTGACAGAACTCAACCAAGAGGAGTTACTGGAATGTCCCCAGTTCAAAATCGTCCGGAAGAAGGTATACCAATCGTGCAGCAGCCTCATGGAACCTTGAAGCCGCCGACTTTTGACGGAGAAACATCGTGGCCCATGTACAGGAGGCAGTTTGAGGCGGCAGCTCTCAGCAATGGGTGGAGCGAACAACAGGCAGCAACTGCTCTAATTCTCTCGCTTCGAGGTAAAGCCCTAGAAATCCTCCAGAACATCCCGGAGTCGAAACAGCAAAACTACTTAACAGTGATACAGGCCCTAGATTTGAGATATGGTAACAAGTACATGAGCCAGGTCTACCAGACACAACTAAAGTCAAGGGTGCAGAAGCCAAATGAGACGCTGCAAGAATTTAGTGCCGAAGTGGAGAAGCTTGTGCGACTGGCATATCCCCAAGCCCCAGAAGAATTTGTCAACCAGATTACCGTCCAGACCTTCATCGATGGGGTACTTGACAATGAAATGCAACAAGCTTTAAGGCTCGGAAGGTTAAAAACACTTACAGACTGTGTCATTTATGGTTTAGAATTTGAAGCAGCCAAGAATGCATCTCAACCTCGCCGCAACAGGCTGCGCGAAGTGAAGGAGATAGAGGACCATGCAGACGCGACAGAGGAACTAAGGCAACAAATGAAGTTGATGAAGGAAGCCATAAGCAAGCTCACTGCAACGGTTGGAGCACGTAAGACGAAATCAGATTGGTCGCACATAGAATGCTACAAGTGTGGTAGGAAAGGGCACATAAGTAGGCAGTGCTCACAAACCCAACAGGTGGCTCGCAGAAGACAAGAATACACCAACAGTGAGCGGCGTCAGGGAAACGACCTGACGCCAGTGTAAGGGGGCGGCAGCTGGCGTGCGAGTCCCAAGGCCCCAAAGTAAAGGTCTCCACTATCCGACGCTACCACGAGAGCCTTGTTATACCTGGCAGCATAGACGGAAGACAATGCAGTTTCACCATCGATACTGGTGCCACTAGATCCGTTGTACGTCCAGACATGTTGCCAAACAAGTCAGCACTCACTACCAACAAACAGCCTGTGTTGGAGACGGCAAAAGGAGATAGAATACCCGTGCATGGAGAGGCCACTGTTTACATTAGGCTGGGCAGTACTGAGCTACAGGTAAGGGCTGTCGTCGCAGAAATCGTCGACGAATTTATTCTGGGCCTGGATTTAATGGAAGATTTCGATGTCCTATCAGTAGACTTCCAGAATAAGATCTTGAAAATCGGTAACGAAGAGTTGTATTTATCTCCAACAGCAGGCGAAGCTAATCCCAGGGTGAGACTTATTGTCGACGAGGATACACGGATTCCTGGTAACAGTGAGAAGATTGTCAGGGCCAGACTAGAGAAGAAACTTGATGGTATGTCTGCTCTCATAGCGGAGCCCCTAAAAGATAGACGTGATGGTGCCCTCGTCGCACGATGCTTAGTAGACCCGAAGAAGACAATACCCATAAGAGTGGCTAACGTACAAACTAACAGGGTCACATTGAAGAAAGGTGAGGTTATCGCCACTTGCGAACCCATTGACCGAGTGATGTTGTCCAAAAACGTGACACCCACTGCATTAGACAGAAGACTGCCAGTAGAAATAGTAGAGCGGTTCAAGAATTCATGGGGCCAATTGAACAATATGGAGATGGAGATGGCCCTGAAGTTCGTATTGGAGGAGGCTGATATCTTCGCTCAAGATAAAATCACAGGTCGTACGAGTCTAGTGCAACACAGAATTAATACTGGCGACGCAAGACCAATTAGACAGCCGCCGAGAAGACTGCCTTTTGCCAAGCAATCAGAAATCAAGGCGATGGTTAACGAAATGCTGGAAGATGGTGTGATCGAGGAGTCTAATAGTCCTTGGTCGTCCCCAGTAGTTTTGGTCAGGTCAAGACGGCACTATGAGATTTTGCGTGGACTATAGGAAGCTGAATGATGTCACCAAGAAAGACAGTTATCCCCTGCCCCGGATCGACGACACTTTGAACACTTTGGCCGGATCAAAGTGGTTCTCTACATTAGACTTGAAAAGTGGTTACTGGCAAGTAGAACTCCATAAAGACGATAAGGAGAAGTCTGCTTTTTCAACTGGGAATGGATTGTTCCAATTCAAGGTCATGCCATTCGGCTTGTGTAATGCTCCTGCCACCTTCGAGCGACTAATGGAGTTAGTGCTGAGAGGACTGACATGGGAAACATGCCTGGTGTATCTCGATGATGTCATGGTAATTGGAAGGACTTTCGATGAACACCTGTCGAATCTGAAACAAGTTTTCTCCAGGCTGAGAGGTGCCAATCTGCCAAGAAATGCGTCCTCTTCCAGAAAAAAGTGAGTTTCCTCGGACATGTCGTTTCTGAGAAAGGGATAGAAACCGATCCAGAAAAAATAAAGGCAGTAAGGGACTGGCCTGTGCCGAAGAACAAACACGAGGTCAGAAGTTTTCTGGGACTTTGCAGCTACTATCGACGCTTTGTGAAGTACTTCAGCAGCATTGCGAAACCTCTACATAGCCTAACCGAAAATAAGGCCGAGTTCATCTGGTCACCAGATTGCCAACAGTCTTTTAGAGAACTCAAACATCGTCTTCTCACTGCTCCTGTACTGGCTTACCCTCAGGACGAAGGACTGTTTATACTGGACACCGATGCTTCCCAGTATGGCATTGGGGCAGTACTCTCACAGCTCCAAGCCGGAGAAGAAGTTGTGATAGGCTACTTCAGCAAAACGTTCGGAAAAGCAGAAAGAAATTACTGTGTAACCCGGAAAGAACTGCTGGCAGTTGTAAGATCCATCGAACATTTCCACAGCTTCCTGTACGGAAGAACATTCCGCGTGAGGTCGGATCACTCTGCTCTGCAATGGCTTCTGAACTTTAGAAATCCCGAAGGACAGATAGCACGATGGATAGAGAAACTGCAGAGCTACGACTTCCGGATTGAACATCGAAGAGGAAGGAGTCACGCCAATGCAGACAGCCTGTCAAGAAGACCATGTTCAGTGCATGAATGTAAATTTTGCGAGCCACAAGAGAACAAAGAGATCGACAAAGTAACTCATCAGATCAAACAACTGGTGACGGAAAAGGAGAATAATACCGATCTAGACGTAAATCTTGAATACATCAGAGACGCACAGAAGACAGATCCAGACTTGAAAAATATTAGAGAATGGCTACAGAAAGGGAAAAGACCTGAGTGGCACGATGTGTCCCGGTTTGGGGCGGAGGTTAAAGGCTACTGGCTACAATGGGACTCATTGTGTCTAAAGAATGACATGATCACTCGAAAATGGGAAACTGCCGATGGTAGAGACTGTATATACCAGACCATTGTGCCAAGTGAGTGCATAAGCAGTGTTCTTCAAGAGTTACACAATAGTAGAAGTGGAGGCCACTTTGGAGTCAACAGGACTCTTGCCAGAGTGAGAGACCGCTTCTATTGGATAAACTACCGAAGGAGCGTGGAAGAATGGTGCAAAAGATGTGACCAATGTGCTTCAAAGAAAGGACCAAAGACCCGAACCAGAGGAAAAATGATGCAGTACATCTCAGGTACACCGTGGGAGAGAGTTGCCGTAGACATCGCAGGACCTTTTCCCATCACGGAGTCTGGGAACAGATACATAATGGTGGCGATGGACTACTTCTCGAAATGGCCTGAAGTTGCGCCGATCCCCAACCAAGAGGCAACGACCGTAGCAGAAGCCCTGATGGAAAATGTCATATCACGGCATGGCGTACCCTTGGAGATTCACACCGACCAGGGCCGGAATTTCGAATCAGAGGTCTGGAAGAGCCTAATGGACTTGCTAGGCATAAAGAAAACGAGAACAACGCCACTCCACCCTCAATCAGACGGCATGGTAGAACGGCATAACAGGACCATCAATCAGTATCTTGCTATGTTTGTCGACGAGAATCAGAGAACCTGGGACAAGCTGATACCTCTGTTCCTCCTAGCTTACAGAAGCTCTCAGCATGAATCTACCGGCTACACTCCATCCATGATGTTGACCGGCAGAGAGATGCGGTTACCAATCGACATGACGAGACCACCACCGAACGAGGACATAGCGGACCTAGCTACGTTACCTGAGTATGTCGCCGACCTAGAAGGAAAACTGCGCACTATACACAGATGTGTCAGAGATAGGCTCCTCTTAAGCAGTGACCGGATGAAGATGCGCTTGGACCGCAGAGCAACACCCCATACATTCAAGGAAGGTGATGCAGTGTGGCTGTACCAACCAACAAGGAGAAAGGGCCTCAGTCCCAAACTTCAGAAACCATGGGAAGGGCCATACTTGGTGACTAAGAAAATTAACGACCTAGTCTACAGAATCCAGCTGTCTCCAAGAACTAAACCCAAAGTTGTTCACATAGAGAGGTTGAGTCCCTATCGGGGCAACGAACCCCCAAGTTGGCGGCCGGTAAATACTGTTCGGGACGAACAGTCTTAAGGAGGGGGGGCAGTGTTACAAAGCACTTTAATAGACGTAGGTGCGGTGTTGCCACATCTCCAGAATTTCCCCAACATCTGGGAATTTTTGCACAATCTGGCAACACCGCCTCCCCACCCCCCTGGGGGTGTCTGGGGTGACCCCCCTCAGGCGAAGTCTCAACCCTCTAGGACCAGAAATAACGAAGTTACCAACTTGTACCCCGTCGGAACGGATAACTGAGGTCTGCACATTCCGAACACCCTGTATATACACCCTGTATACGCAGAGAACCCTTACACCCTGTATACGCAGAGAGATCTTATAGTTCCAGAAACACCTCTTGTGTAACATAGGAGTGGTGACCACATTTGGATCACCTGTATATACATCCCCCTGTATACACACAGAACCGATCTGTATTCACAGAACCTTCTAGTAAAAGAAGGTCCTAGAACGTTCTGGAATGGAACACTCTAGAAAGGAGGGGAAGGTACGGCGAGTATATAAAAGCGAAAGCAAGCCAGCCCGAGTTAGTTCAGTTCAGTAAGAGAATGTGGTAGTGACTTGAAGAAGCAGTGTAAAGTGTTAAGAGAGTAGCTACTGTAGTACCAGTGTAGACTTGTGTGCAGATTAGTAATTGTAGACAGTAAATTAAGTGTTGTGTGAGAGAGACATTCTAGAAATTTTATTGTATCCATATTTAGAGTGTAAATAAAGTTGTTTTGTTAAAATTAAAAGTCTCACATCCAGAACCCGGAGAAAACGCAACAATATATATATATATATATATACATATATATATATATATATATATATATATATATATATATATATATATATATACATATATATATATATATATATATATATATATATATATATATATATATATATATATATGTATATATATATATATATATATATATATATATATATATATATATATATATATATATATATATATATATATATATATATATATATATATATATATCCCAATACTCCCCAGGCACACTCTCACACTCATACACAGCCACATACAGATCTCTGCACACTAGTACTTAACCAATCACATACTCACTTGCGCACTCACACATGCCCAATCGCCAAGAATGTATATTTTCGTTGTATTAGGTAATCTTTAGCCTTTTTTGAACTTGTAATGTATCAGTTCCCTTTATCCAGGTATTAAGTTATAAAGCTTTGGACCCGAGTACCACAACGATCGCTAAGAAGCATTTTTGACTTTTAGTGGAACTGACAAGACATTATTTACACGAGTTCTCGTCGGATAACCATGTGTCATTCTTGCCTGTTTTGCACTGTGTACATGCATATATTTTAGTGCTTTTACCTCGAGTCGGCTTCTCAGGGCCAATATGTTGTTGTCACTGTTGTACAGCAATTTTGTCGGATATTGTACATCTTTTTTATAAATGACCCTTAGTATGAAATTTTTTGTGATCTGCATGGAGGAAAGAGCACTCATCAGGTACACCCCACGGCAATATGCCATACAAAAATAACGACTCAACCAGTGCTCTATATAACATAAGTTTATTTTTTATTGAAAGTTACATCCACAGCTGGTAGAATTTGTTGATTACATGTCTGATTCTTTCTGAAGGTAATGCCGCATTAGTAGGAGAAAATGTCATATATTTTGTTTCACATACATTTAAAGAGAGCAAGCTATTATCCAGAAGTAATTTCATAGCAGTTGTTCCACTCTCAGATTTTTCAGTAACTTCAGTCCAACTTTCTCCATCAAACAGGAACACAGTGTCGTCAGCATATGCCATGGGCGAACACTCTGGGTTTTTCTCTAGTAAGTCATTAATAAAGGTGGAGAACAGAACTGGTCCCAACACAGAACCCTGCGGCACACAAGCCTCAACAGTCATTGGTTTTCCGACTGTTTTCCCTATTTTCACTGCTTGTGTACGCATATGTAAGTAGCTCTGGAAGACCTCCAAAACCGTACCTCTCACTCCAATGTCTTCCAATATATTTAAAAAAAATTATATGATACGATATCAAATGCCTTACGGATATCGAAGATCACTGCAACAGTCTTCCTACCTGAGTTAACCCTTTCCAACAGTCCCGAAGTCAAAGCAAGCAAAGGATCTTCCGCTGACATGTTTTCTCTAAAACCATATTGATATGTTTATGTTTATTTAAGTAAGATGTCAGTCGATTTTTTTGACATTTTTCAAATACCTTGGTAACACTTGAGACGGTTCTAAACCTCTCTTTATATTTATAACAGCTTGTTAACTACAGAGTGTTCATAAGTGAGTATTATGTCCATATATTAACTATGTTTTTCAACCCTGAAGTTAACAAGCTGTTAGAAATATAAAGAAAGGTTTAAAACTGTTTCACTCCCCCCTTTCTTTCAAAGAGGTAAAACTGGTACAGATTTACCGCTGGAAAAAAAAATTAAAGGATAGGCAATCTGAAGGACAACCTATCCATGACGGTGTGTCAGTTAAAAGACCCAGCCTCCTGGAGATGAACCAGGTATCATAGCCACCAGTCAATACTGGAGAGCTTTGAAGCAAAAAAAAAAATTGGCGGTCTGAAGGACCACTAACTGAGGTTCCCCCATTAGTCACCATTTATTTGCCCTGCAGAATTCTTAATCCCAAAACCTTGGTGTGTGGACTCTTGAACTCTCGAACAATTTCCGTTTACCAAAAGCCCACACTTTACATAAGGAGTGCCTCTAATCCAGCTCCTAGCTGTAGGCGATCTTTAAACTCAATACACCTTTTGCTAAGCACTACCTTACTTCCCCAAGACAAACTCTAGTGAACAAAAAAAAAAGGAGATCCTCGGCAAGTTAAAAGGTTTGGTAGTCTGAGGGACTACCAACCTGAAATGGTTAGCAAGTTAAAAAGGTTTGATAGCCTGAAGGACTACCAACCTGTGTTAGAGCAAGTTAAAGGGTTGGAAGCCTGAAGGAATACCAACTCGGTATCAAAAGGAATACCAATTGAGGCTTCTTTCTATCTGCCGCATGTGAAATTTAAATCCCGAAAACCTCGGCATGCGGGCTCTAGAACGATCACAGTTCTCCAAAAGCCCACACATTCGTTAAGAGTGCTGCAGCTGCAGGAAATCTTTAATCACAAAAGATCCCTCCTACGAAGCACTGCCTTAACTTTCACCAGGCAGACCTCAACGCCCAAAACAAAAAGGATCCAAGTTGGAAAAAGCGAAAGAACAAAAAAGATAGAAAATAAAACAAAAATTGTTGGGTAAATTGAAAAAGGTTTGGTAGTCCGAGGGACTACCAGTCTGGGTTAAAGCAAGTTAAAAAGTTGATAGCTTGAGTAACTAACAACCCGTAGTTAAAGCAAGTTAAAAGGTTGATAGCTTGAGCAGCTAACAACCTGTTGTCCCACCACCTACACCACAAACCAGGGGAACACAGTATTCCCCTTCCGGGAATCCAACCCGGGACATCTTGCTTTAACTACATTTAACAAGCTGTTATAAATATAAAGAGAGGTTTAGAATCGTCTCACACTGCTGACCACACTAATTAGTATATAGTTACCAAAATCCTGGGTGTCCCCGAACTTGTGGACGGGAATGACTTTAAACTGGGAAGGTACAATTCCCGTTTCAAAAATGCAGTTAATTAAATGCGTCAGGGGCTTAGGTATGTATTTTTGGCTGGTTTTCAATATTTCAGCTGTTATACGATCCCTACCTGGAGCGCTATGTAATCTTAACTTACCTATGTTTTCCATAATTTCACATTCGCAACCGGCTAGAAGAACAAACTATCGCGAAAGCTGACCTTACCATTACTTCTAATGGCTACACTATTTTTCACAATACCAGAGACATATCTACTAATTGCAATAAAATGTTTGTTAAACATGTCAGCTATCTCTGTCTTATTCTTGATCTCAGCACGGTCATCCGATATGAAGGACTCAATCTCATTTTTTTTAGCCTTTCTGTTATTTATCGCTTCGTTGATGGAATTACAAATTTTTCCAAATTACCATACTTGTATAAGCCGGAAGATTTCTGAAAAACTCTAGTTGAGAGATTTTCTCTAAGATTTCTTGGTTAATTATGAAATGCTGTAGATAACTTTGGGTCTAGATAACTAAACTAATCATTTATTTCAGCCGTGGTCTTAAACTAAGGAGAATCTACTAATAGACAAGATGATAAATGATAAACGTCGCCATAATTTCAATAATGCAAATGCAGCAAACCGTAGAGGAATTCAAAAAGTGACAGGACAGACGTTGAATATTAAAAATAATTTTCAGTAAGAATAACGACGACTGGAGAGTTATGAGGCAACGTGACGCGCTTATAAATCGTCATGCAGAAGGAAAGTTAGCGTAAATAAGTGCGTAGCGACTTGTAAATTGGTCCTTTCACTGTTAATGAGGCTGGGATGATGGATAAGAGGCATATTAATTAATAAAAGGCTGACAAAACGTCGCAGGCGTCCAACAAATGACTAGAGCTTGCGCTTATGACAAGTGGAATCGACGTAATTACGTCTGCTTGCGGACTCGTTTCATTTTTCAATGTTTTATAATTAAGGCCGTTATGGCACTGCATACTGAAGATTGTTGTGTTATAATTAGTTGCTTCCAGGAGGTGGTGTAACTAAATGCCTGATAATTATGCCAGACGGGCTTGTATCATAATAATTTAATTACTTTATTTCCAAGGATAACCGAATTTTCTGATAGATAAAAGTTCAGTGCGACTAAGAAGAGTTTTAACTAATAAGACATTTAATTTAAGGCAGCTATAAATATTTTAGTTGATTCTTGTAATACAATCAAATCGTCATCAGCAATAATTGAAGCAATAAAGATTTGTAAATAAGAGTTTCAAAATTAAAAAAATCTGGATGCAGCAGTTTCACAACTACACATATTTTCATGGATTTTTTTTAAATTTCATCCAGTGCGGGAGTTACAGGGTGTAACCTCCTTCAAATAAAACTATAACCGTGGTATATCGTGATTGACCTCAAGCGGATTCAAATCCGCTTGATGGTGAGGTCAATATTGCCTAACAACCCTACCCTAAAAGCATCTATCTATCCGATTATTATTATTATTAGGATTAGAAATATTTTAGGAGGTTGGCAGATCTTGATATGATTTGATACTCACGTTCTTTTTTTTTGCTCTGGCTGAGGTCTGATATTTATGAGCGCCCCCGACTAGAGCCTGGTTATATTTAATTTTAGGTATCTAGATAAGCAATAATTAGAATCTATTAATTGTATTGCAGCCAAACAGGGGAGATATTAGGGAGGAATTCCTCTTCAATTAAACAGATATGTTAATGTTAACAATAATATTAAATTTATTCATTTAAATAAATTGGGAAAGTAAACAAAATTAAATTGACATGGTTTGTCAAAATAAACATTGCATCATACACAAATAAAAATCAAATAAACAGCAAGAGTTTTAAGAAAAAGAGATTATCATTTCACATAGCATATTACAAAATAGTAAGCTAAAATGGTTGCATATTACAAACATATTAACATTACCTACTTAAGGTACGTCAAAAATCAAATATTGTATTTTACAGCTCAAAAACAAATGCAAATTATTACTTAGATTGCTTGACGTTTGTCAATCTGTTCGCTTGATTTTTCAATTAGTTAACTGGTCAGTTCTTTGAGTGAGCCTCCATTTAAGAATATATTCTTGTGTGAAAATTTCTACTTCAATGATTGAAAATGAGAAATAATAAGAAATGTGCTGGTTAAATATTTTACAAGCAAAATCTACTAATTACAATTTCAATTATTATGATTTAAATTCACAATATTGACAAAATTTTAAAGAATAAACAGCAAATTTACAGCTGTCATTACGGTACCTCCCTGACACTATTTAAATTCTAATTTAATTGATCTATCTTGAAATCTCAAATTGTAATGGTTCAAATATTAATTTGCCGCTTGAAAAATTCTGTTGATTCACAGAAGTAAGGCTTATATTGACTCACCCAGTTCTGATGCATTGAGTTACCTGATGACCCTATGACGATGCTTTCCAAGTGGAATCAACTATCAGTGCCTGACACAGGTTCACAGACTCCAATAAGAGAGGGGAAGCTGGAGAAACTGAGTGGTACTTCCCATTAATGGTTGTAACTCAGGTGGATTTTGTTGTTCTAAAATTGGGTGAGACAATTTGTCCCCTATGTCGATACGCTGAATTAATTTGACGAAAACCTTTCAAACAACAATTAAAACGTGAATTGGCTCAAGTGAAATTTATTGCCAATTGACTCAAACCTCGGTGATAATCAGAAATTCTTTACGTTCAACGTGAGAGATACACCAGCGGGTGTGAACAAAGGGTCACTGATAATTCGCGTTTTTCTACTGAACACGTTGTTGATTTAATTTCAAAAATCTATCAAATGATATTAAACAATCACTGACCACTGTTATTAGATAGTATCGATAACGAGAGGGATTTTTATCCCCTATTTTAAGATAATTTTTAGCCACCGTAATTACAACGATGTCAACTTTTTAAACGCCCAGCTCACTCTCCCGGAAGTCAGCGTGATGTGCCTCAGACCTCACCCTTTTTTCCTGACGTCTCACATCCCCGTGTCTACAATTCAAGATTTTGCCGGGAATATCTGTTCATCGGCTCAAACGGTCGTTTTCAGGTGACATCATCGATACAGACCAAGTCGCAACGATATTTAGTTCTTGGAAATATTCCTTCAGCAAAATGCGACGCAATTTTCCTTGGCAAACACATATTGAATTTTAACGTACAAATTAGAAATACAGTAAAGGGTACGGTACTTGAAGATTTAGCGACTTTTCATCAAAATAATTTTGAAATCAAAACATGAATTTCCTTACAGATATTGCATTGTTGGCTATTATATATTAAGTCTCTTACGGGTTTATTTTGACAATTTAAAGTAGTAACGAACCGCAATCGTTACAAAAGGCGTCCATGACTATTTATCAATGGAAAAATGATGCGCCACTGTTTATTCTGGAATCAAAAAATATTCTTTGAATCTACAATCAATTTGGAAGAACATACCTCTTGGTACACATCGATATCGTGCACCGTTTTCAAGAAAGAAAAAATCAAATCAATTTTAATGTATGTGAAAATCAATGGCAATTAATAAAGGACACTTTGAACAAAACTTTGTATTGTTTATTAATTTATAAGAAATAAGCTCACTTACATTAACAATGAAAATAAATTCTTACAGTGTCTAAAGCAAAATTTGAAAATGAAGAACCTTTTGCTCAATGCAAAGCTGACAACGACGCTTAATGGATCTTTGTATACCAACTAAATGATGAATCCTTATCTGTTGACAAACGTTTTGCATTCGCAGCTTCAGGTCTTCGATGGTTGTGACCGGAGTGGCATAGACATTTTCTTTAAGGACCCCTCCCCCTCACACACACACACACACACTAATATATATAGGGGTGGGATCGGGTGACCGTGCAGGCCACCAAATTGGACCACCGCGCCCGATCCATCTGCCTGTGAAATTCCTGCTGAGCCAATTTAAATCGTTTCGTCCATAATGAGCCTTGCAACTATATAACTGAAACCAAGAATTAACGGAAATCGCCATATAACAGCGTGGTTTGTTACCAAAAATTCCAAAAAATTGACTGAATCTACTCGATTGGACAAGAACAGGGGTCCGCACAATGACTCCAATCCAAACGATAATACAAAATTCATGTTGGAATTTTCTTGGCCTGGTGGCATGGGGATTTTCGTGCGCCCAAACATGCGTATTATGGAAGTAAACCACTCCACACCGCGTAAAGCACGATTCATCTGTCCATAGAATGTGAGGCAAGAAGTCTCGATTGTTATCTAAGCAGTTCAGAATCCAGTGACAAAAAATCACTCTACGTAATTCATCACCAGCTTGTAATCCCTCTACCGGTTGCAGATGGTAAACATGTCTAAGCTCTCGTCTTAGTACTCCTACAACTTTTGATTGGGAAGTACTGGTAGCAATTGACACTCGTCGAGTTCCTGTGGTTGGATCTCTATCAAATTCATTCTGTATTTGCATCGTAACTCTTCATTGTTGAGTATTGTTCGATAGGCTCCTACTTACAACTTAAAGTCCTTGCCGCACAAAACGATTATGAATCTGAACGAACACAGAACGATGGGGATGTCTTCGGTTTGGAAATCTTCTCCAGTATTTTCTAGCCGCTGGCGTTGAATTACCATAGACAAATTCATATACAAAATGTATATCTGCTTGTTCTTGATTGGAGTAACAAAAAGGTATTTTTTCAATCCAAACTATTAAGATCATACCGCAAAAACTGCTATAGTATTTTTCAGAGTGAGAATACAACAACTATAACTCAGTAACTGTCATCATTTATGACAGCTCCAACTTTTTTCTTTTCCACAAGCTATTATTAAAGACGAGATTAGAAGTTATTAATTGTCATTTTCACCTGTGTTAAAATTGATTTTATTTATTTTTCTCGAAAACGGTGCACGATATCGTATGTGAACCAAGAGGTGTGGTTTTCTTTCAAATTGATTAGAGATTCAAAAAATATTTTTTATTCCAGAATAAACAGTGGCGTATCATTTTTCCATTGATAAATAATCATGGACGCACCTGTAACTCCGGCACCGAATGAAATATTTTTTCCATAAAAAAATGTGCTATGTATAGCTGTTAAACTGTGCCAATTGTCATCAAAATAGTTTAACCGGTTTTGGAACTATAATATTTTCACTATTGTTTATAAAATTTTGACTCCCTGTATATTCCAAAGGAAGCCATTTACGATAGTGGTTCATCTAGCAAACTATCATTATTTTGATGCGTAGAATATGAGTTTGGATACTACAAACGGACTCACCCTGTATATATATATATATATATATATATATATATATATATATATATATATATATATATATATATATATATATATGCATAGAGTATACTGTATTTGTTTGGAATCTAAGAAACACAAAAAGTCTGGACGCAGCAAGTGCGTTATGCTAGTGAATTTTCATATTTTTTAGTTAATAGCAAATTGAGATATTCAAATTTGAAGCATTTAATGAAAATTTGCTACCATAGCGCACTTGCTGCGTCCCTAATTTCTTTTCTTACAAACATGCATTATATTTCGATGGGAAATGCAAAAATGCAATCACATAAGGCGTGTTTGATTAAAAAAAAAAGAAAATTTGTATCACCAACGACTTATGGGCATGCTGTTATTGTACAAATATTTTTTTTAAATGCACCTCAAGACACCCTGTAATTAATGTATACAATTTTGTTCGTATCTTGTATAATACCGGATATACTGAGCTTTATTGTTTTTTTAAGACAAAAATTATATACCATTAAACGATAAACTCTATAGCTAAGACTACTGCCAAAGCATCAGACAAGGGGTCTATTTGAAATGAATTTTCTGGAAATATTTTAGTAAAATGAAGGAAAATGACGGCTGGAGCTAAGATTTCAGGCTTTGTAAAACATTCCTCTTGAGACATTTTCGTTCCATAGCTCGTATTAGTTTCAGATTCGTAGCCTAAATGTTGACAATTTTGACGTTTTAAATGGCGACTTTGACGTTTAGAGAAAAACCCCAATTTATTTTTCTTTAAATTCGTATATCCTTTTTATCTTTTCACCTACAGAGCTGAGTTTTGGTAGGTGATTTACCTATAATAAACTAAAAACGTGCACCAAATTTAGTTGCTCTTATTTTGATATTTCCGGAGATATACATTTTTTTCGAAAGAAAATACAACATTTTTCTGGAAAACCTAGTCCAATTTTCGTAGCTAACGAACTTGTCCAATCCGCCTGCAAAAAAAAAAGGTATTCACCAAATTTAATCAAAATCGGTCCATTATTTTCGGAGTTATCGGTGTTTTACATACATACATATATATATATATATATATATATATATATATATATATATATATATATATATATATATATATATATATATATAAACATATAAAAATTGAGCCTCGCCCCGGATATGTGGTCTAGAGGGCCTAATTAGCCCTCATTTGAAGATATTTTTTCAAATTTCAAAAGTCGGGATCTCCTCATTAGTGATTTTTTTTAAAAGAAAATTCACTAAAAGTTACTAACATAGGCCAGGTCAGTAAAACTAAGGCAGTTTACAGTTCGCAACAGTCTAAAAGTGATTAGTATTACCAAATTCCCTTTCACCTTAACTAATTCTCGAAATCGACCACCTAAGCAGGAGTCACTTCTGGTCGATGAAATCCATTAACTTAAATAGCACCAGTTTCAATTGAACTAGACTAAACGAAAGCGACACAGCGTGGTTCGAGAAGCTCGAACTCCCAGGATCTTCGAGCGTCTCGTCTATAGCGTCGCGACGACATCGGGCGTCACTTCAAGGTGGCAAACCAATGTTAACATAGTAAATATGAAATTCAAAACGCCCCTGGCACATTGCCAACTGCCAACATGCTAATATATCCCCTCTTCAGGCCGAAGTGTAAACAGCTGATATTGCTAGGAATATAATATAACTGTTGTAGTTTGCGGATATTGCTCGGCTTGACATAAAGGGTGTAAGGGACGATCTTCGGGGGTTTAAGCGGTCCGCTGTAAAACACTGGACCGCTGGAGGCGACTGAATCTGATCAACGGGGATGGAAATCTCATCACAACGTTCTAGTTATGACCAAGGAGGCTATGATATGACGATCTCTATACAACTCCCGGAGGACATTGCCGGGAAATATCACGGACTTCATAAAACCGAGTATTTGCAATGAATTTTATTACTCAAGAATTATGGGGCTTATATGGAAGAATGACTTTATTCGCAAAGATTGCGTTTGCATTTTTATACAATTCACACGTAACACGTATGTATATTTAATATTTGTTACAGTTACAACGTAATTGCGATTTTAGTGAATTTTCATTAAGAAAATTCACTAATAGAGAGGTATCGATGATGATATTTTTGGAAAATTTTTTCAAATGAGCGCGAACTAGAACCCCTAGAACCCAAATACAAGGTCAGTTAAAAAGTATATATATATATATATATATATATATATATATATATATATATATATATATATATATATATATATATATATATATATATATATATATATATGTATGTATGTATCCGACCGATAACTCAAAAAATACTTCACCAATCGAAACGAAATTTGGCAATTCCCTTCATTTTGTTAAAAGCTTGGACGAGTTCGGTAGACAGTTTTGACACACATACTTTCAGAAAGAATGCAAAAACTGTTTAAAAACGCAATATCTTTTAAATGACTAGAAGTATGAAACTAAAACTTTACGCGCACGTAGATATCGTATCAGTTGTCCTCTTTACCAAATTTCAACTTAGTCGGTTCAGTAAATTCTGAGTTATAAGCAAATAAAAAATAAATAATTTAACACCTATGTAAATGCAGCCTGGGTACTAAATTGAAGAAAAACAACATAATGAGCTTCGCTCATAACTACAAGTTGGTTTTAAAAAACGTTTTTTGTTGTTTTGTTTGCAAAAACTAGTTCGATTGGGTTGACTAACACGAACTCATCCAAGCTATTAACAAAATAAAAGGGATTTCCAAATATGGTGTCGATTGGTGAAGTATTTTTTGAGTTATCAGTTGGATATATACATACATACATACATACCAAAATCCAAGGTCAGTTACTATATATATATATATATATATATATATATATATATATATATATATATATATAGTAACTGACCTTGGATTTGGGTTCTATGGGTCCTAATTTTGTTTGAAAGGTTATACTCCTGAGGTTGTCCGATTTTCACCAAGTCAAGATCTGATGATGAAATCTCAGGAAAATTGAGAGAAATCTCAAAAATATTTTCTTGTATGTTCACCGATATTTTCATTAATTTTGGACCAATTTAAATATATATTTTTTTGTTTGAAAGGGTGTGCTCCTGGGGTAGTCTTGTTTTCACCAAGTCGGAATCTGATGATAGGATCTCAGGAAAATCGTGTGAAATCGTCTTATAATCTACGTAAATTAAAGTTCAACTGTAATACTGCACTTTGATTATATTATAGCAGTTTTCTAATACCGTAGTCACTACGTGTACACTAAAAATAAATAAAAAAAATCGACTTGAAAATAGGCACTAAAAAGCGAAAAATGACTGGATTACAGGTTTAATTCAAACAACAAAAATTAATTTAAATGAAATATTATTTCATGCGCTACCTACTTATCTGTTTGAAGTCTGTGTCAAGTCCGAAACACAATAATCCTTGGCAATATAAATAGCTTCATTAATAATGTATTATAATTCTAATGAACTACTTAAATATGTTGACGTATTCCGTTGTACGCCCGGGGAAACTTGCAATGTGGCGGTAGTGAACCTAGCCTATCTACCTACTTCCTAACTGGTTTAGCACCGACAAATAGATAAGTAGGTAGCGCATATAATAATATTTCATTTAAATTAATTTCTCTTTTGTGAATTAAACCTGTAATCCAGTTACTTTTTGATTTTTGGTGACTATTTTTAAGTCGGTTTAGGTTTTTTTAAGTTTTTATATTAAAAAGTCTGGACGCAGCAAGTGCGTTACGGTAGTGAATTTTCATTAAAATATTTTTAATCGGAAATATGGGTGTCCTTTTTTAAGAAAGCAGGCATCAAATTCGGTTACCAGTATAACCTATATAGTAGAAACAATGTGCCATGTTTCATCAAAATAACTTTATTGTTTGAAAATGTACACAAATTTCTGAAAGTAAACTTAAAGTGTTCTCGAAAAAACTGACTTTTTGGTCAACCTTAAAGGTTAATAGCAAATTGAGCTATTTAAATTTAAAGCATTTAATGAAAATTCGCTACCATACCGCACTTGCTGCGTCCCGAATTAATTTTTTTACAAACATGCATTATATTTCGATGGAAAATGCAAAAATGCAATAACATATGGCGTGTTCGATTAAAAAAAAAATTGTATCGCCACCGACTTATGGGCCACCTGTGATTGCAGAAACAATTTTTAAGATGTGGCTCAAGACACATTAATGTATATCGTTTTTTTTCGTATCTTGTATAATAACGGTTATATTGACCTTTATTGATGTTTTACGAAAATTCGACAAAAAGCATATACTATTAAACGATAAACTCTATAGTTAAGACTACCCAAAGCATGAGTGAAAGGGTCTATTTGAAGTGAATTTTCTGGAAATATTTTCGTAAAATGAAGGACAATGACTGTTGAAGATAAAACTTCAGGGTTTGTAAAACATGCTTCTTGATGCATTTTCTTTCCATAGCCCGTATTAGTTTCAAGTTCTTTGCCTAAATGTTGCCAATTTTGACGTTTTAAATCGCGACTTTGACGTTTTGAGGAAAACCCCACTTTATTTTTCTTTAAATGCCTCTCACTTTTTTGTCTTTTAACCTAAAGAGGTAAATTTTGGTACGTAATTTACCTAAAATGATATAAATCTGCATACCTAATTTCGTTGCCCTTACTTTGTTATTTCCGAAGATATAATTTTTTTTTCGGAAGAAGACACGAAATTTTCCAGGAAAACCTGAGCCGATTTCCCTACTAACAAACTTATCGAAGCCACTTGCAAAAGGAAGGTATTCGCCAAATTTAATCAAAATCAGTCTATTATTTTTTGAGTTATCGGTGTGATTAATAACATTTATGGGTAAATTAGCATATTAGCGTATTGTTCGTCAATTTTGACATTTCGAATCGCGACTTTTTTGGCGTTTTAAGAATAAAAACTTAACAGCTTATAATTTTTTTAATTTAACGTAGATATGCAAATTTTGGTGAATGGTTTTCTTTTTACGATATTAACCCTCGTACCCAATATGGTTGCCCTAACTTTGTTATTTCCGGAGATATAACAATTTTCCGAAAGAAAACGCAAAATTTTCCGGGAAAAACTAGTCCGATTTTCCTGGCTAACGAACTTATCCAAGCCACTTGGAAAAGGAAAGTACTTACCAAGTTTTATCAAAATTGGTCCATTATTTTTTCAGTTATCGGTGTGACACATAAATATATATATATATATATATATATATATATATATATATATATATATATATATATATATATATATATATATATATATATATATATATATATAAACATATAAAGTCTGAAACCGACCTCAAATTTGGGTTCCAGGGGTCCTAAATAGCGCTCACTTGATTGAAATTTTTTCAAAATTCAAAAGTCGGGATCTCTTCCAAAGTGAATTTTTTTAAAGAAAATTCTTTAAAAACCAAATAGCAAAACTAAATGATGGATTGTTTGCTATTGTTTACATTTTTCTAGGTTACTTACCAATTTTTTATTAAATGCATAACCAAACCAAACAGGTCAAAATTTTAACGGGATTTTACCACATTATGCTAAGATAAACAATAAATATAAGCGATCTAAAATGACTATTAATCACGTTTTTTTTAAATCCAACAACAAATGAATCCCACGGTATAATATACAAGAATCGTCTTAATTATTTTACCAGAATAATATTACAGTAGATAAACATAGTACTATAATTTGTATAAAAAGTCATTGCACCTTCTTGTTGACATTGAAAAATGCTGTGTGAACACCCACCAAAATAAAAATAACAATAAATAGTAAATAGAGGCGAGCAAGTCGAAGAACAGAACACGTCTGATAAACATCAAAATATTCACTGGTTTTATCATTAGTTGCTTTTATATTTACCTATTTATTTTGACACATTTATGTACAGCTACAAATAAAACACATACACACACCAACAGATTTTATATATCCAGGTAGTAAATCCATGGGGGCAGTAAGTATGTTTTCAAGAATTATTTATATGACGGCGCTGATCCCTTCTAAATCTTCGACAACAGGAACCGTCTGGTCTACCCCACGAAAACCGCAACCGAACACATGGAGTTTGTCTCACACAAGATTTGGAAATATTACATTTCGATTTGTTTGGCTCGTGCTGAAGGAACTAAAACACAGATTTAATACAGAGTGAAGCATATGCTAGTGAAAGAAGCAGTTTTATATTACACGATAATTGTTTAACCAATTTATTTATGCCTTTACAGCAACTTGGTATATTGTTACCAGTAGAGTCCCAGACAATAAACAAGATTTATTTTTTGAACACGTAGTTAAAACAAGATACTCTCCTATCCAAGCATTATAAGGGCTTAAGTACAATGTACCATTTGTTAAAAATGAGCAATATAGATGAAGGCGTCTGTAAAGAATATATAAATGTAACAAATCTTTGATGAATCAGAATATTTTTGAATGTAGTAATGAATTTTTTGAACAAACCCATGGGACAGCATTGGGCAACCCCCTTTCCACATTCATTGCAAACCTTGTCATGAGTATATTTGAAACAGACCTAGCAAATGAAAATGTCTATGTTCCTAGAGTATGGTCGCGTTAGCTGGGCGATGTTTTTGCAGTATTTAATACAAATATATGCGAAGTAGATGATTTTATTGTCAAATTAAACAGTAAATTTGACTCCATTAAATTAACGCATGAAATAGAAATTAATAACAAATTACCATTTCTTGATGTCATTGAATGTCATTGAAAATAAAGACACTTTACAATTTGACATCCACAGAAAGGAAACCACTACTGTGAGTTGCATTTCGATTGACTCACACCATAGTTTTCCACAAAAAACGGCTAGTCGGAAATTTCTAGTTCATAGATTAATACGGTTTGCCTTTAATAAACAAAGATACAAGAGATAAATTGAATATATTCAAAATGTAGCTAAGTATATTGATTATTCTGTCTACTTAGTGGAGAAGCTAGTCATAAACATAAAACAAAGAAAATGGTAGCGGAATCTACGATTTTCAGAAGTAAACCAGAAAAAACCGTTGTCTGTTTACCATTTGAACCGCGAATTACGAGAGGTTTTAATAGCATTTTTAAGAATGCCAATTTGCTGCTAACATTTTCTACGAATAATACATAAATAAATTTGCTAGGTAACCCCCAAAGGATAAAGATAAAACCACAGAAGCGTCGGAAATTTATAAAATAGGTTGTAAGGATTGTGAGTTAAAATATGTTGGGCAAACTAAAATAGCATTTTACTATATTTAAAGAACATTTAGCGCAACCGAGATATGGCACTATTGACAAATCATGTATTGCTTAGCATATTGGGGATAATAATCATCACATAGATAAAGAAAATCTCAAGTTAATCAAAAACATCAGGCAGTCGCGTTAGCTTGACGCTTATGAAAGTCTATATATATATATATATATATATATATATATATATATATATATATATATATATATATATATATATATATATATATATATATATATATATATATATATATATATATATATATATATATATATATATATATATATATATATATATATATATATATATATATATATATCGTTAGAAATGTTAACAAAAATGTTTCGATGAATAGAGTAGGTCCGGCTCTATGTAGTCCATTGTTCGAACTGTTATCTTAATAACCAGCGTTTCCTTCTTAGAAGGAATATTTGGGGGTCCATCTGTACACCTTCCTAGGTGCCATCAAACCAGATGTAGTAGGCCATCGCTGGAGTAGTTCAGCGAGCAAATAAGTGTTTGCAACAGCAGGGGGATGTCTTCGAGCATTTATTATAATATGTATACATATAATTTTTTCATATTTCAGTGTTCAATTGTTTGAATTTTATTTTTATTTTTAATTTGTTTCGTTGTCTAGTTCAGTTAGTTTGTTTGGTTTTTGACGTAACTGATTCACATTGTGGTAAGTTTCTAATAACGGCATCAACAGTTTCATGGGAAGGTGGAGGCAAGTCTACATATGGTTCTGCAAACACACATGTTCTTGCTAACATTCGTCAGCGTTCTCCGTGAACTAGTTGCAGATTAATAAAATCCTGATTTGAGTACCTACATCATATTGATTTTTTGAGATCAAACTGAATTTTTGTGCAGAGAAGTAAAGTTCACTTAGTTGTATTACTCTGCTTAAAACATAACTGTCAAACTGAGAATTTGGTTACTGTTCAAGTTTGCTCTTTTCCATGGCACTCTATATCCATCATAATACATACCCATGTTGCATATTTCGAAGTTGAATATCTCAAAAAACGTACGGTTTGGATATAGGTAATGGTTAGCAAACTTCGAAGAAAAGTAAAATATATTTCAAATGGCATTATAATATGCAGGCTGATCCATATGAAAAAAATGAGATATCCGCGTATATGCGTGTTTATACACCCTGTAGACAACAATCAATTTTCGGAAGATTGTGTACTAGGTTAAAATATACAATAATAAACAAAATTATGCACAACAAAGAACTTCAAATTTGCATGAATTGATAAGATACAAGACGTTGAAAGGGGCATACTTTTGTAATAAAAATGGCCATATTGCGTGAAGCACTCAGTACAAAGTAGCAAAGCTGTATATTGGGAGAATCGTCAGAATCAGCTGTATCTGAATCTGTAATAATATACAGACTGTTCTATTTGAAATAAGCGAGTTAGTGTCCACTTCCGGCATAACCGGAAGTCTCAGGATGTTCTAAATATTTTAAGCGGATTGGACATATTGGTAAAGCTCATACTACAAATTTTCAGAATCCAAGTCAGTCTAGTTTCTCCAAAACGTCTAATAGGAACTCGTAAGGAACCACCCTGTATAATATATGACATATGTACATCGACGATGGTGTTCTTTACTGATGTCATTGATGTCAAACAAAAATATAATTGTATGTCGTAGCGACTATTATATTACACCAATTGAAATATGCTCTCCTTTTCATTTCCTATAAAAGCTCATTGTAGATCTGAGCGGAGCTATTGTGGGGATATATTGTTAAGGATTGTCATGTTTATAATCGCTAAATATCATATGTACAAGAGAGTATATAGATCGGTTGACAAAAGTTGAATAAAACCAATAAGGCATAACTCAAGCAATGGCCGTATCCAATGGAGCAGATACAATTCAGGTTGTTAGGAGCATCGTGAAGAACATCTTGAGTAGCCAGATTTACAAATGATAAAATCAGAATGGGGAGTATTTAAGTTTGTATTTTTGTGTTATTAGTGTCATTCACGTGAATTGTGTATCGATATCGCTGCCCTTTCGTCGGTAGCCGTATATAGCGGACTTTTCAATGCACTTCGAGGACTTCGGTTAACTGCTGTCAAAAGAGGGATCAGGATATTTTTAAGTTTTCTTAGTGGATATCATATCCCTTAGTAGAGTCCGCTTCTTAAATTACCTGAACCGTAGAGCAATCTTGTTGAGCCAGAGAGTGTTATACGCTATTATTAATTAACAGTGTATGTGCTTTGTCAAAAAATATACAGGATATAAGCTAAGTCAACGAGGCCGGTACCTTACATCTCTATTTGGATAGTTGTTTTTATTAATCTGTATTAGTTATAC
This sequence comes from Tillus elongatus, assembly GCA_964006375.1. Classification (NCBI taxonomy): domain Eukaryota; kingdom Metazoa; phylum Arthropoda; class Insecta; order Coleoptera; family Cleridae; genus Tillus; species Tillus elongatus. The sequence continues at coordinate 22,968,424 of OZ023265.1, read as the reverse complement.
AGATAAGTACATTTGGAGAACCCAAATCACAACAACATTTAAAAAAAAAACCAGACGACCGTTTCACTAATCAAGTTAGCGTCATCAGAGGATGAATAATTCTAAATATCTTATATCCACAGCTCTATCTATATTTTTCTGCAGGTAGTCGGTCACAAACTATTTAGGAAGGTTTAACGACACCAAAATTAACATATTTCGTTTGGCGGAAATAGCCGCATTCTTTTATTATCTATTTATCTATCGGACGTGCTTCTGCTGGTATTTATTTTACAAACTAATCTATCAAGAGACTGCCTATAGGCGTCGGAGAGCGATTCATACGTATATATATATATATATATATATATATATATATATATATATATATATATATATATATATATATATATATATATGTATATATATATATATATATATATATATATATATATATATATATATATATATATATATATATATATATATACAGTGTGGAACAGCCAAATGGAATAAATTCGATAACGGATAAATGAGGACGTGTTGGGAAAAACGCTTGGACAGGTCGATTTGTATTTTTAACTGCGCATCTTTTTCAAGAAAAAAAAATTATTTAGGGTGCGTCATGTGACAGTGGCCAATACCAACTTTCTTATTTTAAATACAAGCCCCTGTATATTATTAATTTTTTGGATTGTTCAGAAAATTCTAGACATAATTCATGTACAATGTCCTATACCTATCTTCAACTGTTTCGGAAATATTAAGTATTTTCAGATTTATTACAAAAATTAACATTAAAAATAGAAAATTATTTTATTTCACAAATTCTAATAAGAAATACTGATTATTTCTTAATAATTTAAAAAAACAAAAAAAAATTAATGTCAATGTAGTAAATGTTCAAAATGCTCGCCACGAACATCTTGGCAACATGCTAATCTGGTATAGAAATGTCTTCTAACATTACTCAACATCTCAGGCGTGACTGATCTAATCGCAAGCGTGATTCGTCTTTTTAAGTCATCTAAGTTGAGGGGCTTAGTTTTGTATACAATACTTTTGACATATCCCCACAAAAAGTAGTCTAATAGCGACAGATCAGGAGATCGTGCTGGCCATTCTATCGATCCGCGCCTCCCTATCCACCGATTTGGAAAAATTTGGTTCAGGTACTGCCGGACATTGATTTGGTAATGGGGCGGTGCTCCATCTTGCTGAAACCATATTTTATTGGCAGGAACTTGTGGGTTTGCTGGATCTGGATATAAGTTTGTCAAAGTTGGCACGACATTATTTTGGAGCAGTTCTAAATATTTATCCCCATTCAAGTTGCCATCAATGAAAAAGGGACCTACGATATCATTTCCAACAATTCCTGCCCAAACATTAACTTTTTCAGGATATTGCGTATGTTCCTCTCTCATCCAATGAGGATTCTCATTAGACCAATAGCGGCAATTTTGACGATTAACATGACCGTGAAGTGTAAATGTGCTCTCATCAGAAAACAAAACATCTTCTAATTGGATCACATTGTTATCTAACATTGCCATCATTTGTTCACAAAAATACGTTCTCCTATCGAAATCGTCCTCCATGAGCTCCTGAGTTGGTATCATTTTATAGGGATGCATTTTACTTTCCTTTAATGTTCGAAAAATTGCTGTGTGGCTAACGTTGAATAGTTGGGCTGCTTGTCGACCAGAAGTATGTGGGTTTTCTTGAAACTCAAGCGTAATATCCAATTTCGTATCATCACTTACTGCATTGGCAGCTACTTTTTTTATCTGTCTCACATGACCAAGCTCGCGAAACTGCTTTTCTATTTTGCTAATTGTTCCTTGGGATACAGGCGGCAAATTTGGAAATTTTTCGTGAAATAAGCGAGACACTTCCATCTGTGTCCGTGTGTTATCTCCATAACCAATCATTTGTAGAATGGTTATTTTGTGCATTTCTGTTAAATGAACCATTTTTCTGATATTATTACGTACAGTTAACGAAATTCAAACGACAATAGCACTGACACTAATCACTACTGTCATGCAGGCAGACAACAAGTTGCTAAGGCTACGAGTTTTATACGAACAGAAAGAAAACTGTTTTTGTTTTTGTTTCATTTCATATCAGTAAAAAGAAACGCAGGAATGGTTTTTGTTTACTTTCTCATTATCAAGAGCTGAATGGGAAATAAGTATTGAATGCAATGTAGCGAATTTGTGAAATAAAATAATTTTCTATTTTTAATGTTAATTTTTGTAATAAATCTGAAAATACTTAATATTTCCGAAACAGTTGAAGATAGGTATAGAACATTGTACATGAATTATGTCTAGAATTTTCTGAAGAATCCAAAAAATTAATAATATACAGGGGCTTGTATTTAAAATAAGAAAGTTGGTATTGGCCACTGTCACATGACGCACCCTATATAATTTTTTTTTCTTGAAAAAGATGCGCAGTTAAAAATACAAATCGACGTGTCCAAGCGTTTTTCCCAACACGTCCTCATTTATCCGTTATCGAATTTATTCCATTTGGCTGTTCCACACTGTATATATATATATATATATATATATATATATATATATATATATATATATATATATATATATATATATATATATATATATAACACCGATAACTCAAAACGTAATGGGTCGATTTTGATGAAAGTTGTTATGTACCTACCTTTTGTAAGTGGCTTAAATAAGTTCATTAGCCAGGAAAATCGTATCAGTTTTCCGGGAAAATTTTGGGTTTTCTTTCGGAAAATTTTTGTATCTCCGAAAATCATAGAGCTATGACAACCAAGTCGGACGTGTACTTTTCTACTATCAGACCTACCCTACACACGAAAATTCAGATATTTTTGTTAAAATTTAAAAAAGTTATAGGCATTTAAAGATACAAATTTTGGGTGCCACTGGTCATTAGAGGAAAGCACAAGAACAAAATACTTTGTGTGATTTACAAAACCAATTGAGTATTACATACAACGGTTAAGTTTTCTTGGCACAAAACGGTCAAGGAGTAGCAGAAAAAATGTTGTGAAAATTAAAAAAAATCTTCTTGAAACGTCAAAGTCGCGATTTGAAACGTCAAAATTTGCAATTTTCAGACAACGAATTTGAAGCAAATATGGAATATGTCGAAAGAATGTCGTAATAGGCCTGTTTCACAAAGCCTTGAGTTTCAGCTTCAACCATCATTGTACTTCATTCTACTAAAATGTACTCGGAAAATCCATTTCAATAGACACTCTGTCTGATGCTTCGGCAGTAGTTTCCGTTATAGACTTTATGGTTCACTAGTTTATATTTTAGCAAATCTTCGTAGAAAAAATTCGTTATTAAAAAGACCGCGACTTATGAATTTTAAAAAGATATCTTCTAATGAGCGCAAACTAGAATCCCTAAAACCCATATACGGGGTTAGTTTCAGTTTTTGCCTATTTACACATATACAGGTAACGCATTTCTACGGTAAAGCCCAATATATCCGTTATTATACAAGATATGAGAAAAAGTATCTACGTTAATTATAGGGTGTCACAAGCTGTATCTTATAAACCTATTTTGACAGTTACAGGGTGGCCCATAAGTCGTTTTATTTTTTTAATACAACACCCCTTATGTTATTGCATTTTTGTGTTTTTCATCAAATTTTAATGCATGCTTGTAAGGAAAAAAAAAATGATATCGTTCATCGCTTTTGAGTTATTTTAATTGTTTTGAAACTTTTCGCGTTTCTAGCACATAATTCAAAAACATCACAAATTGTGATACGGCGTTTTTATCAATAGATAGCGGAGCTCCAAGAAAATGACGCATTCAGAGAGCTTTTTATTATTATATATAACGTATTACTCGTCGAAAAAATCGAGCAGCCGTATACAGGCACTCTCAAATTATGACTGAATTTGAGATGTTTTCGCAGAAATGTTTTTAGTGTCCGCAGAAATCAGTTTTTGTAAGATTTTTGTGATATGTTGGCAATGAATAATAAATGTGTAGTAAGTTATTGTAAAAAAAAAGTTATCGAATTTTTGTGAAAAATTTAATTTAGTGTAACATTACTGAAGGCAATTTATGTCAAAGAAATTTTCATAGTTTTTTTCAATTTTAGGCCTAAAGCTGTTTGTGAATAATTATATCTTGTAAGGTGTGCAAATAGCTTAAAGGGGTTCGTTGGCCAGGAAAAACGGACCAGTTTTTCTAGAACTTCTAAAGTTTATTTTCAGAAAATGTTTGTACTTTTTGAAACAATAAAGCTATTTTAATGAAATATGGTGCATTGTTAGTACTATATAGGTTATACTGCCAACAAAATGTCCTTGTAAATACTAGACATATTTTCCATTAAAAACATTTTAAAGAAAATTCGCTACCATAACGCATTTGTTGCGTCCAGACTTTTTTATTATTACTATATATATATATATATATATATATATATATATATATATATATATATATATATATATATATATATATATATATATATACAGGGTTTTTCACGATAGCCGTGCACTAGAAGTTTATGAAGTTCCCTGATATCCTAAATTTTGAAATTTTGGCAGCGGTCACAATTCGTAATGGTATTGTATTATGAAATATTTTGAAGGTCACATCACTTTCGGTTGGACCGGAAGTAGTCATGAACTTTGCTAATTTAAATAGAATGCCCTATTTTTTATTGCATATTCGAATTCTCCATAAAATTTTGTGAAGATTTATATTAGGCTTTCCTATCCCTATCTTCAACTGTTCTATATTGTGTTTTTTTACATTTTGCGGAACTTCTATCCTCATTTATAACACTTTGTATTTCACATGTTTTTAAGGATAAAAGGCTGGAATTTAGAATATTCTAACTTCTAGGATGAAGCCTTCATGTTATCTACCTAAAGTTTACCTGTATCATACAGAGTGTTTTAAATTTAAAGACCAACTTACACATATTCAATGTTGCAAAAGTAATTTTTTTCAAATATTGCACCCTGTATATTATTAAAAATTCGAGTTCTAAATTTAATTCTACCCCGGTTTCATATAAGTTTTCCTATACCTATCTCTACTAGAGTTTTTAGGTAACAAACTCCTTTTCTAGAGAATATACATTACGCTGTACAATAAAGGCAGCTGTGGCTGTCAGAAAACAGAATTTTCACAACACATGAATTCTAAAGCGTCATTTATATGTTAAAGTTAATCTGAGTGTGTTTGTAAAAATAATAAGCCAATAAAAATGCAGAATAGTGAAGATTACTCTAATATGGATATTTTAAATTTGTTTTATATTACCTCTCTATTAGCGAATTTTTTTAATAAAAAACAAATGAATAATTAATTAAATAAAAATTCGCTAATATCACTGTTTCCAAATGCAACACCTGTGTTTTTTATGTTATGATAAAGACAATCAAACTTCACAACTTTACATTTATCTAATTTTTTTAATTATTTGGATTTTTCTATTTTATTCAATATTTTAATGATATTTCTTGTTATTATTCGCAGTAGCCATGAAATTTGAAAATAGGAAAGACAAAAGGTTTTAATAAATACTTAGTGTAATCAAACACTGGCAACGATACAAATTTCAACAACAAAAAAAACTTTGGACGCAGCAAGTGCGTTATAGTAGTGAATTTTCATAGAAATGATCTGGCACCAAATATTTTTTAACCTTTTTCCTGCAACATAAAATTCAAAATTTTGGTATATAGTTTCCCTTTAATGTCATAAACTTGTGTACCAAATTTGATTACCATAGCTTTTTTATTTTTGGAGATAAAATTTTTTCCGAAAGAAAATCCAAATTTTTCCCAGATAACTTGGTTCGATTTTCCTGGCTAACGAACTTATCCAAACCATTTACAAAAAGTACATGCCAAATTTTATCAAAATCTGCGCATTATAGTTTGAGTTATCGGTGTGATACATACATACATACATACATATATATATATATATATATATATATATATATATATATATATATATATATATATATATATATATATATATATATATATATGAACATATAAAAATTGAAACTAACCCCGGATATGGGTTCTAGTGGTCCTAGTTCACGCTCATTTGATAATATATATATATATATATATATATATATATATATATATATATATATATATATATATATATATATATATATATATATATATGAACATATAAAAATTGAAACTAACCCCGGATATGGGTTCTAGTGGTCCTAGTTCGCGCTCATTTGATAATTTTTTTCAAAATTCAAAAATCGGGATCTTCCCGTTAGTGAATTTTTTCTAAAAAAAATTCAGTAGTATACATTATAACAAAAATTTGCTGTAAATTAAAAGAAAATATTATTACCTTAATATTAATATAATAGATAATGCAACAGTCACTACTTAGGTCTTTGTTAAATATGTTCTTAAAAAAAAAAGATAATTAGTATACACTTTTGTTAAAACAAACCACAAAGCTTATGGCATCGGGCCTGAAGAACTCAAACACGATTTAATATGAAGTGGCATATGCCACTGGCATAGGGAGCATCCGTTTACACAGTTAGACGGAGCAGCTTTCGCGACGTATCACATATCTGGCTAATGGACCATGGCAAACATCAAAACTCTCAGAAATGCTGATTAAAATTATTGTGGAGTATCGTCATCTCGGAAGACGCTTGCTTAGATTATATCGTATTAATAAAACTGAGTACTAGAAATGACGGGTTCACTGACGTATCAGATATTTATGTCTTTTGTTTTTATACTTGAGCTACTCGATATTCCTTCCTTGGGAAAACTTTTAGGGAAATGGGATCCCATCGGATATTGATGAAATATATGCGTATTTTTCAAAGGTCTGTTTGGGAGATAAAACATTTTTATTTCGTTTGCCTCCTTTTATTCATTTTCTTGAGTTTTACACATCAATGGAATCTTAATGTTATTGTTGGGGTATATCTTTTGGTTCTATGGCATTCTGTTTATATTTTGTGTATGCATATAATGTAAGATTGTGCAAAAAGAATTCAATACTAGACTGTTATATGTATTGAAAAAGAAAGTGCTGATACAAAATTAATTAACAAATTAGGGAAATTGCCTCATACAATATTGTATTGTTGCGTTTTCTCCTGGTTCTGGATAAGTGAGACTCACTATATTAGAACTACACTTCACACTGGTTACCGCTTTTTCAAGTCACTTCAACATTCTCTTACTGAACTGTCTGGCTGGCTTGCTTTCGCGTTTATATACTCGCCGTACCTTCCACCACCTTTCTGGAGCGTTCCATTCCAGAATGTTCCAGGACCTTCTTTTACTAGAAGGTTCTAAGAATACAGATCGGTCCCGTGTGTATACAGGGGGATGTATATCCAAATGTGGTCATCACTCCTATGTTACACAAGAGGTGTTTCTCGTAATATAAGATCTCTCTGCGTATACAGGGTGTAAGGGTTCTCTGCGCATACAGGGTGTATACAAATCGGTTAGTAAGTAGCTGAGAAAATCAACATTTATTCTTCATATCAAGTTCAACTCTGAAAAATTGGGTACCTAAATAAGAAATGCGTTTAAAACAGAACAACATTAAAGATTATCCAAATAAATAAATATACACCAACAAATGTTCAAATTGTAAACCTCCAGCAGCAACGCAAGCTTCAAGTTTTGTCAGCAAAGGTCGCGTACATCAATTATTATTATCATTTGTGGCGTTATTATGCGACAGGCATTGCTAAGTTGATTCTTCTGATCGTCTATGTCATTGGGTTTACTGAAGTACACCATATCTTTTAAGGTTTCCCACAAGAGAAAATGCAAATGCGAAAAATCAGGTGTACGTGCAGGCCACTTTAACACGGGTGACACATTTGCGATGAAATTAGCCTGGAACCTGTTTTTGAGAAATCCCGTCATTTTTATAGTTCTTTGTGGTCTCAGAAAGACGGAGCACCGCCGTATTATGCAAGACAAGTTCGTGAGTATCTCAATTTTTGCGATTCCTAACCCGTGGATCAGTTGACGAGGTAGAGTATAATGATGGCCTGGAATATCTCCCGATTTGACTGATCTGGACTTTTATGTCTGGGGCTATGGTTTCTGTCTGCGGTGTGCAGACAGAAACCAGACAACCTGCAAGTTCTGCAGGAAAAGATCAGAACTACGATCAGAGAAATTAAACCAGAAAGTATTCAAATGTTTTATTAGAAGTTGAACGTGAATTACGTTATTGTCAAGAAGTTGCTGGTGAGAGCCTCGGTGGTTCAGTGGTAAGAACGTGTGCCTCTTAACCGAAGGGTACTGGGTTCGATCCCAGGGCTGTCCTTTCACTTTTTCAGTACAGGCATTATAATTAACATCAACCGAGGTTGTGGCATTGTATTTGATCAAGTTGAATGTCTGCACGTACCGCCCTGGGTAGGGGGCGTAAAGCCATCGGTCTCGTGTCGACGCGATGTTGGGCACGTTAAAAATCCCTACCATCCTTCAGGAAGGTAGGGGTTCGGCACAGTTCCCAGGATAGTGAGGTGAAACTGTTTCCTGGCGTCGGTGATTGACCAGAGAAGCAGAAGAAAAAAGACGTTAAAGAAACAAAACACACACAACACAAGTTGCTGATGAACATTTTGAGCAATTACTTCGATGATAAAGTTGTATTTGTTTACTATTTTTACAACAATCCAAAATTTCATATTTTCGTTTTTATGAATATTTTTCTCGAAAGCTTCTTCTTCTTATGTAACGTAACTTAAAAATTATATCACCGTGTTGGAAATGAAGTATTAAAATTCTCAGAAAGAAATGGGGGTTGCTATTTGAAAAAAACATCGAAGACGTCACCATTCTTTAGCGCGCCATTTTATGTAATTGAGTGGAATGTCAAAATGCGGCCACTTTTTAACAAAATTGTCCTGCTTTTAGTTTGCTCGAAGAAAATTACTTTTTGTTTTATAGAGTTTATTCCTTACTTTTGACGCACACTATATATATATATATATATATATATATATATATATATATATATATATATATATATATATATATATATATATATATATATATATATATATATATATATATATATATATATATATATATATATGTATGTATGTCACTAATCCCGTCAGGATCTAAAGTTACTGTGTTAACATGAAGTGACACCATTTCAAAATCTGTCCAATGGCAGTTTGGGCGGATATAACCAAAAAGTCTGCCAAAAACTACTCAATGTCCAAAGCGTGACAAATATTCAAATGTCTCACTGGGCCTAGCTGAGTCAATGGAAAATCAGTTCTTATTCTCTGAAATTCCATGTACTCTGTGCTTACCACCAACAGTTGGCTGTTACTCTCTTTTTCGCTCTATAGTTTTTCAACTGCAACAAGTGTCGACTGTCGTTCCGTCAAAGAAATTTCAATGCTAGGTTAAACCACGAGCTGTTCAATTCTAGGTTAAACACACGAGCTGTTATAATTTTTTAAATAATCTAACAGTGTTTTTAACAAAATGACTATGTAAATACGCCGACTGGAGGTCGCTGTTCATGCATGTGTGTGAATTTCCTACGAGCAAGGTCCCCAGGCCTGGTTACAAGACGCCACAATTGGTTTGATCTCTTCTAATGCTCCTCGTCTTTAACCTTAGTTCAGTTATCGGTAAGAGAGTAGAATGTCTTGTAGCTGAATGTTGTTTAGTTGTTGTTTTCTTTGTAGGCTTCTGTTGAGGTGTCAATTTGACACGAAATATATAAAGCATGGTATAACCAAGACCTTTCGTATTTGCTTTTTTATCTGCCCTGAAGGTCGAATGTCCTGAAATGAGATTCTGAGTTTTTGGAACTAACAAGTGACGACCGTTACTTCCTCCTAAGTCTGTTTATGTATATATATATATATATATATATATATATATATATATATATATATATATATATATATATATATATATATATATATATATATATATATCTGTTTCCAACCGATAACTTGAAAGAATTACCCGATTTGATGAATCTCCGGTGGTGATAATAGCTTGGATGAGTTCGTAAGCCAGCACTATCGGACTAGGATTATCACGAAACCGGTTGCGGAGAAAGAAGCAAGAATTTGAGAAGCCAGAAAAGAAGTCTCTAGGCCTGTATTTAGTATGGAACGATTGAGTCAAATGGGGGTAACATCAATTAGCGAATTAAATTTAATAAATACTAAACTATATTAAAAGTAAAGTGTTGTGCACGCCAAAAAATGCAGTTTATATCAATGTTATTTTTCAAGTACCAGTTGCTGAACAAATTAAACTATTCACATATTTTTTTATCAGATGTTCATGTTCTAACAGCATCAGATGTAGGCAAGGGGATGTATGACATCTTCATTGAACCAGTATTGTTCACAATAGGAAGATAGTGTAAACAATATGACAAGCATCTAATATAGGGCAAAGTCCCCTAACAGAGGCCGATTTCACGGGCCGTGGACTCCGAATGCCTGACGCTTTTTGTAACGCACAAGGCACAACGTGAATACGCGGGGTTCGATGTGACTCTACCGAACCTATGCTGGTGACACTGACACGGCAATATTCGAAGCTTTACCAGTTGCAAATAAAACAAACCATTGTTGCCACTCATTATCATACGCTTAATAAGTGATAATTTTGTCCATCGTGCTTTCAGCGGTGTGGCTAATTTACCACTATGTTTTAAGTAAATTTCTAAATTCCTGTCATAGGTACACAAGAAAATTTGATATGTAAATGATTTTCTTCTATTTGTAAGAAATTAAATTTAAATGTAGTGTGCTGATACCAACATTAGGGTTTATTTGCCACAAGACTTTTTTGAAAGATTCTACATAACAAATGTAAATATCACGTGCGTCAAGTCAGATGATGAACATTGAAAACGAGACGCTTGTAAATCCAGAGATGGTTTTTCTACTTCTCCCTGCAAGCTTGGTTTGATAAAAACTTTTTGTAAAAAGCTTAAGTCGTGATGATGATGGTTTCAAGCATTTACACAAAGTTTTCCCACAGTTGTCAGAAGCGAAGCTTAAATAAGGTAAATTGGTAGGTTCACAAAATCTCGGGACGCAGCAAGTGCGTTATGGTAGTGAATTTTCATAAAACTATTTTTTAATAGCAATAATGTGTTTTTTTTAAGAAAGCAGGCATCAAATTTGGTTACCAGTATAATCTATATAGTAAAAACAATGTGCCAAAATAACTTTATTGTTTGAAAATGTAAAAAAATTTCCGAAAGTAAACTTAAAGTGTTCCCGAAAAAACTAGTTTTTTGGTCAACCTTATAGGTGAGCTATTCAAATATTAAGCATTTGATCAAAATTCGCTACCATAACGCACTTACTGCGTCCAGAATTTTTGTTCTTACAAACATGCATTATATTTCGATGGAAAATGCAAAAATGCAATAACATAAGGCGTGTTTGATTAAAAAAAAAAAGAAAATTTGTATCACCAACGACTTATGGGCCACCCTGTGTTTGTCGAAATAATTTTTTAAGATGTAATTTAAGACACCCTATAATTAGTATATACAGGTTTTTTTCATATCTGGTATAATAACAGATATATTGAGCTTTATTGAATTTTTTTACGAAAATTCTACAAAAATTATATACTATTAACGATAAACTCAATAGCTAAGGCTACTGCCAAGCATCAAAGAAAGGGTCTATTTGAAATGAATTTTCTGGAAACATTTTATTAAAATGAAGGACAATAACGGTTGAAACTAAGACTTCAGGGTTTGTAAAACATTCTTCTTGAGACATTTTATTTCCATAGTCCGTATTAGATTCAAGTTCTTTTCCTAAATGTTGCCAATTTTGACGTTTAAATCGCAACTTTGACGTTTTGTGAAAACCCCCAATTTATTTTTGTTTAAATGCCTATAACTTTTTGTCTTTTGACCTACAGAGCTAAATTTTTGTAAGTAACTTGCCTATAATGATATAAACCCGCGTATTAAATTTGGTTGCCCTTACTTTGTTAATTTTGGAGATATAAATTTTTTTCGAAAGAAAACACAAAATTTTCCGGGAAAACCTCGTCGGATTTTCCTGGGTAACGAACATATCCAAGCTACTTGCAAAAGGAAGGTACTCACCAATTTTGACGTTTAAAATCGCGATTTTGACGTTTTGAGGAGAACCCAAATTTATTTTTCTTTGAATGCCTGTAACTTTTTTGTCATTTAACCTACGGAGCTAAATTTTTTTAAGTAACTTGCCTTTAATGACATAATCCCGCGTATGAAATTTGGTTGCCCTTACTTTGTTAATTTTGGAGATATAATTTTTTTTCGATTTTTTTCGAAAAAAAACACAAAATTTTCCGGGAAAACCTCGGTCGATTTTCCTGGCTAACGAACTTATCCAAGCGACTTGCGAAAGGAAGGTATGTGCCAAATTTTATCAAAATCGGTCCATTATTTTTTAAGTTATAGGTGTGACACATAAATATATATATATATATATATATATATATATATATATATATATATATATATATATATATATATATATATATATATATATATATAAAGATATAAAGTCTGAAACTGACCTCGGATTTGGGTTCCGGGGGTCCTAAATAGCGCTCATTTGAAGAAATTTTTTCAAAATTCGAAAGTCGAGATCTCCTCATTAGTGAATTTTTTTTAAGAAAATTCACTAATAAAACAAATGTTCAGTGATAACTCGTTTGAGCAATAGCTATCCGATGCCGAAACTCAAGCTTGGAGATCTTTTAAGAATGTAGTTGTGGGATTTTTAAAGAATGGAAAACGAGATAACTATAGGGCAATTGTTTCTGAAATTTCCATAAAATCGGAGCTGATATGTCACTAAAGATCCACTTTTTACATTTACATCTGGAGTTCTTTCCAGATAACTTAGGAATGGTGAGCGACAAATATGGGGAACGCTTTCATCAAGATCTCATGGACTTAGACCGCAGATATCAAGGATTCTGGGATAAAAATGTGATGGGTGAATATTACTTCTACCATTGTAAAAAGTCTGGACGCAGCACGTGCGCTATGGTAGTGAATTTTCATATAAATCTTTTTAATGGCAAACATGTGTGTTTTTTTAAGAAAGCAGGCATCAAATTTGGTTACCAGTATAACCTATATAGTAGAAACAATGGGCCATGTTTCATCAAAATAACTTCATTATTTGAAAATGTACCAAAATTTCTGAAAGTAAACTTAAAATGTTCCCGAAAAAACTCGTTTCTTGGTCAACCTTATAGATTAATAGCAAATTGAGCAATCCAAATTTGAAGCATGTAATCAAAATTTGCTACCATAACGCACTTGCTGCGTCCCGAATTTCTTTTCTTGCAGACATGCATTATATTTCGATGGGAAATGCAAAAATGCAATAACATAAGGCGTGTTTGATTTAAAAAAAAATTTTATCACCAACAACTTATGGGCCAGCCTGTGATTGTAGAAATATTTTTAAGATGTAGGTCAAGACACCCTATAATTAATGTATAAAATTTTCTTTCGTATCTCGTATAATAACGGATATATTGAGTTTTATTGCTTTTACGAAAATTCGACAACAATTATATACCATTAAGCGATAAACTCTATAGCTCAGACTACTACCAAAGCATCAGAGACAGGGTCTATTTGAAATTAATTTTCTGGAAATATTTTAGTAAAATGAAGGACAATGACGGTTGAAGCTAAGACTTCAGGCTTTGTAAAACATTCTTCTTGAGACGTTTTCTTTCCATAGCTCGTATTAGTTTCAGGTTCGTTGCCTAAATGTTGCCAATTTTGACGTTTTAAATCGCTACTTTGCGTTTTGAGGAAAACGTCAATTTATTTTTCTTCGAATGCCTATTGTCTTTTAACCTACAGAGCTAAATTTTGTTAGGTAATTTACCTATGATGATATAAACTCAGGCACCAAATTTAGTTACAGTACTGTGTTATTTCCAGAGATATAAATTTTTTTCGAAAGAAAATACAAAATTTTCCAGGAAAACCTGTGCCGATTTTCCTGGCTAACGAACTTGCAAAAGGAAGGTATTCACCAAATTTAATCAAAATCGGCTCATTATTTTTTGAGCTATCGGTGTGATATATATATATATATATATATATATATATATATATATATATATATATATATATATATATATATATATATATATATATATATATATATATATATATATATATATATATAAATTGAAACTGACTCCGGATATGTGTTCTAGGGGGCCTAATTAGCGCTCATTTGAAGAAATTTTTTCAAAATTCAAAAGTCTATTTCTCCTCATTACTGATTTTTTTTAAAGAAAATTCACTAAAAGGTACAAAAGGAAAAATATGACCTTAAGGTTTTTTTGTTCTTAGTTTGTTTTCTTTTGTTTTATCTTATATCTATAATGAATATTGGATAAATATGGATGTACTTCAGTTATCTGTATCTAAAAATATAGACGTAATGGAAAAATTTTATGGTATTTTTGAATTCAGTGCCGTTAATTTGGTGAGTATGTGTGTGTTTTGTTTCTTTAACGTCGGCCTATATCCGCGACTATCGCCAATCACCGACGCCAGGGAGCAGTTTCACCTCACTATCCTGAAATTTTTGCCAAACCCCTGCCTTTCTGTAAGGAGGGTAGGGATCTTTAACGTGCCTAACATCGCATGGACAGGAGACAGACGGCTTAACGCCCGCTCCGAAGGGCGGAACGTGCAGATATTCAACTTGCTCAAATACAATGTCAGAACCTCGGTTGATGTAAATGTTACAGTTTGTACTGAAAAAGTGAAAGGAGAACCCTGGGATCGAACCCAGTACCCTTCGGTTCAGAGGCACACGTTCTTGCCCTTGAAGCACCGAGGCCCTCTTAATTGGGTGAAATAAATCTAATTTTAGTTGATGAGCAAAACGCTTTTAAACTAGTGTATAAATACTAGCAATGAGCCTTGGTGGTTCAGTGGTAAGTTGAATATTTGCACCTACCGACCTTCGGAGGAGGCGTAAAGTTTGGTCACTTGTCCATGCGATGTTGGGCACGTTAAAGATCCCTATCCTGCTTACAGAAAGGCAAGGGTTCGGCAACGTTTCCAGAATAGTGAGGTGAAACTCCTCCCTGGCGTCAGTGAGTGGCCATAGCCGCGGAAATAGTGCGATGTTAAAGAAACACAAACACACATGCAATTAGTAGCAGTAATATCTAACAACAAATTCTAAAATCATGATTAAAATGGTTTCAGAATCGCATGCTATAGATATGCTTTCTTCTGGAACACAAAAAACGACGGAATACATAAACTAACTAATTTTATATACATTATTAGTCGAAGTGAACAGCGAACCCATGGTTTTACTATTCAGATGTGTATTGGATGTAATGTAACACATGTCAGAGTGACTGCCGACTTTCCTAATATTAGTATTCCAGTGGCAGTTGACATGGCATACGGGCTGGCCCACCTGCGTCGACTATGCCGTGCTATTACTAGCCCATCATAATGTCCGCCACTTGACTAATTGTTTATGAGTTCGAATATTGGGATTTATTTTTATTGACTATAGTATCTGCTGTTGGGCATTACGTAAAGAAAACTATGTTATGTTAAGCTTAACATATAGGATGGCGCATTGAAAACGAAACAGACCGATTTGCGTCAAGAGATTTTTTTTAAGAAACACGTCAACCCCTTAAGAGTGGTGATAACAACCCTATATTTTAAATAGGGAACATGGGTCGAGTGTTTCATCATTTGAAAGCTCTTTCTTTTCTGAATTCAGCACACAAATTTTTTTGAAAGTTTTATTAACTCGTTTAAAAATTATTCACAATTGAAGATGCAAAAATGCATTTCACTCATTCCGATAAGAAATGTGCTGATAGTCAATGTTTTGTTGGTTTGTAAACAAAAAATTGACTATCAGAACATTTCTTATCGGAATGAGAGAAATGCGGTTTGTTATTTCAGTTTATTTGTTTGATACTTGATAGTACTATCGAAAATTAATTTCACAATGGTGTATTCTGTGGAAGAAAGAGTTGAAATATTTACTCTTTTTTTCAAAAACGATGACTGTGCCAACCGTACCGCAAATTTGTTTAATGAACGACATCCGAACAGACATGTTAACAGAAAATACATTTTTAAGTTAGTTGCAAAGTTTCGACAAAGTGGTTCAGTGGCCACCAAAAAACGGGACCCCAAACGTGAATTTCCGGTTAGAAATGAGACTATTGAGATTGAAGTTTTAGGACAAATTGCTGCAAACCCAACTTTCAGCACGAGAAAATTGGCCACTGTTTCAAACATCAAAAGAACTATTCAGAGAATATTGAAGCATCATAAATTTCACCCGTATAAAATTCATCTTGTATAACAACTGAATGAAGTGATTTTGATCGGCGGCTCGAGTTTTGTGAAGTTATGACTGCACGAATAACTGATAACGGGAACTTTTTATTAAATATCTGTTTTTCACACGAGTGTACGTTTTTATTAAACTCTACAGTGAATCGTCATAATTGTCGTTATTGGGCAGATAATAATCCAAGAAATTTTCACGAAGTCCACACGCAAACTCCACAGAAATTGAATGTCTGGACTGGCATTTTTGGACACCGTTTAATCGGACCAATTTTAATTGATGGGAATTTGAGTGGCGAAACGTATTTGGAGTTACTAAAATATATCGTTTACCCTCTACTAATTAACATTGTTGAAAATGATGATCGCTATCAAGAAAATCGATTAGTGTTTCAACAAGATGAAGCTCCTCTGCATTTCTCACAACGTGTTAGAGAGTGAACAGTGAACAGTGAACAGAGAGTTTCCAGAGCAATGGATTGGGCGTAGAGGTGCTATTGAGTCGCCACCGAGATCGCCGGATTTAACTCTTTTAGACTTATTTCTATGGGGCCATTTAAATAGTAGAATTTTCGCAACAGAACCGGAGCCTCTGGAAGAATAACGACGACGCATTGTTGAAGAATGCCGCTAATAACCCCACAAATGCTCCAGAATATCAGAGCTCGTTTTGAACAAAATTTGTACTTTTATATGGAACCTGGTGGTCAACAATTTGAACACTTACTTAACTGAATAAACATTTTTGAACGTTTGGTTTTGTTTTTTAGTTTTTTTTTAACGAAAAATTGACTAATTAGTGCATTTCTTATCACAATGAATGAAATACGTTCTTGAAACTCCAACTGTGAATAATTGTTAAACGAGTTGATAAAACTTCCAAAAAAATTAGTGTGCTGAATTTAGATAACAAACAGCTTTCAAATGATGTAACACTCGACCCATGTTCGCTATTTAAAATATAAGGGTTGTTATCACCACCCTTAAGGGGTTGATGTGACAAAGTTGAGTTTTATGTCAAAACATGTCTCCCTCAATATTAAAATGACGTATTTCAGCGTTTTTAAAAAAAAGATTCGTTGGACGCAAATCGGTCTGTTTCGTTTTCAATGCCACACCCTGTGACTTTCGTGTTTTCTGTTTCTCCTTGTTATGTTGTAACTTTAATTGATTTGTTGACTTGATTATCCAACTTTATCAGTATGCCATGTCCTATGTACTTGAATTTTGGTATCAATAGGATTAAGAAAGTTATGATTATTAAAAAGGTAAAATAATTATAGTTTCTGTAGACTAATATGATTGACTTTTTACTTACAATTACTTTGGTCAGTCAGCTGTTAAATGTTAAAGGCTTACCTGAAACAAAGGACAACGTTACTATATTCATTTTTAAAGAAATGGATAATTAATTTAAATTTCGTTACACATTCTCTTTTCTGATTCTTTATATTGTTTTATAAACCTATCATTATTATTGTTATTTTTTATTATATTCATTCGTTGTTTTAGTGAAGTTTAGGGTAAGTTTCAAGTTTTATATGTTATATATATATATATATATATATATATATATATATATATATATATATATATATATATATATATATATATATATATATATTATATTCATTCGTTGTTTTAGTGAAGTTTAGGGTAAGTTTCAAGTTTTATATGTTTATATATATATATATATATATATATATATATATATATATATATATATATATATATATAACACACCGATAACTAAAAAAAATATTTCTGCGATTTTAATAACATTATGAAGGTACCTTTCTATTGCAAGTGGCTTGGATAAGTTTGTTAACCAGGAAAATCGAACCAAGTTTTACAAGAAATTTTTGGGTTTTCTTTCCAATTTTTTTTTCACAAACAATAGAAGAGGAATATGGTAACCAAATTTGATATGTAGGTTTATTATTTAAAAATTAAAGTATAATCCAAAATTTAGATCTGTATGTTATTAGGAAAAAGAGTTATAAGCATTTAATAAAAAAATGTTTGGTGCCAGATCATTTATATGAAAATTCAGTATCATAACGCACTTGCTACGTCCAGGCTTTTTATTTTTTGTAGAAAATTAACAGTGATTTAACTATTGATATTAATTATGCTTATTTTAACACACAAAACATACTAAAAGCAAAATACGTTTTGGCTGATATCTTTCAATTTATATTATTTCACTTTTGCTAGTTTATTTAATCTATACATGTTTATCAGTTCTTCCAGGTTCCACTTCTTCCAGTATTTCCTTTACATGACACCATAAACGATTTATAATATTTTAGCGTTCTACTACCTCTTCGGGGAAGTTTCACAAAAAAGATTTGCAAGTACGGAGTTAACAACTGAAGAGGTTTCAAAATGTTTTTTAAAATGCGTGCGAAATAAAGCTCCTAGGATCAATGACGGGATTAGAAACTCTTTTTTATGTTTATATATACAGTGTGTCCCAACTCTGCAGGAACAGAAAATGCTGCCTTCTGTGTGAGAGATTGGGAAAAATGAAAAATTAATGTCATTCCTGCACTAGCTCTACACAACTAGAAATTAGTTACACTCATATAGGTTGCCCCAAAAGCAGATAAACATTGCCTTGCTCTATTATTTCAAATAAGTCCATATTACATATTTCAATGCTACATTAAATGTTAATGGCATTTTGTATTTAAAGAATTTTTGATATGTCTGACTGTTTCAAAGTTATGACTATTTTTGGAGAAAATTTGACAAATGGAATCCGCAATTGGACATAAAGCAGGCGCTGCTTTAAAGAAGGCAATTTGAAAAACCATGTCTAAGTCGCAATGTTGCTGCTTTAAGCTTTTATCGTCATCAAAGATATATATCAAACAGGTGCCCTAAATCGTCTTTCAAAAGTAAAATATTTCGTACTCAAATATTTCTGTTTTTTTTTTCAAAAGAAACTCCCTGTGTCTTCCAGTTGATCGAATTTAGCTTCCAAAATGTGCCAGATAAAATTCAATTAAAATAAAATATATTCTGCTGGAGAAAGCGCAAGAATAGCATTCGCGGTTTGTCTTGTCTCGTCTTAGGAAGCAAGGCCAGTTTATAAACCTGAAAAAGCATCCATTTCGTGGTGGATAAGATTCCTTTTTTCCAATATATATATATATATATATATATATATATATATATATATATATATATATATATATATATATATATATATATATATATATTGCTGGAGAGATCCAAGCCAGTAGTAGTAGCAGCGGTGGGGAGGCCAACGCCAAGCAAGTAGGCCACAATGGGTCCTTTTTGCCAACCCAAGCAACGATGCTCTATTCCTCCTCAGTTCCGTCGCCAAACCGCCTCGACCTCGAGATGAAGGCCGTGACGGTCTTCAATTGGACAGTACTTACCTGATTCCTCTGCAGATTCTTCGATCCGAACAATTTGCTCGAAGACTCCCAAAAGCCTCGCATTCAAACAGGTAGTGGTAGCACGTTTCTTCATCCTCGCCGCATTCCTGGCAAATAGGATCCCTCTCTACGCCTATTAATGTGAGGTGTCTTCTAAGGGCGCAGTGGCCTGTCAGCACCCCAAGGATGCGGCGAAGCGTAGGTCGACTCCTTCCAAGTATCCAGACAGCTTTATCTCTGTGCGGCCCCTCCACGAAGTCCCTCGCCTGCCTGCAGCCACCAACCGACCCCCAGTGCTTCTCCATTGCTTCCTCGGTCCATCTGTCTAAGGCGACAGAGACTGTCTTCCTACTTATGCCTGTTGCAGGCTCCGGTCCACAGAACGGCCGCCGGGAACCAAGCCTAGCGAGATTATTCTCCACCTCATTCCCCGCTACGCCACAGTGTCCCGGAACCCACACCAGTTGCACTTCCTTTGTCCTGGCTAGTCCACTGAGGGCGTCAGCGCACTCCCAAACCATTGTTGACCTGATTCTGGCCGCGCAGGCTGCCCGGAGGACCGCCTGGCTATCCGAGCAAATGTACACACATTTCTCGGGACTTCTCTTCACATCCTGTCTATTAGATCCAAGCCAAGTTCATAGCCCTTAAAAAGTCTAACAAACACGTTAGAGGCAAGCTCTTGTATACATGTATATTACGTTTTATTTTACTTTCACAAACTATTTTAATTTCTTTAATTATTAATATAATCACCTACAATTTCTGATTCTCTTATATTTTATTCCTAATTATAATTGGAGGAATATTAATTCTTTTTATTTACATAACTAGTATTGCTTCTAATGAAAATTTTAAATTTTCTAATATTCTATTAGCTTTTTTATATTCGCTGTTACATTATAATCTTTCTCATAAGGGATAAGGGCCCAAAACTCCCTGAGCATAAACTACACACTAAACAGTTACTTGTTTAACGTGGATATATGTTGTAAAATTTCCTTGGTCCCAAGAAATATCTAGGACTCTCCGTTGACGTGCCCTGACATTGAAACAGGAGACTCTCCAGAAAACCATATGTTGGACAAAAACTATTTATCCTCGTATTGCGTGGCTAGAACATGCACAAAATATTTTCGAAGTAATCACATATCCGCAAGGTTTAACACAAAAACTGTCTCAATTTTATATGAAAATGCACCAATATTTTTTGATATTAAGTGTGGAGTTTCCTTGTTTATATTATTTTGGCTGCAGTCTTTCTCAGGCTTTGGAAATTGCATGCTTTGGTCCATTATCCTTACAGTTTTTTGCGCCTAATATCTAGGCCCTTTGGCTAGAACACTTCTTATACGTGGTAATTTCATCTCTATCGGTCTTTGTTGTATTTGTAACATCACTGCCATGTTGTTCTCAAAACTTAACTTTAACGGAATTTATACTAGGTCCATTGTTTCTGTGTTTCTGTAAAAGCGGTTATAGTGGCTGAAACTAAAGATTTTTTGTTCTACGCCAAGTATCTTGTTTAATGAACTTATTGCAGATGTTTAAAGACACAACTACCTATCATCTAAAATTAGGTTGATGTTTGTTCAGTTTTCTTTTCGATTGCAACTGTTACATTGCATTTAAGTAGTATATATTTCTTATCATATTGTACATTAGGATATGGACTGAGAGTTTAGAAGGTGGCGATTTTTTTAACTGGTATGTCAAAATTTAAAGTAATTTAAGCTTTAAAAGAAAGATGTCACCAAACATACGCTTGAAAATAATCTGTTTTGTCATAAAATAGGTACCACACAAATTCTAGGACACATAAATAATCAATAATAATATATAATCTCGATAGCTTAAAAAAGATAAACCGATTTTCATCCCTTTTCTTTTGATAAAATTCTGAGCCCGTCAAAATAACATACTATGTAGCCAAACTGAAGATTTCAACTAAACGGAAAATTGAGCTACGAACTTGAAATTTGTATGAAAATTCGCAACTATAGAAACAGAAAATACAAACAGTAATATCCAGTTGAAATTAATCTCGTGACGCGTCTGTTAGATGTAAGAAATAACAAATTCATTATTGATTACTTGCTGGCAACAAATTATAAATTATCTTTCAAAGATTATTTAATAACTTACAAGACCTTTTGACTTTTTTTTCTTAATGCGACAAAATTACAAATCTCGATTGGATGATAAAGGACGATCACCCATTAAGCAGTATTTATGTTTTATTAGTGAACATATGAGCTCATGTTGGAGTATCAGTTACCATAATTTACCAAAACTGATAAATCATTAATCAAACCAGATAGAAACCATTTGTAAGGACGTGTTTCGTACCGGTGAACAGCAATTTGTCATCTCGTCGCGTTCACTGACAGCAAAAGTTCTTCATAGTCATACTCAATACTTAATAGTCATATTCTGTTGACTGATGCTGACTGTAGGCTCGAAAAAAAAAGAAAAAAAGCCGTGAGATACCATTTGACTAGCCGAGGGTTACATTCTTAAAGCGATTACAGAACGTGGAGTCAAACACCCCAGAAAAATTCATCGGGATGATTTCATTACGTAGAATTGAGTTCTTTAAGTAAATTCTACGTGATAAAACAAAAAAACAGACCTAACGTCTTTATTTTAGGTCTGTTTTTTGTTTCGAGTTTATGACAAGAGTTTCCAATAAGCACAAATGAAGACTTGATACCCTTAAGTCAATATATTTGCAATTTTGGGAAATTATTAATTGAATGAGTGAAGATTGGAACCTGCGATGAAAACTGATAAGTATAATTGGGAGAACCCAATTCATTAGTGGACGATGTTTTTGCAGTATTTAATACAAATGTATATAAAGTAGATGATTTTATTGCCAAATTAAACATTAAATTTGACTTCATTAAATTCATGCATGAAATAGAAATTAATAACTAATTACATTTTCTTGGTATATTAGACATTGTAAATAGATGGCATGAAATTATTTATTCCACGTACACAGAAAACCTTTTCAGCCAGTCAAAAGCCCTGGTTCTCTAAATCCTGTTACAGACTTCCCTACACAATCCCAGTCAAGCATTTAACGACGCAAGAAACCGCTATGTCCACATTCTTTCTGAGGCAAAAAACTCGTTTAATAACCACATCAAAAAAAAAGTCCTCTCAAGCTCCAACGGCAGCAAACCGGCAATTCTATTCTCAACCTACCTCCAAATGTTCAACCACCAACAGTCCCCAATGTAGCGCATAAAATGACGGATATCATTTTCAAAACTAAAAAGGTACGAAAGATGCTCTCTTCTCTTAATACAAGGAAAGCATCTGGCCTTGACGATGATCCCAGCAATTGTTGTCAAAAAATGCGCCACAGAACTTGCTCCTGTCCTGACTCGTCTGTTTGAGACATCTTACGATAGAGGCATATTCCCTAGTAACTGGAAAACTGCTCGAGTACAACCCGTCCCCAAGAAAGGATCCAAAGCGCTTCCTGGAAACTACAGGCCTATTTTTCTCCTTTCAATCGTCTCTAAAATGATGGAAAAGTATATAAACACCGCATTACTAAAATTTCTTGAAAAACACAGTATAATCCACGACAGGCAGTATGGATTCCATCAGCGCAGATCAACTGCCGACCTCCTTTCCTTTGTCACCGATTCTTGGAACAAGTCTATGGAACTACACGGTGAATTTCAGATTGTCGCTCTAGACATATCCAAAGCATTCGACCGGGTCTGGCACGCAGCGCTGTTTAATAAACTTCCGGCTTATGTCCTACCACCAAAACTCTGTACCTGGACAGCAAATTTCCCCTCCAACCGGATAATTTCTGTTGTCGTGGATGGCCATTTCTCTAAACTGTATCCAATTAATGCAGGAGTTTCTCAATGTTCAGCTTTAGCCCCTACTTTGTTTCTTCTCCACATCAATGACCTCCTCTCTAGCACATCCAACCCAATTCACAGTTACGCCGACGAGACAACCCTCCACTCAAATATACAATATTCTAAGCCTGTCTCTTTAGCCCAATTAGATGAGGATCGCAGACTCATGGAGGATTCTGTCTCCGTGGATGTCCAAAAAATATTAGACTGGGGAAGTAGAAATCTTGTACAATTCAACCCCACCAAATCTCAGTCTTGCTTTCTATCTCATAAGAGATACACCAGCCCTAGACCTATCACAATAAATAACCAAGTTATTCAAAGTAATGAGTCCTTTTCACTTGTTGGCATCTCTGTGGATCGAAATCTCAATTGACTTTCAGAAAAGATGAACCAGACGAAACTGTTGTCTGTTTACCACATTAAAAATAGATAGCCCCAAGGATAAATATAAAACCATAGAAGTGTTGAAAATCTCGAAAATAGGTTGTAAGGATTGTGAACTTAAATATGTTGGGCAAACTAAAAGAACTATTGAAACTAGATCTACAGAACATTTAGCGCGCCTGAGATATGTCACTATTGATAAATAATGTATTCCTGTGCATATTTGGGATAATAATCATCACGTAGATAAAGAAAATCTCAAGCTAATCAAAAATGTATATCAGGCAGACGCGTCAGTTAGATGCTTACGAAAGTATATATATATATATATATATATATATATATATATATATATATATATATATATATATATATATATATATATATCGTTAAAAATTTCAACCAAAATGGTCCGATGAATAGAATAGTTCCCTCTCTATGTAGTCCACTGTTCGAATTGTTATCTTAATAATCAATGTGTCCTTCTTAGAAGGAATATTTGATAACGACACACAGTATTACAAAATGAGGTATGCAGTTTTAATTACAGAGATTTGTGTGCGTGTGCTTTGTTTCTTTAACGTTGGCCTATTTCTGCGACTATGGCCAATCACCGACGCCAGGGAGCAGTTTCACCTCGATATCCTGGAAATTTTGCCGAACCCCAGCCTTTCTGTAAGGAGGGTAGGGATCTTTAACGTGCCCAACATCGCATGGACCCGGGACCGACGGCTTTACGCCCCCTCCGAAGGGCGGAACGTTCAGACATTCAACTCGCTCAAATACAATGTCAGAACCTCGGTTGATGTTAATATTACAGTTTGTACTGAAAAAGTGAAAGGAGTACCCTGGGATCGAACCCAGTACCCTTCGGTTCAGAGGCGCACGTTCTTACCCCTGAACCACCGAGGTTCTTTTACAGGGATTTAATACTCAACAGTGGGGGTTTGTCTGTATACCTTCGTAGAGGACGCTGTTCGGAGCAGCGTGGCAACTAACATATAGTAGTTCTAGTCATTTTTCGCTTGATTTATTCATCCCACTGATGACGCTAACTTTGTTAGCGAAACGATCGTTTGGTCTAAAAACTGTACTGCGATGAATTGGGTTCTCCATATTGTACTGGATTATTAATTGTTTTAATATGACTAATTGTCTGTCTTTCATACAAAATTTTAAAAAAAATGTAGTAGGTACCTATACATAGCCCGCTCTCGCCTTCCCGCCACACGCTAGCCACGTGCGCATGCGCATGATGTCAATTGTTATCGTTAAGGTCCGGTTAGACGGCTCGTTGATTCCCCTGCCACGAGCCTGTAGCACAGCATATGCTAGCGGGTGGCAGATGGTCCATAACTGGTTATCTATACCTACTAAGACTAAATCTGGAAAACAAAGAAAGCGTTTTTCTAAGTTTGGGAGGCAACATTTTCAAAAAAGTTGAAAATTGCTCGAAAATACGGGCAAATGTTGGATGTATTTTAGATCAAATACGTTAAAACTATGGATACATTGGTTATGAGAAGATAAGTGCCAAATATTTCCTTTGCTGCCTGATTTCAAAATTTGACAGTGTTAGCAGATCTAACAATGATTTTAAAGTTGTGCAATAATCGGTATGTTATTTTTTTGCCATCCAAGGTTTTGTCAAGTGCAAAGTATAATTTAATTATAATCCTTGTTACAAATAAAAAATTCTTTATCTAACAAAATCAAAGTCTAATGAACATTCGTTGACTGAAGTACCTTTTTATAACACATTTTAAATAATTCTGTTTTGTAAATTTATAAGTCAATAAGCAAAAAAAGTAATTCCCTTGGAATAAAAAAAGATGATTTGATCATTATTAAAGATAATTAAAGTAAAATGCTAGTATATTTTGTTTTATTAGTAAGAAATATAGTCTGCCCCAAGCAGGGTCTATGGCAAAATCTATTTTGTTTAGTTATTATTATTTCGTAAATCTAGCTACAGAAAGATGCCTACTTTACTTGACAATGATAATAATTTACATGAAAGAAGACTCAAGAAAATATTAACTGATTTTGCCGCTCCACTGGCTCGTATATTAAAAATAATTATGTCTCCAAATGAGACCTCTGTAGCCCTTCGGGTACCCAAATGCACAAGAGAAGATAAAATTAGCTCTTAGTAAATTCACACACCCACTTTAAGCTAAAACATGGTACATACAGACTTGGAAACTACTTCTCTGGCTTCACTGTTCAGTTTCGTTTCTGCAGGTGAAGGACGTAGCGAGCGCGTAAGCTAACCGAAGCAAGCGGCCCTTCTGAATTCTAGATGTTCTAGGATGTTCTTCAACATTTCTGTGACTAGTTTCGCTGTTTGACAGCATCTTCAGGCAGATAAAAATTCAATTTTAATCTGTCTGAGAAGCTTTGAAAACTTTCCCGGAAAACCTTGTCTGATTTTTCTGGCTAACGAACTTATCCAAGCCATTGATAAAAGAAAGGTATACGCCGAGTTTGATCAAAATCGGTTAATATATATATATATATATATATATATATATATATATATATATATATATATATATATATATATATATATATATATATATATACATAACATTAAAAAAATTTACCAAGGCCTCGTATATGAGCGCTCATTTGAAAAAAAAGTTTACAGAGTCTCACCATCGATACCTCTCTATTAGTGAATTTTCTTAAATAAAAATTCACTAAAAACAGCTTAGAGTGTCAATTTCTCACATTAAACCTTCTTGCGAAAAACTTTGCTCTGCAGGGCAGCCCCAAGGGAGTTACTGATAAGTTGATTATTAATCAGATTATGCAGTACTAATACAATCTTATATAGGCGTATTCTATTGCTTTTCTTTAAATAAATTTTAACAAGCACATACAGCCAACTAAATCCATAAAATTGCTTTAATCAAATTTGTATATAATATACATATATATATATATATATATATATATATATATATATATATATATATATATAGAGAGAGAGAGAGAGAGAGAAAGATAGATAGAGAGAGAGAGAGAGATAGACGGGGGGAGTGAAAGAGATAGTAACACTTCGTACAAGTTTATACTACATACTTTCCAGCAGGAAAAACGGATTTTAACAGAGCCAAAAATAATATTCGGACGGCAAAACTCAGCAAAATTGTCAAAATATTGGGGTAAATTTGACGCGCCAACAACTTAAACAACCTGTAGTTTCTGGCAGTAGATCCAAAATAAATTTTAACGTGTCATCTGTAACGTGTCAAATCAAACATAAATTTTAGCATATTTAGGTGAACTTAGACTTAACCTATATTTTTTGTTAAATCGCTAAAACAAACCGCCACTTTTGACCATAGAGAAGCTAAGCTAAGTTATCTATGCTTGTGACATGTGACATTGCCCCTCTTTGTTGACATTACTCTGTCAGTAGTCCCGTTGTCAACAAATCATAGTGTTAACAGGTTAAAATTTCACGTGTAAATAATGCTTAGGCAACAACCTAGTTGTGGACTTTCCCAACGCTGGCTTAGTCAATAAAGTTGACTTAATGCCACTGCCCCAATCTTAGACTTATCCTCTTTACCGGAATCTAGATACAATCCTAGAATAATCATTTTACTTATAATAGCAGTAGTGCTTCTATTTCTAAAATCGGCAAGAATACGTTACTTGCTGCATCTGCAGAGTAACTGGTGTTATGACAAATCAGAAGGACTCTCGGTATGACATGGTTATACGAGGGCGTGTCAAGAAGTCCGTGACTTTTTGAATTTCCCGCCTCTTCACAGGAAGGGCAATACGGCTCCTGTCAACAAGCATCTGTCAGTTGACTCCTGTCAAATTTTTAACACAAATAACGCCGAATGTTCGGGACGCCCAGTTGAGGTCACTACACCCGAAATAATTGAAAAAATTCACGATATCGTGTTGGCCGATCGGAGATTGAAAGTGCGGGAGATTTTGGAAGCCATAGGCATATCACATGGCTCAGTGGTTTAGATTTTGCATGACCACTTGGGTATGAGAAAGCTATCCTCAAGATGGGTGCTGCGTTCGCACACAATCGACCACAAACGCAATCGTGTGACAACTTCGAAGGAGTGTTTGGCGTTGTTCAACCGCAATAGAGACGAGTTTTTGCGCCGTTTCGTAACTGCGAACGAAGCATGGATTCACCACAACACACCAGAGACCAAGCGGCACTCAAAACAGTGGGTTAATCCGTGCGAATCGGCGCCGAAGAAGGCTAGGGTGGGTTTGTCAGCCAATAAAGTCATGGCGACTGTTTTTTGGGATGCACGCGGTATAATCCACATTAATTTCCTTCAAAAAGCAATTTTCAGCTTTAATAGTGGCGTAGACATGCGTTGGACGACTTAGTGGTTAAAGTCCAATGCCTGACAGACAGAGTGGTTAACTGCCACGCGTAGATCTATTCATACAACAGGTATAAACCATACATCAACCGTAATCAAACTAAATATATCCCAGATATAAAATATATTACCCGAACCAACAATCGTGAAATCTCGGCCGCAATTATGAAAAATGACAGACGACATGAAATTAAAAAATTGTCAAGTGATTATGATTTAACTGGGGGATTCAATGAATTACTAAAATACACTATATTTGTAGCTTTATTAACGGCCCCAAATACAGTTTTAGCGCAGCATATATATGTTATGCTGTCGCATAATATAGCAGAAATGTAAACAAAATCAAGCACAGTCTCTATAAAAATGATTCTAAAATAGTTTATTTTATCTTTAAACTTAAACATAAGGCGTCATACAGACCGAAACAGTCGTGGGATGTGTTTAAATGGTAATTCTACTAATTCTGTAATTAATGGTTACGTATACTTTGAATATAATATCACGGACATAAAGCGGATCTAAAGTATAATGCAAATAAAACGTGTGCCTAGATGGAACAGGAGGCATCGCGCTTGCCTCCTAAGCAGAAAGTTACGCGATCGAATCCAGCTCGATGAATGTATGTTTTTTATGTTTTATTTTGACATTTGCAGAAACAATAGGGCACAGATTTCATATCTTTTGAACAACATCTCATTTTTGTTTAAAGTGCCTAAATAAGTTTGTCCCCTTTAAGCCTGAGTTATAATTTTGTTATTGTTGATATTGAAAAAACCGGTTTTATTAGGTTGACCAAAACGAAATCATACTGGTTATTAATAAGAAAAAATAACTGCTACGTTTATAATTTGGCAGATACTTTACTTTTCTAAATATGAATTAAGTTTCCTTCTGGAAGTCTTTTGTATAACTTTAATGAACTTTGTAATACAAGCTTCTTTTAAAGAGACTTACACTATCTTCAGATATATCAAAATTTAGTTCTTTGCCTTTATAGAAAATTGAGTTTTGGGCATTTTTCTCAAAAGGAGTTAGAACGTAAGATTTGTTTGATAATATCGATGGTAACACTTTCGAAAGAATTCTTCAAATATGCGCTTACTAGGACCTCTAAGATCGATCTTCAAAGTCTGTGTAAGTTCAAAGTATTACTTTACTAATATGCTATATAACAATAGTGTACAATTCTTATGAAAATTCGCTAATATAACGCACTTGCTGCGTCCCGAACTTTTATTTATCCTTACATTTATTCACGAAGCACACCCAAAACTCTTAGGTATCAGCCACCACTGGGCATATGCATTGGAACTGATGTGATACAAAATTCCAAATACATTTTTGAACGGAGCCCAGAGAGTGGGACAATCAAAGGCACGAAGAGAAGTGCCATAGAGCAATAACTGATCTATATCTGATATATTTAATGTTACTTTAAAATTGGTATAACACAAAAGACCAGCTGCATGGATGGAGATGATATCAAATGCTATCTTGTCTCAACGCATATGTCACCGGTACCGTGTGCATCTCTTTAGAGATGGGTGCGTGGTTGAATTAATAACTCTCGTTTTTGGTCCCAGTAAAAAAAACACGCCGTGACAAATGAATGTTGCTGGTTTGTAGAAAGATGAAATTTAACATCATTAGTTGTGATAAATTCATTTGCTTCTTCATAGCTAATGAATGTTTAAAAGGAGCTAAATTAAAGCTTGAATTAGTAGGCTGTTATATACGGTGAAACTGATATTTCTTCAGGTAATTTTTTTTAACTTTAAATAAGAAGTATTTTTACTCTTGACTTTGCATCCTCTAAGATCTTAAAGATTTACTTCCTAAAATGCGTTTCGTAGACTGACAATAATATATTCAATAATGTATAGGGCTCAATATAATTATGAGTAGTTTTTCACCGTTTCTTCCATTATCCAATTTTATATTATATTCTTCCTATCCCAACAGTTAGAAAATATATCTAGCAAATTATTTGTTCAATTATATTTTTATAACTAGTGGGGGGATAACCCCCTCTACCCTTCCCTTATCTACGCCCTTGGTAGAAAGTCCTTGTCTGATTTGGATTTCACATAGTAAAACAGTTGGAATCAAATATTCCTTCCTGTTAGGCCATTGTTTGACTTTTTTTTTCAACAACACACCACGAGGGCTTGCAGCCTAAATAATATCGTACCGTGGGTGTCGACAAGGAGGAAAGAGGTAACTTGTTAATTCTGGCCTTGAAGGTTTGAAAGTTCGGAGGAGAAGGAAAAACATTTGTAGGCAAGGAATTCCACAACTTGGAAGTCCTCGGGACAAAAGAGCGGGCATAACAAGATGTTCTATGTCTGGTGAGCTGGACAGTAAAAAGCTGCATTCGCTCTGTTCCCCTGGTAGATCTGTTGGGGACAGCATGTGGAGAAACTATGGAAGAAAGCTCCTCTGTGCAGTGGCCGTTTAGATATCTATAAAAGAGAGAGAGAGAGGTTACCAACGGCACGTCGGTGGGCAAGGGATGGCAGCCTTTGGGTGAGGGTAGGGTCACCGATGAGACGTATAGCTCTCTTCTGAATGGAGTCCAGGTTAGCGAGTATAGAAGCGGCAGCGGCACCCCAGGTGTGGGAGCAGTATACGAGGTTTGGCCTTATTTGTGAAGTATATAAGGTATAGAGATTAGCTGGTGAAAAGTATTTGCGAGCTCGGAAGAGGAAGCCTAATTTCTTAGCAGCCGCTTGTGCAATTGGTGTGACATGTTGGTGCCAGTTGATATTTGATCCACAGAAACGGACTCATTACTTTGAATAACTTGGTTGTTCATTGTGATGGGTCTAGGGCCGGTGTATCTCTTATGAGATAGAAAGCAAGACTGAGATTTGGTGGGGTTGAATTGTACAAGATTTCCACTTCTCCAGTCTAATATTTTTTTGAGATCCACAGAGACAGAACCCTCCATGAGTCTGCGATCCTCATCTAACTTGGCTAAAGAGACAGAATTAGAATATTGTATATTTGAGTGGAGGGTGCTGTCATCCGCGTAACTGTGAACTGGGTTGGATGTGCTAGAGAGGAGGTCATTGATGTGGAGAAGAAACAAAATAAGGACTAAAGCTTAACCTTGAGGGAGTCCTGCATTAATTGGATACAGTTTAGAGGAATTTTCATCCACAAGAGAAATTCTTCGGTTGGAGAGGAAATTTGCTGTCCAGGTACAGAGTTTTGGTGGTATGACATAGGCCAGCAGTTTATTAAGTAGCGCTGCGGACCAGACCTGGTCGAATGCTTTGGATATGTGTAGAGCGACAATCTGGGATTCACCGTGTAGCTCCATAGACTTGTTCCAAGAATGGGTGACAAATAAAGGTGATCGGCAGTTGATCTGCGCTGACGGAATCCATACTGCCTGTCGTGGAATAGACTGTGTTTCTCAAGAAATTTTAGTAATTCGATGTTTATATACTCGAGCAGTTTTCCAGTTACTAGGGAATATGCCTCTATTGTAGGATGTCTGAAACAGACGAGTCAAGACAGGAGCAAGTTCTGGTGCGTATTTTTTGGGAACATTTGCTGGGATCTCGTCAAGGTCAGAGGCTTTCTGGTATTAAGAGAAGCGATTTCGTACCTTTTTAGTTTTGCGCGGCACTTGACAGCCTTACACCACATGCTGCATCTTTTTTTACCACACCTGTGATCCATGTGTTATATGTGCCTTACTATTCCTTTGTCGATGTAAGTGATCACATTTTTAGCGGATATTCGTGTGCATTTTCTTAATGTGATTGTTGCCCTTATGTGGCTGATTAAATGTATACATTCCATGAGAGTTTTGGTCAAAGATTGTACAACTAATAGCAAAAGAAAGAATAACGCTTGCATATTTTTCAACCAATATAATTTGGTACAACATACTTAAGAAGTAATAAAATTATTTTAATTAGTCTACGTCTGTGTCAAATAAAAGTAGAAACCAAAGAACGAAAGACGACGACTGTATTTACAAATAGGCGCTCTAGCTGAGTGACGGATTTTCTCATTTTGTCACTTTCCATTGTCTAAATTTAGTCCACTATAATATATTGTTAAATAAAGATAGACTGGTATGTTGTACGCTACTTAGACTAGAGACGTTATGTGCTAATAATAGACCGCATATTTACTTGTCTAAACGCTCCTGAATGGAAATTACGTGAAAATAATTTCTTCGCATTATTCGGAACTGGAGCAATGCCAGGAGATTTTATTTAAAAACAATCAACGCCCGGAATTTTGATAGCCGGATTTGATAAATAATGTTATCAGACTTATCAATAAAAACATTATAAATATTTGTTAATGTTTCTGATTCATTCTTAATTTTAATGGATTAAAGGTATTCCGTAAGCCGCTAGGAATAAATATTTTGACATTCTTTAGTAAATTAAATTTGAATTTTTTGTATCTATGGATCAGCACAAAGCTGATCTAGTTTAAAAATTATGGAAATAAATAATTGGCTTGATAAAGATTGTGGTTCATGAGCTCGAATGCCAAAGCCATAAAAAAAAAGTTCGGGACGCAGCAAGTGCGTTATGGTAGTGAATTTTTATTAAATGATTAAAATTTTAATAACTCAATTTCCCATAAAGCTAGAAAGTCAAATTTTGGCGTTTCGTAAAGACTTTCCCAAAAAAACACATCCACCAAATTTTATTAAAAAAGCTTTGTAATATTCGGAGAAAATTTTTGTTTCCAAAGAACACTCAAAACTGAATAACTCAATTTCCTATAAACTTAGAAAGTTGAATTTTGGTATGTAATAAGGTCTTTCTCAAGGCATCATATCCGTTAAACTTTATTAAAATATCTTTGTAATTTTCGGAGAAAAATTTTTTTTTCAAAATAAAACTCAAAATTTTCGCGGAAAACCTTGTCCGATTTTCCTGGGTAACGAACTCAGCCAAGCCATTAATAAAAGAAAGGCGCCTGTTGAATTTCATCGAGATCGGTTAACTATTTTTTGAGTTATCGGTTGGATATATATATATATATATATATATATATATATATATATATATATATATATATATATATATATATATATATATATATATATATATATATATATATATATATAGTGAAACTGACCCCTGATAAGGGTTCTAGAGGTCCTAGTTCGCACTCATTTAAAAACTTTTTTGCAAAGTCTCACCATCGATAACTCTATATTAGTAAATTGTTTTTAATAAAAATTCACTAAAATCCAGACGCAACCAGTGCGTTATGATAGCGAATCTTTATAGAAATGCTCGTCACAAGAACTGTTACCCAAAAGGTTGGCAGAATAAATTGAATTTTCCTGACCTGACCTGCCTATGCCGTAAAAGGCGACACAAGTTATAGAGAAGAAAACAAGTCTTTGTGAATCCAGAACAAAAGTCTCTACATCTATATTCAGTACACGTTTTCGGAAAAAAAAGATAAAATCCTCAAATGATTTTTTCCCGTAGTTCTTGACTTTTTCGCTCCAAGAGAAGTTAATTTTTGTGTGTAATATATCGTAGTCCTCAGGACGTGGGGGATTAACTGACAAAAAAGCGCAATTGAGCTAAACCCTGCAAAGTGAATGTTTTACCATGCTTTATGTTACCACGAAAGAGCTTATCTGAGTTCCTCAAGGTTAAGTTAGTAATGCAACATGATACTTGGACCTATCTTATATGTCTTAAAATATTGACTGGACGAAGGGGCTTATGTAATTAGGCCTTTTCGTAAAAAATATATTTAGAGGACATTAGGAAAACATTAGTTTCACGAAGAGGCCTAACTAACGTTTTGCGTCTGCCCCTGTAGTTATATATAAGAATATAACACAAACCACTCTTTTAAACATCGACAACGATGATATTCGGCAGCTAATTTTTTACACATTTCATAATCTAGGGGATTTGTAGTTGAAACGCGAATATGTAGTTCGTTTTATTAATGAGGAATGTATTAAAAGAAAAACGCTATCAGCGCATCAGTCCAGGCGTTAAAAGACTGAGCACTTTTTTCTTCCGTTGGAGGGAAAAAAAGAGATGGGATGCAAAAGTATATTTTTACATTAGGGGTTACAGATAAAGCCATGCGTACTGCAGTTAAAAAAATAAAGTTAATTACTAAAGATGTGTGTGGAGGTTCCCAGCATTCGTATGCTTTAAAAGACAAAGCCTTACGAGTATCTGTAATCAATCATATTAAACGATTTCCAAAAGTGGAGTCCCACTATCGCCGCAAGAGTTCAACAAGAAAATACCTATATAGCGATTTATCTCTGCCGTAAATGTACACACTGTATTTAGAACATTGTGCAGAAAATTGCACCGAGAAAGTGTATTTTTCTTTATACAGTCAATTTTTTAAAAGTATGCAGCTGTCTTTTCACAGGCCTAAGAAGGACCAATGCAAAATTCGCTACCATAACGCACTTGCTGCGTCCAGAGTTTCCTATTATGTTTGATATGTTGTTTTGCAGAGTCGCTACCTAAATAGAATGAAGCATGTTATTTGTAATTGAGGGTGTAATCCATTGGTTACACATCCAATTGAACAATACGAACACACAGTTTTTCTTCGTGGTTCTCAAAACAAGAATTAGCTATGTCACTTAGAATATGGTTGTTGCTATTCGTGTCATGATAAGTTACCCGAAATGCTGGAGGATTTCGACTTCCACAACACCGAGTCATTTAATTTCCTGACAAAACTGCAATAATTTCACTTTTTAATCAATTACAAACTAATTTATAGAATATTAGCTAATACCTCAACGACAATCGATTTTTTCAAATTATAATAATTATTTATAGTTATAACATCCAACCATAAATCCTTTATTTTATCTAAAATTCGATTTGTTGGTCTCGCTTGGACGGACAGTAAATTTTAATATTTGAAAATATGCGATGAAGCATGATTTCCTTTTTATTTACTGGCAAATTACATTCTGCGTTACTAAACACACAATAGAAGTTAATTTTTAATATTTCTCGGATCATATTAGTATAACAATCAGTTTTATGTGAGGTAAATGTTCATAGGTTATTTCTGGATTTGTCACGCTTTTGCGACAATGACAGGTGAACTCGATAGTTCTTCGTTTCTGACAGGATGTGCCTTTTGAAGGTTAAGTTTTTCATTCTTATAATTTCACTGTCCATTGAAGATACTGGTGTCGTAAATTATTGCATGTCACAAGTTGCCCATTTTTCTTTCTGAAGGTAAATATCACTGAACAATGAACAAGTATTTTAAATAACTTTATGTCCGGTATGTTCTTAAACACAGAGGTAGGTATATCAAAAAATGTTATGAAGTTTTTAAATTATTTGAAAGCTATACTCACATATTGAAAGACGATGTACTCCCAGTTTATACACAGATTAATATTATGCTGTGGTTTATATCTCTCCTTTCTATCTCTCTCTATCTGTCTCTTTGTGTGGATGTGTGTGTCTTTCTCTCTCAAACTTATAAAGGAAAAACATTTGTTGGTGTCACTGGAGGTCAGAGGAGACCACAATATCAAAATATTGTGTGTGGTTAACAAAATATATTACATATATCGTCGTCCTCAGGACGTAGGGGCTTAACTGATATATCACTATTTTTCAGGAGAGCGTTTTAAAGATTTTATAGTATTTTGAAGTGAAATTTAAACATTTAGTGTTTAATTCAAAAGGGTTACTGTTTTTTTTTATGAAAATATAAAATACCCCATATTCATTTTAAAATAAGTAAAAATATTTTTTTTTTCCTGGCTTGCCCTTTGACGAATATTTTAGATAAATATGATAGACAGTTTTATTTTTTTTACACTTTTTTGCGTCGCACATTTTCCCCATAAGATCATTCGTTTCCAAGAAAAATGACAAAATTAAAAAATATATAAATAATCATCGGATCTGTTTTAATTCAATTAAACACCCTCTATTGATTTATAAGTAGGCTGGTCTTTACATATTATTGAAATGAATCCAAATGTCATACTCACAATAACCAGTTTTGCATCATCTCATGATTTAATTATTGCTTTAATTTTCAAAAATAGCTAATATCGATACTTTTGATGAGAAAACAGATATAATTCTGGAACTTGGTGAATATTAAGATAATACAAAACGTGCTGTTGGGCTATACAAATGACAATTTTTTAGTGAATTTTCATTAAGAAAATTCACTAATATTTTTAAACCGTCGCGCTTGGCACAGACAAGCGCTCGGCACAGACAAACATCTATCATCATTGAACATCGCTTTCGTGTATATGGTTTACTAAAACTCAAACACTTTGATGTTGGTCGCACAGTTGAAGCAGAAAAAATCATTTTAAACTCCTTAGAAGAAAATCCTATGATTTTCTTTCGACAAGTATGCCGTCAACTCCATATAGGTAATTTATCGGGTTATGCAGTATGGCGAGTGTTGCAAAAACAACAATTAACCCCATACCATCTTCATATACTGCAGGAGTTGCTGTATCAAGATTTTCCCAAAAGAATTAATTTCTGCCGCGTAATGCTAAGAATGTTAGATGAAAGCGTAATATTCCCAGATGAAGCATGTTTTACCGGGAAACGCGTGTTTAATATTCATAATCACCAATCAAAATCCCCACATTTGTACGCATTTTCACCAACATCATGTATCCAGTTGGAATGTCTGGATGGGCATTGTCGGAAATAACCTTGTAGGGTCTCACATCGTCTCCGACGGAACGAATATTCGTAATTTCTAGAGAACGATTTTAGCAGTCGTCGTGAAAATATGCCTTTGTATACAATATGGATGAATGACTATTGACTATTGACTAAATGATTTCTTGGTCAGACATATGTCTGTGGGCCGATTTATCTGATTGATGTAACGGACGATTACTTCACTTTGTTTGGTTTAGTGGGGTTTTATGCCCCTGGGGTGTTTTAATGTACTGGTGCTATTTTCGGTCGTTTGTATTTGAGAGTGTTTTTTCGTCGTAATTTGAGATGTCTTGTAGTAATGGGTTGTCATGAGTAGAGAATTTTTCATAAGTTTTGACTACGGAGTTTCTGATAAATTCTTAGATTGTTGGCGTATCTGTATCTTTATATAGTTGCGTGTTTCGCACGTACCATGGGGCTTTCATGATTTGACGTAGGCATTTGTTCTGTACAATCTGTATTTGGTTTATATATGATTTTGCAGCATGACCCCAAGCCGGGTAAGCGTAGGTCAGCATGGGTCTGATTACTGTTTTGTAGATTAGGAGTTTGTTGGATGATGCATGATAATGCACGGGCACATTATTCATTTAACGTGCACCGATGGTAACAGAAAAAGTTTCCTGAAAGGTGGATAGGTCGTGGCCAGTGTATTGTGGTATGACCACAGAACAACCTTTCAACAGTTGTTCTGAGTGTCATCTGTCACTTGTCAAGTCAAGAGCATCCCCACAATTCCCGCATCCGGTGTCGACTGAGGTAGAATTACAGGCAAGAGATTAAACATCATCATTATTTGTGATTTGATAGAATGTCGACACATAATAAATACTATCAAAAACCACAGTTGTGTATCTTTTAAATACAAGATCAAAGTGTTACAAATCAGGCACAACGCCCCTATGGCTTGCTCGCCACGGTTGCCAGATCTGACTCCACGTGGCTTCTATCTTTGGGGTCATTTTAATGGACTTGCTGACTCAACTGCAATAAATAATATAGAAGAACGTGAAACTCGTATACGTAATGCAGTGAATTACATTCAAAACAAACTTGACATTTTTCGTCGAGTAAAGTTCAATTTTAGAAAACTGATTCGTCTATGCCTAGTGGCAATAGGAAGATATTTTAAAAATATTTTATCTTAAATTGTGCAGCATTAGCTTCAAGTTAGTTTTAAGTATTGTTAGTTATTTAGTCAGTTGGTATATTGTTGATTCCATTGTGGCATTTTGAATAAATAGTTATTGTCTTTTATTCGAGTGAATATTAATCGTTATTATCATTCTTTGGTAAAAATACAAGAAAGAAAAAGTTTTAAAATAACATATTTCACTAAAATATTCATCAAAGGGTGACTCAGGAAAAAAACTTGGCAAATAAATACCCCAGATTTTTAACCCCTCCTGTTACAGTGCATCGATATTTGCTTCAAAATATTACACTTTTTTTGACAACTAGCGTATACCAAAATTTAACAAAATATCTACAACAATTGGGGAATAATAGTGATAGTAATTGTTATTGAAGAAAATTTGACAGTATGTTTTATACAAGAACTTCGAAACTGGTGTTGTATCTATATGTACACAATTTAAAGACACAATCCAAAACTCTTTGACATAAAACTCCAAACCCAACAAACCTCATATTTTGAGATACCGCATTGAAAAAGCTTTTTTCCTCCAATTTCTAAAGCTTCAGTCTCTATCTTCATTAAACATCTACATATAGTCCTCCATTACAGAATTTATTCTACAATTTTCGCTAACTACATTTCCGGTAAAACTATAAATC
Organism: Tillus elongatus; assembly: GCA_964006375.1. Lineage (NCBI taxonomy): Eukaryota > Metazoa > Arthropoda > Insecta > Coleoptera > Cleridae > Tillus > Tillus elongatus. The sequence continues at coordinate 22,929,465 of OZ023265.1, read as the reverse complement.
TATAAAAAGTTCATGACGCAGCAAGTGCGTTATGGTAGTGGATTTAAAAAAAAAGTTTTTAATAGCAAATATGTGTGTCTTTTTTTTTCAGAAAGCAGGCATTAAATTTGATTACCAGTATAACATATATAATTAAAAAAATGTGCCAGGTTTCATCAAAATAACTTTATTGTTTAAAAACGTACAAAAATTTCCAAAAGTTAACTTAAAGTGTAACCGATAAAATTAGTTTCTTAGTCAACCCTATAGGTTAAAAGCAAATTGAGCTTTTCAAATATGAAGCATTTAATCAAAATTCGCTACCATAACGCAATTGCTGCGTCCAGAATTTCTTTACTTGCAAACATGCATTATATTTCGATGGAAAATGCAAAAACATAAGGCGTTTTCGAGTAAAAAAAATTATTTGTATCACCAACGACTTATGGGCTACCCTGTAATTGTAGAAATATTTTTTTAAGATGTAGCTCAAGACACCCTATAATTAATGTATACAATTTTTTTCATATCTTGTAGAATAACGGATATATTGAACTTAATTGATTTTTTACGAAAATTCGACAAAAGTTATTAATTATAATATTACCATTAAACGATAAACTTTATAGCTAAGACTACTGCCAAGCATCAGAGAAAGGGTCTATTTGAAATGAATTTTCTGGAAACATTTTAGTAAACTGAAGGACAATGACGGTTGAAACTAAGACCTCAGGGTTTGTAAAACATTTTTCTTAAGACATTTTCTTTCCATAGCCCGTGTTAGATTCAAGTTTTTTGCCCAAATGTTGCGAATTTTGACGTTTTAAATTGTCACTTTGACGGTTTGAGGAAAACCCTAATTTATTTTTCTTTAAATGCCCATAACTTTTTTGTCTTTTGACCAACAGCGCTAAATTTTGGTCCGTAATTTACCTATAGCGATATAAAACGATGCACCAAATTTGGTTGCCCTTACTGTGTTATTTCCGGAGATATGATTTTTTTTCTAAAGAAAATACAAAATTTTCCGGGAAAACCTCGGCCGATTTTTCTGGCTAACGAACCTATCTAAGCCACTTACAAAAGGAATGTATTTACCAAATTTTGTCAAAATCGGATATTATTTTTTTAGTTATCTGTGTGCTATATATATATACATATATATGTACAAAATGTTTTTTAGATAAAGAAATGTTTTCTCAGAAAAAATTTTTAGTGATTTTTCCTGAAACAAAAAAATAGTTTGTAATTTTTTTTAAACAAAAACATCGTATTTTTGTGTGAAAAATATTTGGAGAAGTTTTGATGGAGCCTTTGTTTTGGCGAAATTCGTGAATTTTCGAGAACAAAAATTGTTTCAGGTAATTTTTGTTAAGAGTGCTTGTTGAATTTTTTACGCAATTTTTGTAGAAATTATATTTTTGTAAACATTTTTTAGCGCATTTTGTGTATTTTGTTCAGATCGGCGCGAACTAAACTAAAACCCCTAGAACCCATATCCGATATATATATATATATATATATATATATATATATATATATATATATATATATATATATATATATATATATAAATCGAACCTGACCCCGGATATGTGTTCTATTGGGCCTAATTAGCGCTCATTTGAAGAAATTTTTTCCAATTCAAAATTCAAAAGTCGGGATCTCTTCATTAGTGTTTTTTAAAGAAAATATACTAATATAAAGCGAAGTCAAATATGCCGCATGAGTCCCGTCATCTTCCATCCTCCGTTGTTAGTTGGGTCGGCTGAATATATATATATATATATATATATATATATATATATATATATATATATATATATATATATATATATATATATATATATATATAACTTAAATTAAATATACTGCACCCGTTACAACGTCGTTTATGTTGGACAACGACCGTACATCGTTTACTTTTTCTTGGGTGAAGCCGGCCTTATTTTGGTCGTTTTTGGTTTGGGTGATTTTTGACCGTTTTCGGTCTGGGTGCCTTTGGTTCCTTTGTGCTACCAAGGGCACTCAAACCGAAATAATGTAGAATCATATTTTTTAATATTTACTCTAAATAGCTCTAACTTTCGTAGGGTGCATTTTGGCACATCTGTAAATTGTGTTAAAACGATCTATTTTGGCCTCTAGTTACCAGGATATGAATTTGTATATACATGTTGGAAACACCCTGTGTTAAACAAACTATTTTATAACTTGAACGCATTTGATTCCAAACTGAAGCACTTTTACGACAATGTTTTACGATAATAACTCGTATAATAGTTTTCAACAAAGGCATCCGTATAATAGAATACAATAAACCACAACAAAATAAATGCACGCACCCATCTTGCGATAGAGTCTCATGTAAAGAGATTAACTGTAATTGTGTTCCATAATATTGAATAAATATAACCCAGTAAGGTCTATAGAACCTTTTGTTAGGGGGGGATTAATTTTTTGTACAATTTTTGAATTAAATTGTCGCAGAGAGGACGACATGCTGTGCTTAAATCCATAACGGTTATTTTGACACATTATTCAAAATAAATCTGGAAGAAGTGAGATTTTAATTTAATAAGCAGATACATCTGCTCCTTTGTAGGGAATACAGAATTCAATTTGGACGGTATTTAAAAGAAACCAAACGTGTGACATATAATGACAAAGTTCTAGATTACTGCGTTAAATAAAAAATAACGGTATAAGTCATGTGACAAATTTTCTCGATTAGTTAATTTTACTGATTAATTAGTAAGATGTAATTTAGTTTATAGAGCCTTTAAAAAAGCCTTTCAAGACAAATAAGCAACAATTGTTTCTTCAACAAAATTGGCATAACCTCCAAACAAGTAAACAAAAAGTCTGGACATAACAAGTGCGTTATGGAAGTGAATAAAAATATTTTGATAGCAAATGCAAGTAGTCATCAATCTGATTACCGGTATAGCCTATGTAGTAGAAACAATGTACCATATTTTATCAAAATTACTTACTATTTGAAAATGTACAAAATTTTTCCGAAAACATACTTAAAATGTTGGTTTCCTAGCCAACAAACCTTGGGTTAATAGCAAATTGAGTTATTGAAATTTGAAGGATTTTATGAAAATTCGTTACCAAAACGCACATACTACGGTTTTTTCTTACAAACATGCGTCATATTTCGATAAGAAATGCAAAAATGCATTGACAAATTTGTTCTACGAAAATTAGCTAAAAATTATAGACCGTTAAATAATAAACCTAACTAAAACTACAGCCAAAGCATCAGAGACAGGGTCTATTTGAAATGAATTTTTTGTAAATATTTTAGCAAAATAAAGGTCAATGATGGTTGAAGCTAAAATTTATAGGTTCGCGACACACTCTTCCTCCAACATTTTTTTTTCATAATCCGTATTTGCTTTACGTTCTTCGCCTAAAAATTTTCAATTTTGACGTTTCAAATCGCGAATTTGACGTTTTGAGGAAAATTCCAATTTTTTTCTTTAACTACCCATATTTTTTTGTGCTTAAACTTAGAGACTTGAATTTTGGTACATGGTTAACTCTTTATAATACAAACACGCGTACCAAATTTCGTTGCCCTTACTTTGTTATATCCGGAGATATAAATTTCTTCAGAAAGAAAACACAAAATTTTCCGGGAAAACTGGGAGGTTTTACCTGGCTAACAAGCCACTTGCAAAAGGAAGGTACTCACGAAATTTGGTCAAAATCGGCCCATTATTTTTTGAGTTATCGGTGTGATATATATATTATTATTATTATTATTATTATTATTTATTCATTGATAAAAATTATACAGTATGCCTATACAATAAGTCTGAGACTTGTGCTGTACATTTGCATAATTTTAAAAATTATATCTAAAGACATGTGACAATTATATATCAAATTCAGCAAACTTCAAATTTTGACAAACCAGATTAAAAAAATTATTCACTTTTATTTCTTCAATCTAACGCTTCACCCATTGCCTTCATTTATGATAGATCTAAACCACTTCAATACACCATCTTAACTATCAGTCTCTCTCCACATGCCATATTTTTGCCAAAATTATTAATTTTATATAAGATCAAAACTGACATTAAACGTCAATCATGATATACATCCATGGTGTTTTTTTTGACGTTTCAAAACACGAATTTGCCGTTTTGAGGAAAATTCCAATTTTTTTTCTTTAACTGCTCATATTCTTTGTACTTAAACTTAGAGACTTGAATTTTGGTACATGGTTAACCCTTTATAATACAAACACACGTACCAAATTTCGTTGCCCTTACTTTGTTATATCCGGAGATATAAATTTCTATATATATATATATATATATATATATATATATATATATATATATATATATATATATATATATATATATAAACATATAAAAATTGAAACTGACCCCGGATATGTATTCTAGGGAGCCTAACTAGCGCCCATTTGAAAAAAAAATTTTTAATTCAAAAGTCGGGATCTCCTCATTAGTGAATACTGTGTAGACTGCCTTGAAATATTGGGTCGGTAAAAATCAATATTCTATCTTTCGAGATGCATTTCTTTAAATTACGAAGACGTTATAGTTTCCAACGGGTGTGGGACTTTTCCATTAACAGCGTGCGTATCGGCGAAAAAAGTTTTTAGCCAATCAGATACAAGAAATTCAACGGCAAACGTTTGTCATGCCACGTAGGTAAAGCAAGTTTTTAAAGATCAGTGACGATCGGAATCGTCTGGCGACGATCCGATGATCATTGCTTCCCTGCGCACAGAGATTTAAACTTAACTTTAACTTTAACTGTTTAATTCGAAAGAGTAATGTCATTGTGTTAGTATTTCAAGTAACGGTTGATAGAATTGTGTCTGCAAAGTTTTTAAGAGAGCCTCATCTTGTATAGCTGCTAAGTTAATGGGAGTTTCAATTGTTATAAATTTCAGAAGTTTCAAGGTATTTTTCTGTTATTATTTCTGAACGTCATAACGACTGGGTTTGACATGATTAAGGGAAATTAAAGGCTTTTACTACCAGACAAACTGATTTATTCTTAAAACCTATGCGTTTCAACACATTATCGTGCCATCTTCAGGGGTTTAGACAAATTTTCTGTCTCAATTGCAGAAAGATGCTATATGAAATGGTGTCAAAGCTTGGCTTTTCATCTATTGTCTTCAGGATACCAAACAGAATCTGCGTAAAACAGGAAGGCATGAACATCACAAGACTTGAAGAAATCAGAGGATGAATGCAAAAGACGCTTGTTTTTTAGTTTAGTTTTATCAAACGAACAAAATGGAGTCCCATTGATCTCTAGATATTTAACTTAACTAGTTTGCATTTTTAAGTTAAATATCTAGAGATCCATGGAAGTCCATTTTGTTCGTTTTTTACGGAAATTCGCTGAAAGACTTTCTATTCAATAATTCGCCAAGAGTTTATTTCACAAGAATCAGGTAGTTTTTTAAAATTTGTTTCAAGTGGTGCATATCAACAACTATCCTCAAGATTTGAAAATAACTGATTTTCTGTTGTTCCCGTTTAACCACTCTATAAGTGTTTTTCACATTTCTTGTTTTGATTTCTGTTTTATTTTTTTGTGTCATTATTTTTTAATATTTTATAAAGCTATGATTAGGATCTCCGAATGAATAAAAAAGAGTCGAGAATAAGTGCATAGCTAGAGTACCTTAACTTGTTTGTACAAATATTTGTAAACTTGTGATTCTGTAACAGAAAATCTTAATGAAAAAAAAAATTCTAACCAAATAGTATAACTGCCAAAAAACTCAATGAAAAATGAAAATTGTCACCCTATATAAATAACTATGAAGAAATAGGTATGAGAGTATAAGGAGTTTAATAAGAAACGTATAAAATTTTCAATATAAGCATGTTTCATTACATTATAGAATGTTAGAAGTTTCAACATTAATTTGACGCTTAAAAAATAAAATATTTCACATATTCCCAAAACTGTTTGGCCTATTTTAACAACACTTGTTAAAAGAACCATAAAGTGAAATATTTCTACCAAAGATAATTTACAACTTTGGCTCCATTCAATGCAAACACCTGGAACGTCCTTAACCTTGTCTTCTGTTATTAAGGCAGAAATAGAAGAGGGTCATAAATTTTTAGTGTCATAATATTCACAAAGCTTCCAAATATGTAATACCTTAGGTATGAAAAATGGTTTCATTACACAGAAAAACTTTCTACAAAAAAAAAGATTTTTGTAAAGAAATTCTTCAAATGAACACAAAAGACTACTCCTAGAACACAGCTTTCATTTTTATGTTTATATATAAAATCATACCCTATGTGGCATAGGCTGTATAATAGCATAATTAGTTTAAAAGTTCAATGTAAAACAATATGGGATAACTTGATAGCTAATAGACATTATAAGTACATTTGGAAAACACAAATTACCACAACACATCTTTTTGAAAGACCTTACGATCGTGTCACTAACCACGTTAGCATCATCAGAGGATGAAATTTTTTTTTCATAATCAAAGGATGAAAAAAATATTTTTATCCTCTGATGATGCTAACGTGGTTAGTGAAACGATCGTAAGGTCTTTAATAAAGATGTGGGAATTTTTTTTTCATCATCAGGGGATGGAAAAACATGTTTTCATCCTTTGATGATGCTAACGTGGTTAGTGAAACGATCGTAAGGTCTTTAAAAAATATGTGTTGTGGTGATTTGGGTTCTCCAAGTATACTTATCAGTGCTCTCATCACAGGTTCCAGTTTTCACATAGATAATAGACATATTTAAATGAAACTTGGTACGCCTGTTCTTCTAGTAGACGGGTTGGGTAAATTTGTTAGGCAGGAAAATCGGACCAAATTTTACCAGAAAATCTTAGGTTTTCTTTCAGAAAATTGTCGATCACCGAAACTAACTAAAATGGTGTATCCAAATTTTGATTGCAAGTTTCTCTTGTACAACATATTCTGGATACAAAATGTCAGGTCTCTAAATTTAAAGCAACCGACTATATGCATTTAAAGATAAACACTTTCTGTCTCGGTGGAATTCAAAGCAGGACATAAGACGAAAAATTTAGTGGCAAACAAAGTCTAGTTAATATAAGAACAAAGATTTGGCGCAAAAGGGTCAAAAATGCGCAAAAAATTACTTAAAGAAATGCCTGTTATGGAGAACACATAATTATAATAATAGAGTTTATTTCAGGAGAAGAATACATAAAATACAAAATATAATACATCTGTTGCTAATTAACTGTTAACTTAAATTAGTATGGACACAAATGTATAATTTTGAAACAACGAAATAATAAAGTATCTTGTTAGACATGTGTTTTTGGTGTCTTTTTTTACTGTTTTAACAGTCTGTATAAAAATGACCAATTTCGACGTTTCAGATAGTCATTTTGACGTATTAAGGAAAAACATGAAATTTCGTTTTAATTTTTTGATATTTCTTGACTTTGCTGCGCCAAAGCAACGTAATTTTTGTATATAAGTAATGTTTATTACTGTATATAATTTAATTACATATTAGCCAATAAGTCATGGATTTATAAATGTTCTAGAACGCCTATAAATTATAAGTTTTTTATTTTCTTACCTTTTATGCAATATTAACGATATATGATTATCTATAAAATAAATCATTCAATATTTATAGTTTCATTTATATGTATAATAACTTTAAATTGTCATTTTACAGCTACTTTATATTCATTAACAGGCATAAAACTGGTTTACTGCTGTTTCCATTTCTTATTTTTATAAAATATTTTAAACAATAAAACTATAAAATTAACTCCTCCGAAAATTTAACCGGCATTAACAAATGTTAAGTAAAAATAAAAATTAAATAAGCTACTAAATAATTTAAATGTTGACATTTGCTAAGAAATACGCGTCCTACAGTTCATGGCTCATTACACTATTGAAAATGAAAAAAAAAGCCGGGATGCAGTAAGTGCATTATGGTAGTGATTTTTGATTAAATGCTTCAAATTTCAATAACTCAATATATAAACCTAGATAGTTAAATTTTCGCATATGGTAAGGTCTTTACCTTCATCAAAATAACTCAAATTTATTTTTTGAGATACACGTTTTTGTTTCAGAAAAATCATTTTTAGAAACACACATCCGATGCGGCTGGTTAACGAACTCGTCCGCGGTCTAAAGAAAATGAAGATATGTACCAAATTTCGGTTAAATCAGTTGTTTAGTAATTTTTAAGTTATCGCTGGGATTCCTACACACCCATATATATATATATATATATATATATATATATATATATATATATATATATATATATATATATATATATATATATATATATATATATATAAAGATAAAAACAGACCTTGGTTTCGGGTTTTAGAGGCTCACAATCGTGCATTTGAATTTTTTTTTTGTTACAAAGTCTCACCATCGAAATCTCTGTTGGCAAATTTTTTAAAATAAAATTCGCTATAAACAAGAAGACTTCCTAAGTTAGTATATTATTAAAGCTTGAAAATATTAAAAAATAAGCAAAAAATCTCCCCACAAATTTTAAAATCTGTATACCTAACTAAAACTGCTTGAAACAGACGTTTTTCATGAGTTGATTGAAAAATATTTAAATCGCGGCCTAAATTTTACAAAATAATCAAATTAATCAGGGGAGACTCCTACCTGATGAATAAAATAGTCTTTCCTAATAAAGCAATGTTTTCTTTAAATGGTAAGTGGAGTAAACATGCATCATAATCGTTACAGGTCAACTTAAAATCCTTTTGGATGAAAAAATATATAATGCAGAATCCTTAAAAAGTGAATCTGTGGGCTGGTATGGCTGGAAACCATACAATAGGATAATTTTTCATAAAAGGAAATTTAAACAATAAAAATTACTTAGATTTATTGAAGACGGTGCCAGTGCCAGCACTTAGAGCTCATCTTTTGAACATAAACACCGCTAAGCATCCAAAAAAAAATATTGGTACCAACAGGTTGGAGTTCCGCCACCTTTTGCGCGAAATCCCAATGCTTATTTCACTTGTCAAGTCTACACTGGATTGGGTGCAAAGGGACTCTGATTTGGCTACGCCACTCGTCAAACCTATCGCGACTAGGTTATTTTTTCTGGGGCCGCTTGACATCGAGTATATAAAAATCAGTCAAATAAATTGCAATAATTAGGAAGAATAGCTGGTAAAAAAATTATTGATTTTGTTATTAACTGCCACGGTGTAAGTGGATCACTGCAGTCTCGGTGGTCCAGTGGTGACAACTCGTGCCTCTTCAACCAAAGGTCCTCGGTTCGCATCACGTTTCCTTTGAGTACATGCTGTAAAATTAACATCAACCGAGGTTGTGAGCAAGTTAAAACTTGCATGTTCCTTTCTTTCAAGAGGAGTAAAGCTGTCGACCCAGTGTACCATGCAATGTTGGGTACGCAAAAATTCATAACCACCCCCCCCCCCCCTTACAGAAACTAAAGGGTTCGTCAGGATAGTGAGGTAAAACTGCTCCCTGGTGTCGGTGATTGGCCATAGTGGCTCGAATAGATCGACGCTAGAGAAACAAAATACAATGAAATACAATAATCAGAATACTATTTTAGGATATTTTGTAATTTCAATAAAATTCTTGTGTTTTCTTGTACCCTGATTTTGCGATATCGACATTTATTTATTTTTTGTATTTAATATGCATAAAAATTATATAAATATTTCTGAGTGAAGCTACGTCCAAAGATATAAGGGTATCCGACCAAAAAGCTTCTAGTTTGATCGATAAAGAGTCTTAAGACACTCAGTTGCTAGACATGAGGCCAACCATAACTACAGACTTCTTCGGTATAGGAATGAAAACCGGGCAGATATCTTTCTGGTAACCCTCCTTATACCTGTGGATGATGCAGTCGCCCGTATTGATTACGTGATCACAGATAACGCTCGCGCGTCAGGCAGAATTGTCGTTTTAGACGTTGATTATTGCATTGGTATATATGGTGTCATTTAGTCAGCGCCTGCGTGTCATGTAGACAACACCTGCGAAATGTGCTAATTTTAAGGACCCAGATCGACTTAACTTGAAACCTTCATCTCAATTGACACTGCTAGACTGCCTCAGCATGCTCAGCGAACGCTGAATTTTCAGGTTGCGGCAACTGTATATGAGTATAGGATGCTTGAAGCTTGATTTGATGGTTCGCGCTGTTTGTCCTATGTATGTACTTTTGCGCATTTGCATGGTATCTGATATATTCCTAATATGTGGAGAGGGTCAATTGTCTTTGGAGCTGATCTTTGTTCGGGCCATAAAGAAGGTGCCAATATTGTTCTTCTTAGTAATTTGTCTAGCTACTGAAGAAGCTGGCAGGTATGGTTGAAGTAACGTCTAGCAGCTCGAGAAGTAAGTTAGACAACGGAAAAAGAGTCCAGACGTCATTTAACATTCCAATTAAAGGCTTCTTGGTCGTAAAAGTCTAAACTTATTAAGCCTTTAATTACTGGCGAGCCTTTAATATGCACGTCTCATTTTTCTTTGTGTCAGGAGAGTTATATTGGGTCTTGTACTGAAAAGAAAATCAATAAACATTTATAAAATACAATAAAAAACCTGTTGACAGCTGGCTACATTATTAATTTCACAGCTTCATCTATTAGCAAATATATGGAATTCTTGATTTCCCAGAGGCGTCTGCAACTTCATAATTTACTAAAATTATCACCTTAAGAATACATGTTTCGAGCTTACGCTAGCGCAAGATCGCAATCGGTTTATTATTATTAAAGATACGCAGATAGGTAAGAACATTATAGAAGAGAGTAATGCTATTCAATAGCCTATGAATAATTCCTTATTAGATGTGACAGTGGCATGACAGCGTTTCGCTTTTTGTTGCCTGCAAGAATATTAACAGTCGACAAGAAACTGCTTGATTAAAATAACAGAAATAAAAGGATGGATGCAGTGTTTACTTGCACTATTAAATCTGAACAGCCGACGTGAGTTTATTAATTGAAAATTATTACCTTATTTCACGGTAGACGGAATGGCTAAACGCGGAAACCTTTCAGTGTAATTTATTATTTTACCAGTACCAGTATGGGTATTATATTAATATGTATTAAAACTTCAAATGGGACCCCATTTAAATGAGAACTAATAAATAATATACCTTATCGGAAACCTACACAGTAGTTTTATGGTTATGGTTAATTGACCATAAAAGGTACATTAAAATGTTTGATTGTCTTGAAGGGAACGGTTCAACTGGGTATTGGGTGGACATAAATCGTCTGACTGGCTATCTTTCATCGGTAAGCAGTATCTATTATGATTTTGTCGCCATGACCGATTTTAAAATCGTTCTAATTAATCTAAGATAATCCGCTGCACTAAGTTAAGGATAATTGGTCTACTTCACCACGGATTTATTTTAGAGAATTTCCATAAAGAAGATTTTGCTTGTAGAGTGGAAACGAGATTCGAATTTTCTTTAAATAAGCGCGATGATAATTCAAAATTATACAGTGAGGCGCATTGAAAACGAAACAGACCGATTTGCGTCCAGAGATTTTTTTAAAGAAACGCTGAAGACGTCAATTTTAATATTATATAAAACTCAACTTTGTCACATCAACCCCTTAAGGGTGGTGATTACAACCCTTATATTTTAAATAGGGAACATGGGTGTTACATAATTTGAAAGCTCTTTCTTTTCTGAATTCAGCACACTGATTTTTTTTGGAGTTTTATCAACTCGTTTAAAAGTTATACACAGTTGGAGTTGCAAGAACGTATTTCATTCATTGTGATAAGAAATGCACTAATTAGTCAATTTTTCGTTAAAAAAAAACTAAAAGACCAAAAAAAAAAACGTTCAAAAATGTTTATTCAGTTAAGCAAGTGAAGCAAGTGTTCAAATTCTTGACCACCAGCTTCCATACAAAAGTACAAATTTTGTTCAAAACGAGCTCTGACATTCTGGAGCATTTGTGGAGTTATTAGACCGCATTCTTCAACAATACGTCGTCGTAATTCTTCCAGAGACTCCAGTTCTGTTACGTCATTGAACCTCCCTTAATCAACATATATATATATATATATATATATATATATATATATATATATATATATATATATATATATATATATATATATATATATATATATCTTAGATTTTTGAATCTTTTTTAAAATTTCACGGTACTAAGACTATTTCTGAAAATAGTTTTTGAGTGTTTGTGTGTGCCTGTGTGGGGAAACCTCAAGTACTTGCTACAAGTTTCATTTAGTTTCTTTGTGAACGATGGTATGTTTAAATACACTAAAAAGAAAACTCATTTATACAGTATGTTGTGTATGATATTTTCAATGGCTGTGTGCTATAAGGAATATATTATTACTAATGACGAAACATGACATAAATCCTGCATTGTAATGTTAAAATTATGATAAGCAATTTAATATGTTATGTAAAACATAGAGCAGCTATCTATCATTTTAAATATGATTAGTTGAAAACTACATTACCTGCTAATGTTACTACTTCATTAGTATTATTTTTACTATGTTTATTAAAATAAATAAATATTAATCATGTAACTGTGGAAGGTTGCTATTATTATGAATTATTTAAATTGATTACTTTGACGTTCCGCAAGAATCACATCACAATGAAAATAAATAAAATGTTAAAAAACGTATGACTATTCTGACGAAATCTTTTAATGCTATCTACTACTTTCCTGACACAAAATGGATTTTAATTATTACCACTATATATTTTTGTTGCATTAGCAAAGTTTGGTAAAAAAGAGTTGCCCAAAGTTAGGTAACGATCGTTATTAATTATTTAGAGTATTGTAATCAATATCGTTAATCAGATGAATTTACTTTTTTCCAATTAATTTTAAAACCATGGCATTTTTGAATAGATAATAAAAATATCTTTCAAATGAGGTAACATGATAGGCTCACTCCTCTTCTTTACATATGTTCTGACCATCCTAAACTAGAAATTTAACATTTACTTGAAGATCCGGCTTAGTCGTTTAAAATAAGGCATATGGGGGTAGGTACGGACAGTCCAGAAGTGCCCCAGTATCAACTGTTTAGATCACCCCCACCATCAAAACTGTCACAGCAATTTGATTCTAGGTTATATAACACACAACAATCAAATATTTAGCATCCATCATTTAAGCATGAAAGAATTACATGGTGTGAAATAACATAATTTTAGGAACTGATGTATGTAATACTCACTTTTAAAGTCACTTTGAAATTATTTGAATTTTTTTTCAAACACGAGAATATAACGCGTGCCTTTCTGGCACAGCATCAGTTCACCACGGTTACGAACTCTCGAGAATATACCTTTCAGAACCACCAAAAAAGCGGCAAATTCAAAATGTCTAGAGGCGTGCTTTGTGTCCGAACCTGCCCCAAAATATGCATATGAAGTAGGTCCGGATAGTCCCAAAGTTCCCCACTATCTATTGTTCGGATCTCCCCACCATAACAAAAATCGATTCAAAAGAGTCGCGGCATTTAAATTCTAGTATAAAACAATCGAATATGTAGCATCCGTCATTTACGCACGAAAGATTTACACGATGAAAAATAATATAATTTATGGAATTGTTGCATGTGATACTTACTTTTCAAGTTACTTCGAAACTAATTGAAAAAAAAACTTAAAAAAACTCGGGTTTATAACGCGCGACTTTGTGACACAGCATTGGATCACCAAGGTTACCAACCGCTGGGAATATACCTTTTCGAACTCTCGACAAAGCGGCGAATTCAAAATGTCGAAAGGTGCCCCATGTCCGACCCTGCCCCACTTCACTCTACTTGAAAATAAGGAAGATGTAGACCGGGAGGAAAACCTACCGATCATGAAGTGCGTAAGCTACAACAAAATTAAAAGAGCTGCTGGGGACAAAGAGAGAGAGAGGGGGAGAGGGAGGGAGAGAGAGAGGGAGAGAGAGAGAGGGATTTAAGTTTGCGGCGATTAGGCAGGATCGTTTTTATACCTGACGGAAGTGTTTTATTCAGAAGTCTAGATGGTGTAACTAGTAACAAAAAGTTTGGACGCAGCAAGTGCGTTATGGTAGTGAATTTTCAAAGAAATGGAGCCAAATATTTTTTTAGAATTTTTTCCCTGTAACAAAAAAATCTAAATTTTGGTATATAGTTTCCTTTTTAATGTCATAAACTTGTGTACCAAATTTTGTTACTATAGCGTATTTATTTTTGGAGATTCAAATTTTTCCGAAAAGAAACACAAAATTTTTCCGGAAAACCTGGCTCGATTTTCCTGGCTAACGAACTTATCCAAGCCACATACAAAAGGAAAGTACATGCCAAAGTGTATTAAAATCGGCCTATTATTCTTTTAATTATCGATGTGACTGTTATATATATATATATATATATATATATATATATATATATATATATATATATATATATATATATATATATATATATATATATATATATATCATATATATATATATATATATATATATATATATATATATATATATATATATATATATATATACAATTTAAACTGACCCCGGATATGAGTTCTAAGAGTCCTACTTCGCGCTCATTTGAAAAAAATTTTTCAAAATTCAAAAGTTTCACTTTTTTTTTCTCTATTCTCACCTATTACGTGTGTTAACTAACAGTTGTTATCAGAAATGTTTTTATGAAAATTCTATACCATTACTCACTTCCTGCTTCATGAAATTTTACTCTAAAATTAAGATAAATGTCTGGACGCAGTAAGTGCTATATGGTAGTGAATTTTCATACAAATGTTTTAAATAGCAAAAATGTGTTTTTTTAAAGAAAGTAGACACCAAAATTGGTTACCAGTACAACTTATATACTAGAAACAATGTACCATATTTCATCAAAATAACTTTATTGTTTGAATGTACAAAAACTTTTCGAAAATAAACTTAAAATGTTCCCAAAAAAACTAGTTTCTTGGCCAAATAACCGTATAGCCTAGTAGCAAATTTAAATTGAAAGCATTTAATAAAAATTCGCTACAGTAACGCACTTGCTGCGTCCCGGATTTATTTTCTTACAAACATGCATTATAATTTCATGGTCGAAATTCGATACATTAAAGGTCAGCTCAGAACTGGCACGGACCGGGGGAATTCGACTATCTAATTAAAACAAAGAATTGTTTAACCTATTTGAATTGAGCAGATTTTCATGACTAACGAACTTATCCAAGGTATTTGCAAAAAAGGGGTCCTAAATCGTGCTCATGTGAAGAAATCTTTTCAAAATTCAAAAGTCTCAATCTCATTAGTGAATTTTTTAAAGAAAATTCACTAAAACTGGGAGATTCTATCAATTAAGTAAAACATAGCTAAATCCATATGATCTCTGGAACGCGTTAATTCAATTAAATACCCTAAAATCCTTCGGATGGTGATTTTGTAACTGGCGACTAACTAATTACAAGTTAATTAGGGAGGGGAAGATTAATTTCGACATATTAATAAAGGCATAACGCCGCCATTTTGTTGGTTGTAACCCTTTATGATAATCTCATTAAACGGGGTGTCTGTAGAAGCAGGCCATGCGTAAGAAATAGAGGGTTAAAGGGGTATAACTGGGCCCGGCTAATCTTTGATCACGAATCCCTCCCTTGTGCTATCTGCCTATAGTTGCTGGTCACGTTAAATACTACACATGTAATAATAAACCTTATACGCAATTAATCGAGTAGGGTGCTTTGAAATTTGATTTTTACAACTGGTATTTACACAGGATCGTTGCCATAATCATAGGAGTGTACCCAGACAGGGCGATGTTCGGATGTTCCGCAGCCCTCTTTGTTTAGGCATGAGTAGCTGCCTTACGGGAATTTCATCACGATTCATTTATTCAACGATTCCAAATTGAATTTTGTACATTTTAATGTGCTAGGGGTACATTTGGAAATTTATAACATCGTGTTTTAATAAATTGTTCTCCCTAGTGTAATTAAAATTACTGGCGGTGGGCACGAAAATTGTAAGAATTTTTTAACATTCAACTTTATCGTTTGGTATGGTAATTAGATAACGGAACGTGCAAAACGTGAATATAAACGGAAATTAATTAGTCCGATTTTTTTATGCATTTCCTTAAATAAACAGCTCACTGAAGCAATCTGTTAATTTAATTATTTTTAGATTAAATAACGCAGTAAATAAAACACAAATAGCCTCTAACATTTTAATGTTTTGTGGAGTTTACCTATTAGTGAATTTTCCAAAAAAATTCACTAATGAGGAGATCCCGACTTTTGAATTTTGAAAAAATTACTTCAAGTGAGCGTTAATTAGGCCCCCCAGAACATATATCCGGGGTCAGTTTCAATTTATATATATATATATATATATATATATATATATATATATATATATATATATATATATATACATATATATATACTTTTAAGGGCAATTACGACCCAAAACGAGGGCTATATTTTAAAGAAAGTCACTCTGTACTAAAACTCGATATATTTCGCTCTGGGTCCTGAGCATCTTCAGGAGAACTAAAAATGAATATAAATCAGCACAAAATCTAGATTATGCATTAAAAACACTTACAGCACTGTAACTAATTACAAAAGCAAGGCTAAAGCATCAAAAACAGGGAAAATCTGCCACAAAGACATGCAAAAAGCAACAATGTAAAAAACATCTCTACATTACATGTAACTTCGCGCAAACATTTACACTTTCAAAACATTCAAAGATAGTCATGAAAAAGTATAAAAACGTTAACCAGGAAAATCGGCCAAGGTTTTCCCGAAAAATTTGGTGTTTTCTTTCGAAAAAAATTTATAACACCGGAATTAACAAAGTAAGGGCAACCAGGTATGGTAGGGGGTTTATATCCTTATAAGTGAGTTACCTACCAAAATTTAGCTCTGTACGTCAAAAGGCAAAAAAATTAAAGGCATTAAAAAAAGGGGTTTCCTTCAAAACGTCAAAGTTGCGATTTAAAATGTCAAAATTGGCAACATTTGGGCAAAGAACTTGAATCTAATATGGGCTATGGAGCGAAAATCTCAAGAAGAATGTTTTACAAACCCTGAAGTCTTAGTTTCAACCGCCATTGTCCTTCATTTTACTAAAATGTTTCCAGAAAATTCAATTCAAATAGACCCTTTCTCTGATCCTTGGCAGTAGCCTTAGCTATAGAGTTTATCGTTTAATGGTATATAATTTTTGTCAATAAAGCTCAATATATCCGTTATTATACAAGATATGAAAAAAATTGTATATATTAATTATAGGGTGTCTTGAGCTACATCTTAAAAAATTATTTCCACAATCACAGGCTGGCCCATAAGTCGTTGGTGATACAATTTTTCTTTTTTTTTAATCAAACACGCCTTATGTTATTGCAGTTTCCATCGAAATATAATGCATGTTTGTAAGAAAAGAAATTCTGGACGCAGCAAGTGCGTTATGGTAGCGAATTTTGATCAAATGCTTCATATTTGAATAGCTCAATTTGCTATTAACCTGTAAGGTTGACCAAGAAACGTGTTTTTTCGGCAACACTTTAAGTTTACTTTCGGAAATTTTTGTACATTTTCAAACAATAAAGTTATTCTGATGAAACATGGCACATTCTTTTTACTATATTGGTTATACTGGTAACCAAATTTGATGCCTGCTTTCTTAAAAAAACACACATTTATTGCTATTAAAACATTTTAATGAAAATTCGCTACCATAACGCACTTGCTGCGTCCAGGCTTTTTTACATTTTTACTCACTCAGAAATATTTGATTTTTAATTTAATAACTATTGTTGCCCTTACTTGGTTAAACCAATATGTAAGGATTTCTTCTTTGCAACCAGCTTCGCCTTTTGTGCCAGCGTTATGCAGAAAATTAAATTTATTTATAAGCATTCATGACAACTAGAACCTTAAAATAGCCAACGTACGTACATTCCATAAAATAGTGTTTCAAATTGAATCTTAAGTTCCATATTGCTGTGATAATCTACCCTCGCCAGAAAGATATTTTCATGAAATGAATTCAGGGTACATGACTTTACCACAAAGACATTATCAATTTTCACCAAATCACTCCTACACCCTGAAGCGATCCTACGCAAAAACAATTCGAAATTTTTGTCACCGACATTCCGCCCCACACATTCCACCCCTAATTTAATTTCAGCTCATAATACTACATGTTTGTTGAAAATGAAAGTTTTCTAATAAACAAGCCCTAAAACGTTATATTACTTGAACTTTAACAATAAAATATCAATTTTCACAAAACCGCCCCTCATTCAGCCCCTACCCCTGAAGTGATTTTAACCAAAAACAATCCGAGCTGTTCGTTTGTCGGGTGCTAATTGTATACGAAATTTGAAGACGATTCGTACTAAAGTTATCGTGGCTACAGACAGACATACAGACCGGCAGACCAAAAAAAAAATCCTCCACAAATCATATTTTATATACGTTTTGACACTTTTTACAATGTTTAGGCAAAAAAATCTGGACGCAGCAGGTGCGTTATGGTAGTGATGTTTCATAGAAATGATTTGGCACCAAATATTCTTTTATAACTTTTTTTTATTTTAACATAGAAGTATATATGTTGGTATATGGCTTCCGTTTAATATCGTAATCTTACGCATTAAATTTGGTTACCGTAACTTTTCCATTTTTTGAGATAAACATTTTTTCCAAAAGAAGACCCAAAATTTTCACGGAAAATCTGTTTCGATTTTCCTGGATAACAAACTTATCCAAGCCACTTACTAAAGGAAGGTACATGCTAAATTTTATTAAGGTAGGTGGATTATTTATTGAGCATTAGTGAATTTTTTCTAAGAAAATTCACTACAAATTTGAAAGTTGTGTCGCCGATCCCATACACACATATTGGCGATGTGGAAGTAAAAGTTAATACCACAGGCGACATAAAATTCTTAAAAACCACAGAAAAATAACAACATTAAACCAAAAATCTATGAAAAGGTGTCCATTACGAATACAAATTATAAATTTTCTTGACCAAACGATCTAATAACCGAATATCAATACGAAAGAATAAGAGAAAAGATCACAATAAACTCAGCCTATGAAACAATATCTACTGCGTATAATTTCTTTTAAGAATGCTCATATGACATATGGACCTTTTCTTGATTTAAGTAAAGCATTTGACTCCATAAGATATGATATACTTTTAGCGAACCTATTTATTTGGATGGATGGTTTCCTTGACGGCCTCATTTGCTATTTGTCCATGAAGTGGCTTAGTTTTACATTTTGTAGTTCGTTCTACTGTTGTTTCATTTTCTGTTTCATTTCTTTTACTTTCTTTGTTTCAGGCACACTATGGCTGTTGTATTCTGGCTCTTTTTCTTCTCCGTTATCTTCGTCTTTCTCCGTGCTTTCATATTCTTTAGGGGCACCTTGTTGTTGTCTTTGCACCATTCCCAGGTATTTATCTTCTTGTTTTAGTTGTACGTAACTGCTGATTCCTTCCTTGGCGATGTTGTTAGTAGCCTCAATGCTAATCATTCCTCTGCCTGCTTCTTTTCTCGGGATGTACAATCGGTCAATGTCGGCACGTGGATGGAGAGCACCGTACATTGTGAGCAGCTTGCGTGTCTGGATGTCCAGCTTCCGAATATCTGCCTGGGTCCACTTGAGGATCCCTC
Source organism: Tillus elongatus (assembly GCA_964006375.1). Lineage (NCBI taxonomy): Eukaryota > Metazoa > Arthropoda > Insecta > Coleoptera > Cleridae > Tillus > Tillus elongatus. The sequence goes on along the minus strand of OZ023265.1, from coordinate 22,909,753 downwards.
TACTGTATTGGGTGACAGGAACAGCTAGGGAGGTTATGGCCATCATCTTGTTTTTGGCATTGAGCTCGGTTTTAAGAATCGCTCTTATTCGCCGGTAATATTCTTTCTTCAATTTGGTTTTCAGTTTCTTGTGTCGGATACCGTCGTGTTCATCTATGCCCAGATAATTGTACACATCAATTTGGTCTAAAGATTGGATGGTTGTTGAGTTATCAATTTTGATGTTATCCTCTGCTTGTAGTCGTCCCTTCAGGAATGTTGCCTTTGCGCACTGTGTCATCCCTGAACTTCTTGACGGCTGCGATTTGTTCTGCAAGTTCCTCATCAGATTTTGCTACTAGCTTAAGATCATCAACATAGAGCAGGTGGCTGACTTTTTTGCTTTCATTTTTACAATGGCATCCTGTCCCTGATTTGTTGAGGATGGAGCTTAGGGGCAACAGAGCGACACAAAACAGCAGTGGTGATAATGAGTCCCCTTGATATATCCCACTTCTTATCTTTATTATCTCGATGGTGATATTGTTGTCGCTCTTTGCTTCTGAGGTCAAATACAGGTCGGTATTCCAGGTCTTCATTGTTTTGCTGATAAAGGATAAGAGGGTTTAGGGTGTTCTGTAGATGTTCAGAGCTTCGATTATCCAGAAGTGCGGAACCTTATCGAACGCCTTTCTGTAATCTATCCAGGCTATTGACATGTTTTTCTTCCCTTCTTTACAATCTTTCTGTAGCATTTTGCTTGTGAGTAGATGTTCTTTGCAGCAATACGTGTTTTTGGAGCACCCTCTTTGTTCTGCAGGGAATAGGTTGTTTTCTGTGAAGTGGTGATACATTCGCTCGGCTATCAGTTTTGTCAGCAGCTTGTACATGTTTTTCAAACAGGTAATTGGTCAAAAGTTCTTCGCTTGGTTTGTGTTCTCATTCTTTGGTATTAGGAATGTTCTTCCCTTCGTCAGCCACGCTGATTATCATTATTATTATTATTATTATTATGTTTATTAAAATTATTACATTTGAAGTATTTTGTGTTTTACTAATAAAAATTGAATCGGGAGGTGAAAGTTATACACACACTGTCTAATCCATCAACTTACATTATCAATTCAGTTAACTATTTTGTGTAAAACAAGATCTTTATGCAAACTTGCTAACATAATATGCCCTCGCTGCGCAAGGGCTTGCTAGTTACTGGGTGATGTAGTTTTTGGGCCTTGATTCAGCTGAAAAAGTGTTTACGTTTAAAATTAAAAGAATTAACATTTGTTTCTATAAAATCCCAAATGAAGAAAAAATAAACGAAGAGTCTAACCCAACCCTATAAAAACTAGATATAAAATACTGACTTTCTTACTATACACATTCTTATGTTAATAATTTTCATAGACACCATTTAATCATCGTCTGATTGACATGGGACCACCACGAATAGGACATAGTGAATATTATAAATTATGAAAAAATCCACTTCTGGAATAGCTACTAGTAAAAGAAATATCCACAACTTTAAGATCAAAACATACCGCTTACAATTATGGACGTCAGTATATCCAGAAATTGACAACAAATTATGGTCCTTTGTACGAGCCGGCCATCGATCATCAATTAAAGTGGAAAGCTAGTTTTTCATGGCTGGTAGCGCAAGCAGTTATGATTTGATATACGCTATACACTGATAGCTGTCGACAAGGCATTCTCACGGACTTTTTACGTGACAGTTTGGCATCCTTGCTATGACAAATACAATTAGTATTGAAAACATACAAATACCTACCTTTTTATTATATCATATACGTCGACTCATCTCTCAGCGAATACCTCTCTTGTCAGTAGGTAATTAACACAGACGAGGTCGACAGGAAACCATTTCGATTCGTATCGGAATCATAATCCCATAAAAAGCTGATGAAATTGAGTTTAATAATTTTAAACGGTATGCGCATAGTACAAGGTGCGTTCAAATAATACCATGCTAGTAAGCTATAACAGGCGTCCAAAAGTCAGTCTTAAAAACGGATTTACGCTGAAAAATTTCCAGCAAGATTTTACCAGATCGCACGTTGCGTAAGACACATTAAATTTTCAGCCATAAAATCCCCAGGGCATTGATCATGCCATTCGTCGATTATTAAAAGGATATTAAAAGGACATAACATGCATCCCTATAATATTGTCACATTTGTCTATAAGCATTAAGTTTATGGACTTTGTTACTTCTGTCGTCAGTTGTAGTATGTTGGTAACAGCAAATACTCTGGAATGATATTTTTAGAAGGGACCAGAAGTGACAGGTGTAGAACAGTGTAGAATGTCTAGAATACTTATGGACAGTATAAATAGGCGAGCGGTGCGCAGAGTAAGTTAGTTCAGTATTAAGTCGGTGTGGTATCAAAGAAGTGATCATAGAGTATTAAAAGAGTCAGCAGTAAGTGTTGGTGTTTAAGAAGCGATCATAGAAGGTGAATAGTGGAATATAGTTCTATGGACATTTAATCACAGAAAGAAATGTTTAAATGATACTGGTGTTGGAAAATAGTTGCTTATAATAAATTAGTAGTTTGAAAAGCTGTGTTTTGTTAGTCAACGAATCCAGAACCCCGTAGAACGTAACAACTGGTGTCAGAAGTGGGATTTTCAAGCTGCTAGCAGAAATATTTTCCATAATATTCGTTGAACAACGTGGAAATCTCTAGAATCTCTGGAAGATCTGTGTCAGCAGTAAGTCACAACTGGGTGTGTTCTTGAAACAGAGTAAACTGTGTACCAGCTTTAAGTACGTCTATGCCTAAGACACGTAGTGCAAAAGCCAACATGGATGACCAGCTATTGGAATTGATTAAAGAAATAAAAGAAGAAGCAAGAAAAAGAGACGAAGAAGCCAAGGAAGAAATGAGAAAAAGAGATGAAGAGACCAGAAGAAGAAACGAAGAATCCAAATAAGAAATGAGAAAAAGAGATGAAGAAGCCAGAAAAGGATATGAAGAAGCCAGAAAAAATATATGAAGAAGCCAGAAAAGGAGACGAAGAAGCCAAATATAAATGAGAAAAATAGACGAAGAAGCCAAAGAAGAAATGAGAAAAGGAGATGAAGAGGCCAGAAAAAGAGACAAAGAAACAAAGAAAATTCTGCATGACCAAGCCAGCAGAATTGAGAATATTACTTTATGTGTGGACGAACGTATGAAGCAAGTTAAAGACGACATCTTTCAGCAAGTAGAAAGCCGAGTAAGGGGTATTTGCGACGATGTACATGACAAACTGACGAGTGTACAAGAAGAAGTTCAGCAGAAAATGCAATCACTAGAAAAGAGGTGTGAAACCCTAGCCAAGGAAAACATCAGACTCGAAGATAGCCCAGTCGTAAGAATTAAGGTCTCCACATTTGATGGCTCAATCCCGTGGGGTATTTATCTCCGCCAGTTTGAAGCCGCTGATACAGCAAATGTTTGGGGCGTGAGAGAGAAAGCGACTTCGTAAATAGTAGCTTTCAGAGGAGATGCCGTATATGTGCTTCAAGGTATTCCCAGGGAAGAACCGCTGAGTTTTGACAGCATTAGACATCAATTAGAGATGAGGTTTGGCGACCAGCATTTACAACAGTTGTATCGATTGCAGTTGAAAAATCGTTGTCGGAAACCGGGCGAAAATCTCCAACATCTCCACACCGACGTTGTCAAACTGACATGATTAGCTTACCCCGAAAACCCCGTAGAACGTAACAATATGCTACAAACTCAAGAGCTCATGGAGGACGATTTTAATAGAAGAACGTATATTTATAAGCAAATTATGAAAATGTTAGATAACAATATTACCCAACAAGAACATGTTTCGTTTTCTGATGCAGTTTTACAGTTCACGGCCTAGCGAATCGTCAAAATTGTCGCTACTCGTCTTAAGAAAATCCACGCTGGATGAGAGAAGAAACGCAATATTTTGTTTGGGCCAGGAATAGTTGTAAACCATGTCATTGGCCTCTTTTTTCGTTGATGGCAGTTTAAATAGAGATAATGCTACAAAATAATGTTGCCAACTTTGAAAAACATTCCGATCGAGCAAAATCTTAAGTTCCAGCGAATGTGATATGGTTCCAAAGGATGGAGCAACAGAATATTACCAAATCAATGTCCGGCAGTACCTCGACTCAATATTTTCAAATCGGTGGATAGAGACGCGAGGATCGTAAGAATGATCAGCATAATTACCCGATCTTACGCTATTAGACGTCTTCTAATTAATATATGTAAAAAAGTATGGTATACAAAACTAAACCACGCCATTTAATTGAGTAAAGAACAAGGATAACGATTGCGATTAGGTCGGTCACGCCTCAGATGTTGATTTACGTTAGGAGACATTTTTATTTACGATTAGGATGCTGCCAAGACGTTCAAGGCATGAATTCCTACATCAGTATTGATGTGGTTTTTATTTTTTCTCATTATCATGTTTTGTGGCAAAGTTCGTTAATCAGATGAACTTCTTTTAGTGAATTTTCTTTAAATTCACTAATAGAGAGACCCCGACTTGTGAATTTTGAAAAAATTTCTTCAAATGAGCGGAAACTAGGACCCCTAAAACTCATATCCGGGGTCAGTTTCAATTTTTATATGACAACGTTTTGAGGGAAAATTTTGGGTTTTCTTTCGAAAAAAATTAATATCTACGAAAATTAAAAAGCTATGATAACCAAATTTGGTACGCTGCTTTCCATCATAAAGAGTATCCTTTGTACAAAACTTCAGATCTCTAAGTTAAGACAAGGCAATTACACGCCTCTGATTAAAAAAAATAATTAAAACGTCAAAATTGATAATTCTGGTAGTCGTACATTAGTACGCATTACCGTTTTATGAATTAAAAATACGGCTCGAAATTGCTAATAAGTTCCTAGATCTGTATCTTGGGCGTCATTTTTCTTCATTTCGTTAAAATATGAGAAAAAAATCAATTTTAAACAAAAATTGTATAATTAAGACGTTATAAAATTAATATTAAAGAGTATATACCTGTTAGGTAGTACATAAATCCGTCATGTCGAGAATGTCCGAGAGGTAAAGGCAGCAATGTTGATGGACTCCTATAACACGCGTTCTAATCTCAGTTAGTGCCTTTATTTTTTAATTTTTTAGTCCTATTTCATTTTACCGTTATCTAATCAGATTGTGTAATTCCGATAAATTTTTTAGCAAGTTTTTGTATGACAAATTCAACTGGGACGAGATGAAAACTTTTAAGACTTAATTCAATTTGAATAGCACATCTGGTTGTTTGTTATTGCCTTAACTTAGTGAAACATTTCCATACTTAATGCAGCCGTAGACCTTTCGCGTTGCCTCACAAGTGCTTGTTCTTTTCTGCAACCGATTTCAATTTTTACTGTACGCAGCAAGTGCGTTATGATAGCTAATTTTCGTTAAAGTTGCAAATTTCAAAGGCTCAGTTTGCTATTAACCTAACGTTAGTTGGCCAGGAACCAGTTTTTTCGGGAACATTTTAAGTTTATTTTCGGAAAATGTTTGTACATATTCAAACAATAAAGTCATTTTGATGAAATATGGTACATTGTTTCTACTATATAGGTTATACCGGTAACCAAACCGCATTACTGATTTCTTTAAAAAAAAGGCATATTTGTTATTAAAAACATTTTTATGAAAATTAACTACCATAACGCACTTGCTGCGTCCAGACTTTTTTATCACTGTTAGTTTTTGCAATACATTTGAAAACAATATGATTTTTAAATAGCGAATGAAAATATCTTCCAAATGAGGTATTACAAGTCCCTACTTCTTATTTAAAAATTTTGGGGTTGCAACTGTCGCTCCAAGGGGTTGAATGTAGAGGTGGACACTAAGTGAGTGGTAAGACACGAAGCAACGTGCCGCCACCTACTTGCGGAACCAAGTAGTATGTTGTCACGCCAGCTCCAAATAACACAAAGTGAATGCATCTAGCCTTACATACTTTGTCCCTATATTATGGTAGAAATGGGCCAGGGCTGACAATTTACAAAATTGTTAGTTGGTTGTATACAGTCTCTATTTTTTAACACTTTGTGTTTTTGGAGCTGGCGTGACAACATACTACTTGGTTTCGCAACTAGGTGGCGGCACATTTCTTCGTGTCTTACCACTCACTTAGTGTTGGAAGGCTGGCTACCATAGCCGTATTACTTTATAGGTGTATTTTCGCTACAATTAGGATGCCGTACCGACGAGCTTTAATTGTAGCGAAACCGGTCTACGGTTCTAATTGTGGTGAGAATGCATCTACCCTTATATGTAGAGGTGAAGTTTTCACGTTGCAAGATGTCATTTTTTTAAATAAAAATTGACGTGTTTCGTGTGTTTTTATAAATATGCTCAATAATTAAGATCTTAAATTTGTCCCATTTGGCTGTTGCACACTGTATATTACTCCAAAATGCTACTATATTTAATATAGTCTAAGTAATGAAAAGACATTCAAGTGGCTAGGTTATCAATTTGCTATAAACTGTCTAGTCTGATGAAGATTATATGAAACAAATTTATTTAGACTTATCTATCAGAAAAACTGGAGTTAATGTTGTTGGCTAGTAAAACATGTGTATCTTTGATTACAAATAAAACTGGTTCTATACAGAAAATAAACATTCATTACCGGCAGCTGAGATCTAGAAAATTGCAGACACTACAATTTATAGAGATGCCCATTTCTCAAATGGTTACGGATTAGAAAAAACAAGATAAACATATAATGAAGAGATAGATGTCGAAAAGTAGCCACATGAATTTAAATTTCTTTATTATACAAATTGATTGTTGTTAGACGGTTAGATTGAAGTTTATACAAATTCATTGATCGATTTTCTTGAAATTAATGCAAATGTGGTACGTTCTTTCATATAACCTTGTAGTACAAACCTGTTCCTCTTTGACTATTCAATTTGGAGTTCTTGAATACCGTTTGTTTGCAAAGAAAGATTAAACTAATATCTTGCCTATTCATTCACGAGAAAACATTACTAAACCTTAAAAAAAAATTATTTGCAACGACAGGGGAAGCTTTACAAATCTAGTAAGGTTTAGTGACGCAAAAACAAAAAAATATCATTTTACTTTTTTTTACATTTTATTGTCTGTTGTACAAAACGCGTAATTGCTAATTAAATGACTAATTTAATAGAGAATAACAAAATACAAAATATATTAAATGTTTCGTAAAATATTTTAGAGCGATTTATAATTGACTAAATATGTATTTCATCTGAATTGTCTTATCCAGGCGTGATAAGGTGATAAAATTCCAAGCATCGCAGAGATTTTTACCGTCTGTGAAAATCATATAAAAGCAGACGCCACACGAGGTAGAGACAGTAATGGTAATTCCGCTAGTAATCCGATAACAGTGAGCCGTCACCAGCGTGAAAGAAACCGTACCGATTCCTATTCCTCTTTCCGTCCGAGCGCACCTGGTTCGGCTGATTTCGGTATACAAAAATATTGTCATAGGTGAAAAATTATGCGTTTTAATTAATTCATATTTGGTAGCGAATTTTCATATTTTTTAATTATCACGCTTCTCTGTCCAAATCTCCGCATGCGAGTGATTTCTGCTTTCCCTGACCTGCCGCCGCCCCTTTAGAGAATGCCCGTATGTTAGATTGTCTTGCATTATTTCTGTGATGATGCTGAGGATTCACAGCTCACTTCAATAATCGAGATATATTCATCTTGGATTGATCCCGATAGAGACGCTGAGTATTCACAGGTCACTGCCAGTGACACGTTCCTTTCCAATTAATACCGTACACTTCGTCTGGCTCCAGGCTTTACGCCCCATACAGTATAAGTAATCAAGGTGTTTGTGTCCCGGTTTGGCCCTAGCGGAGATGCTGAGGATACACAGTCCGCATAGGCCTTCCGAGAACTGTCATCCCGTCTCCTCATTTTGCACTTTTTCGTCTCTGGTGTCCCCTGATTTGACTGAGAGGTCATGGTTATTATTTTGATTATATCTATCGCTATGTGTCGCCCGCCTGCCGTATCTTTGCTTGAGTAAAACACCGCCCGTACCGTATATACCTGACTGAATGCATACGTTTCATCATGCACTAACCTTGACCGATTTAGCGAGAGCTACGTTCTGATCAATGTTATTACCCGCATATTTTATTTGGTGCTTTGATACATTTTCGTGCAATTTTGTTTTGGGGTCAAAATATTTTATCGAATGTTTTAAGTTAAAATTTTCAGCCAATTGGAGAAACAATATATTTTAGCGAATTCTCGTTAAAAGGGATTTTTATCGGATTTTTGTAAACAATTTTAAGCGCACTTTTTGTTATAATTTTCTTTGACATTAATACGTTAACGAATTTATGTAGAAAAAATTTGCTTATGAGCAGACTCTGATACTATTCCTACTTACTCTATATATATATATATATATATATATATATATATATATATATATATATATATATATATATATATATATATATATAGTTTTCGTAAAAAAAGGGGGAGATTATTTCTATGAAAATTTGCTACCCCCTAACGCATTGACTGTGTCCAGACTTTTTTTTATCGATTTAAAACTCTTATAGAGCCAGGCACAAAACTTTAAATTCAATTTCTTTTTAATTTGTACAAGTTTAAAACCATACGGCTTGATATGGTGTATATTTACATAGGCTATATGTCGATTTGTATACATAGCTGTTTGAGTTTGGACAGCTTGTCCCTTGAGAGGGTTGCCGTTTCGATTTCTGCCATCGAAACAGAATAAAATATATAGCTTTTGAATATACTTAGAGTCAATTACCAGCTGGTAATTTATTTGCTGTCACTTACATCCTTTATATCCGTTTCATTACTAGTAATTGCTGTTTGTTCTTAAAATGCTATTCATATTGTCTGGATGAATCCTATAATTTTCAGGTTGTTATAGATAGCAGTCATAATATAGTGTTGGAGGGTAAATTGAAAATATCATGCAAGAATATTTTATTCGTGTTCTTATACTTACCGGTATAGAAAATATATTTTGTGAAACTAGCTTAACTTTCATCTTTTCGTTTGAACAGAAAGCGTAAAAGTTCTCGTCGCAACAAATGTTGTTGTAGCGAATTTTCGTGATATACTTCAAATTGTATAATAACTCAGTTTTCCATTAACCTAAAAACTTTAATTTCGGTATAATATACATATGTATAATCCGGGCAAATTTCATTAAATTAACTTTGTTAGTTTCCGATACTAAATTCTTCTACAAAAAATTAAACTACTAATGAAAGAAAAACACGTTCATCAAAATCGGTTAATAAATTTCTGGGTTATTGGTTAGTTATAGTTAATATTTTTCAAATGGATGCGAACTAGGACTCCTGGAAGCCGTATACATATATGTATGTATCACACAGATAACTCAAAAAATAAGGGGTAGCTTTGATCAAATAGCTTTGATGAAATTTGGTAGGTACCTTCCATTTGTAAGTGGCTTGGACAAGTTCGTTAGCCAGGAACATTGGTCGAGTTTCTCCAGAAAAATGTTGAGTTTCCTTTCCAAAAATGTTTGTTTCCTCGAAAATATAGTTAATTAGGTTATAGGTATCTAATGAAACAAAACTTCTGGACACAACAAGTGCGTTAAATACTTCAATTGCATTCTTATGACTGTCGATTATTTCTCTTGGTACACACAAAACGTGTACTAAATGTAGTTCTTCTAAGTTCAAGCATAACTGAGACATTGATTTTTTTAGATATTAGAAACTCCACTTTGGAGGCCTATAACTTCTCAGGGGTGCAACTTAGTATAGGTATAAGTTGCGTAAAATCACAATATGCCACCTACATTCGGCCGGATTATATGTCAAACATAACCACAAATTCCCACATGGTGAGCTCATAACAAACATAGCTAAACAAACAAGCATGTGTGTGTGTGTGTGCGCTTAACCTCAACAAACAAATAAACATGCAGCATGGAAAATCGACGCATGTGGGAACCAACACGTGGTAAACTTATAACAAACGAACATAGCCTAACAAACGTGTGCATACTTAACCTATAACATTCGCCAAGCGGGTAATCGTGAGTACTAACCTATAACAGACATCACAGAGACACCACATGCGGCTGCAGACATAACCTATAACATTATCAAGTAGCGGGCAGCCGACATAACATGAAAACATAACCTAACAAACACACTTGTGTAGGCTTAACCTAAGAAACGCATTCGGCTAGCGAGCAGCCGACATAACCTAACAAACAACACATGTGTGGCTTGTGCCTAAACCTAACATTCTCGGGTATCAGGCAGCCGACAGCCAACAGAACCCCAAATTCCCACATGGGGGCAAGCTGGAACTTGGAACCTGACAGCGGCGGCCATCTTGGAACCTGTGACGTCAACTGACAGGTTAGCCGCCATCTGTTACCCACTGTCAGATAGTGATAGCTGACAGGTTTGACGTCATCTGTCAACGCATGAGCACATGGGAAGGGGTATACCCCTACTCCTCCCACCTCTGACGTCACAGCCAATCAGAATGCTCGGATCGGTGCGCCCAGGTGACTCCCTATCTACTATATACACAATATATCACCTACATGCCTCTGCTCTGTGTCGGTCCCAAGAGCGTAGAAAAGGGAGGGACAATGGGGGTAATTACCCCCCACCCCCACCCTAAGACCAGGGGAGAAAAATTACTAGGCCGGATTTTTTTTTATAATGAGAAAATCTCGTTTTAAGTAAAACTCTTAAATTTTTTTGTGAAAATGCTTCTTAGACCTGCATTTTCGCAAATTTTTTTAAACTTTTAAAAGGAAATATGCTGAGAAATCAGTTCGTTGTCTTTTAGATCTGCTAAAAGAAAGAAGTATGAGCGCAGATAGATGCTTCACGAGATTGTATGAAGAAATTGACAAACTGCACAGTGAGTTAAATATTTCCATAAGGTTTCCTCGTATAAACACTATAGACAGAGACGTCTTACTAAGGTTTCAACCATACTAACGTTCAAAGGGAAACCCCCCAGAGATATTATGAGACTCGCATTTTTGTTTCTCTATTAAAGAACATGATGGAAGATCTCAAGTTTCGCTTTAGTACTAAAAAATGTTTTGCCTACAAATGAAAATATCATTCCTGCAGTTATAATAGAAAAAATGACGGCAACATTTCATCTTCAGAAGCAAATGTATCAAAATATTTGCTGGAATAGGAAAATAATAATACGAGTCCAGATTTTTTACGAGTAATGTTGGATTCGGATTTAGGTACAGGTGAATTTTTGTGTTAGAAAATAGAACAACAGGTCTCCAGGTGCTTGTTAAAGTTATTAAAACTCCCAAATTATCCGATAAAGAAGTATTTCGTGACATAGGTACATCTCGCGCTGAGATTTTTTGCAGGTTTGCCTGCAAGTGTGGAATCTGCAGAAAAGTATTTTTCCGCGTTAAGAACGTTTAAAATTTGGTTCAGCTTAACAATGGGACAACAGGGGTTAGATGGACCAGCCTTTATGCATGAGGATCAGAGCATTCCCACAAATGACGAAAAGGTTTCGGAGCGATTTGCGAAACAAACAAAAAAAGAGAACCCTAGCATTACTCTGATTTTTTAATGGTTTTTAGTGAATATTCGTAGGAAAATTTCACACTATAACTCAAAAAAGCAATGGTTTAATTTTGATCAAATTTGGCAGGTACCTTCCTTTTGTAAATGGGTTGGATAAGTTCTTTATCCAGAAAAATTAGATCAGGTTTTCCATTTTGGGTTTTCATTCAAAATTTTTTTTTATTTCCGAAAATAACAGACCTATGGTAACCAAATTTGCAATGTAGGTTTATGTTATAATCATTAAATTATATACAAAACAGATCTATATGTTACAAAAAAGGTTATAAGCATTTAATAAAAAATGTTTGGTGCAGATCATTTCCATGAAAATTAACTACCATAATACACTTGGTGCGTCGCCAGACTTTTGTTATCCAATGTGGGAAATATTTAATTTTGTTTCTTATTAATATTTTTGCAATTTTTTGTTCAATTATTTTAATTCAATACATTGTTAAGCCTTTGTATTTGTAATTTTGTTTACCTTTGTATTTTTGGAATACCCTCCCCAAAAAAAAAACCTATCTACGCCTTTGGTCAGTCCTTGCGAATCACTCTTTATATATATATATATATATATATATATATATATATATATATATATATATATATATATATATTATAAATTATTTGCGTCCCACACTTCTTTCTAATTTCTAACCAAACATATTAGACGTTGACACTAGGTAGACCAGCAAGTGTGCTAATTGTATTAGATATGTCCCATAGCAGTGAAAGAAGCAGCCACAGCCACAATAGAGTTGAGTACGTGTGATAATTGACATATTTTTTTACCGTTTTAAGGGATTGCATCAATGCTGATCTTCCCTAAATACCACAAGTGGAGCGTTGCATTAAGAAGCTTACGCTGTCACACCACTTGTGCCTAAACTTTTTTCATTTTTTTGGGATGTTAAATTTTTCTATTATTTTTTGTTTGTTGGCAAGGTTCATTAGAATATTGCTTCAATTATTGTAGTCTACTTAAAGTTAGTCGATATGATTTAATAAATGTTTGTCTTACTCACTGTTATACCAGTTAAAACGCTAACAATCTAATGCTTATAATATGGATAGGTTTATTATACGTTTTACAGGTATCATACTCATAAACAATCGAAGCTGAGTCACATTCTGAGAGCGTATAGTCTGTGATGTAAAGAGATATCAACTTGGCTGACCGTCTGTAGATGCATTTATCTAATAAAGATGACAGATTTACAGTTGTCCATTAATGAACACAGTAATAACGAACAGGTTTTGTCTTTGCGCCCACATTTACCGATTCCTGTTTACTGGATATAATATAGAAGAATCTCCGAACATGCGTGCCAACTTCAATATGACAACCGTTCACCTAGAACATTTCTACAACCCGTATCAATACATAAATGATACCAGCAAAGCGATGTAATAAAGGAATCTTCCAACACTAAGTGTCTCCGGATTGAAAATGTTAATGTAGTCTCAAAATGAAGAAGTCTAGGAAAATAGATGATATCTAGTCCTTGTTATATTAAAGTTTAAATAAGAGTGACGCAGGATTTTCTATTATAATTAGTAAAAACTTCACCACATGACTTTGTACACATATTGTCCTGTATCGCGCGTTCACTGTTTTTGGCATTGTAAAATTTTTACTCTTTATAAAGTCACTGGGCAGTTGTCCAGATTTATAACATTTCTCAGTCCGTTGAAAACGTTTTTCTATCATTTTGTCACCAGAATGTTTTTTAACCTCCGCTGTTAATTCGCCTACACTAGAAGCCTTTCTCTTTCTAAACTTGTTAAAGGTTTTCTTATGTTATAAAATAGGCAGGCATATCATCTGGATTTATATTTTCAATTCCCTCCATATATTCTTCTTCACAATTGATTTCCTTTCCGTGATATAACTTTTCTGGATAGGCTTTCCAGTGTTATAGATGGTAGATTGTTTAATGAGTCCTAACGTAATAAGGGTAATCAGGTAGTTGTCCTGGGTCACATCGCAATGGAACCAATTTTGCGTGTCAGGAAACTTGCAAGTGCTTCTGGAGTTTCTGTAGCTAGTTGCCGCCGAATCTTAAAAAGTAATAAGTATCACCTATACGAAACTAATTTGGTACAGGAACTTAGCGAAGACGATACTGATCCCGCGTTCAGTCCTGTGAAGAAACGAGTGATCGTACCAGCAGGAATCCAACCTTTTTATACTCAGTCTGTTTTTGCGATGAATGTACGTTCCAACTGGATGGCTAAGTCAACCGTCATAATTGCCGCTACTGGAATGATGAGAATCCAGTAATTTTTCGTGAAACTCATACGCAGCATCCGGGGAAGTTGAATCTTTGGTCGGGCATACTGGGAGACCACCTCATTTCTTCCTACCGGGAAATCTGGATGGAAACCTGTATCTGCGTATACTGAAAACGCATATATATCCGACCATTGTGGAAGTATTGGAAAACGGCAACGCTTTGGCAGAAGAAGAGTGTGGTTTCAGCAGAATGGTGCTCCACCACATTATACCGCAGCTGTGCGTGATTTTCTTAATCAGAGCCTTCCAAATCACTGGATTTGACGCAGAGGTTCAATTGAGTGGCCTCACAGATCGCCAAATTTAACACCCTTGGACCCTTTTCTATGGGGACATTTGAAGTCTAAAATTTATGCAACACGACAAAACTTACTTGTGGGGCTTCGCCTACGAATTGTTGAAGAATGTCATCAGATAAAGCCTGTAATGCCTCGAATTGTTCGATCGGAAATGGAGCAAAGATTTTATTATTGTATGGAAGTGGACAGAAAACAATTTGGCCATTTAGTTATATGACATTCTTTCATTCATTGATATGTTGTATTATTCTTCAATTGATGATTTTATTGTCATATCCAAGCCAAAATTTAAAAAAGTCGTATACTGTCGTAAGCAGAATCGAGAAAGCTTTAAAAAGAGGTGTCAGTCAACATAGGGTGCCATTTAAAATTTAAGAGTACTTTACGCCCCTGCCTTAGAGGTATGCTCAGAGACACCAAAACGTACGCCATCATGCGTACCCCTCAAAACAAAAAAATCGCCGTGTCTCAGCTTGTTTTTTTATTCCTATGTGTTTCAGGTAGGACGTTTCAATTTGCACACCCTGTATACATTTGGCACCATTGTTTATAATGTAGTCTCAATTGATTTTTAGCGAATTTTTTTTAATTCGCTAATGAAAAGATCTGTGTTTATATATATATATATATATATATATATATATATATATATATATATATATATATATATATATATATATATATATTCGACCGATAAGTCAAAAAATAAATGGACCGATCTTGATAAAATTTGGTGAGTATCTTCCTTTTGCGAGTGGCTTGGATAACTTCGTTAGCCAGGAAAATCGGACCAGGTTTTCCCGGAACATTTTGTGTTTTATTTCTAAAAAAATAAATCATATCTCCGAAAATAGCAAAGTATGGAAAACCAAGTTCGGTACACGTGTTTCTATTATCAAGAGTGAACTCTGTACCAAAATTTAGGTCTCTATCTTTAAATACAAAGAAATTATGGGCAGTTGAAGAAACAAATTTTGGAGTTTTCCTCAAAATGTCAAACTCTCAATTTTACACGTCAAAATTGGCAATGTTTAGGCAAAGAACGTGAAACAAATACGGATTGGGAAAAGAAAATGTTGCAAGACGAGTGTTCTGCAAACCCTTAAGTTTCAGATTCAACCGTCATTGCCCTTCATTTTACTAAAATATTTACAGAAAATTAATTTCAAATAGACCCTTTCTCTGATGCTTTGGCTGTCGGTTTAGTTAGGTTGATGCTTTCGCTGTGGGTTTAGTGAAGTTTATGGTTTAACACTCTATAATTTTTTTAGCTCATTTTTGTAAAACAAATTTGTTTATGCATTTTAACATTTTTTTTATCGAAATATGCGTTTGTAAGAAGCAAAATCTGAACGCAGTAAGTGCGTTTTCGTAGTGAATTTTCGGTAAATTTTCAGTTTAGTTCCCGAACGCTTTTCAAAAAACTGTTTTCAGGAACCTACCTAGACCACCCCCACCCCCTGGATCCACAAACTCCAAGAAAAATTTCTTGTTCACACCCCCAAGAATGTGACGGGACCAGGAGTGAGTACGGGTGCTGGGGGGGGGGGTGTAGGTAGTAAAAAGGAAATATGAGCAGAACATTCGAATTAAACGGGCTTGAAAGCTGTCTTTTTCACATCTTGAGGCCATATTCCCCTTAAACCCTGCCTACTCCGCACAGCAGCCCTATCCCCCCAGGTGCCGTAACTTTCTTGGCGGGTAGGAACGAGACATTTTCTTGTGGTTTACGCAGCGAGGGTAGTTGTATGCACGCGAGGGGAAAGGAAAATCCCCACGATGAAGCAGACACCACCCAACCCCCCCACCACTGCCGCAAGTCAAACCGGGGAGGGGTCGGCTTCGTCGTAGGCATTTTCCTTCCCCCCTCGTATGCATACAGCCACCCTCGTTGCATAAACCACAAGAAAAACTTCTTGTTCATACTCCCAAGGGAGTTACGTGGCCTGGGGCAAATAGGGGTGCTGTGCGGGGTAGGCAGGGTTTAATGGGGATATGGATTTAAATAGACATCTTTTTAGCAGCTTTCCTACACCTACCGTGCCCAGCACCCCTATTCACTTTCAGTCATGTAAGTACCTTGGGGGGTGTGAACAAGAAATGTTTCTTGTGGTTTGTGCATCCAGGTGAGGTCCTAGTAATCCACTTCCATAACACACTTGCTGCATCCAGACTTTTGAAAAATGTTTATATATTTTCATACAATAATGTTATTTCGATGAAATATGGTACGTTGTTTCTACTATATAGGCAACCAAGCTTGATGCCAGCTTTGATCAAGGAAACACATTTGCTATTAAAAATATTTAAAAAAAATTCGCTACCATAATGCACTTGCTGCGTCCAGACTTTTTCTTCTTCTATAGTTCTTCAAATAAATTTAAATTTTAGCTATAAATTTGGCAAGCTTGGATCATTTGAATTGTCAACTAAATAATTTAAATTCTAGCTATGAATTTTGACAAGCTTGGATCATTTCAACCGTCAACCAAATAAATTTAAATTCTTGCTATGAAAGTGATACGCTTAAATCATTTGAAATGTCAACAGAGTATCTATCAAATCAAAAGAATTTGCTTAACTTTTATTTTTGTTTGCGGAGGTGTCTCTGTAGAAGACCGAGGTAGAACATTGTGGTTGGAAACTGAAACAAAAAGCAAAATCACCCCACAACTCTCTGTTATTATTTTGTGGTTTTTGGGGTGATTCTGATTTTTGTTTCTGTAAAAAATAAGGTGGTCAAAAGTCTGAAAGACACCAGTAATTGAACGGAATGGATTGAGTGCCACGTCACTCATAAAAACATGCAAGACAAATTTAAGCTAACGAGCAAAGAAACGAATTAAATTTAGAAGCACCAAACTATTTAATTTATAAATTTAGAAACATCTACTAACTCGGACATAAAAGAAGTCTGAATCAAAACTATGTTTTATATAAGTTGTTTTCTCCAGACATGATCGATTTATAGTTAGTCTTAATTAGAATTTTTGTGTAAGGTTTTTTTTATCAAAAATAGCTACTTTGCATGTGGTTTTAATTATGCTTCTTTTCCTTGTAAATAACTAGCTGCTAACTCGCTGACATATATGTGTGGTCCCAATCCAATAACTTGATGATTAAATGCTCTATCTAGAAGGATTTATTAGCATGAGAATTCTGGTAATAAGAGAGGCGAATAATCCTGTGTAACAACAGACTGTTTAGACCAGGTTTTTTGTCAGTTTTACCTCACAGAACCAATCGATTCGTCATCGGTAAGTTTTCAACACCTGAAGAGGTTCAACACGTCTGGGTTATTATATTATGAACGCGCTTCTAATTTACTTTCAAACATTTTTGTTATATTTACCTGCGGCTAAGAAACGGCTACTGGATTGGCGGCTATTTAGATGTAGTTCTTGAGGTTTGCTTCTTCAGTGAACACGACAAATGTTTGTCTTTTTTTTTTAATGAAAGCGCGATTAAAACAGAAAGTAAATTACTGTTTCTAATCTTAAAATTGACAACCAGAAAACGTAGTTTACGTAATAATAATAACATAATCAGAATACATTTTTTTTAGCGTCGGTCTATTTCTGCGACCATGGCCAATCACGGACGCAGGGGAGCAGTTTCGCCTCACTATCCTGGAACTTTTCCGAACCCCTGCCTTTCTGTAAAATGTAATTTATTCAACATAATCTAATTGAAGACTTACACATTAGGATTTAAGTAAAACGTTCACAAAGCAATTTTGCCGTTTAATTTTTTTATTTTAGTCTTTAAACCTTCAACCCAAAACACTTTGTTGTTTGTCAACAACCATGTACTTTTCAAAGGTTTTTGGAGCTTTGGAAATGAATAATAGTCTGGTGGTGCTAGTAGTAGTAGTAGCAGTGGTGGGGAGGCCAACGCCAAGCAAGTAGGCCACCATGGGCCCTTTTTGCCAACCCCAGCAATCATGCTCTACTCCTCCTCGGTTCCGTCGCCAAACCGCCTCGACATCGAGATGATGGCCGTGACGGTCTTCAATTGGACGGTACTTACCTGATTCCTCTACAGAGTCCTCGATCCGAACAATTCTGCTCGAAGACTCCCAAAAGCCTCGTATTCGCACAGGTAGTGGTAGGACGTTTCCTCATCCTCGCCGTATTCCTGCCAAATGGGATCCCTCTCTACGCCTATCAAAGTGAGGTGTCTTCTAATGGCGCAGTGTCCTGTGAGCACCCCAAGGATGCGGCGAAGCGTAGGTCTCTCCACGAAGTCCCTCGCCTGCCTGCAGCGACCAACCGACCCCAGTGCCTCTTCATTGCTTCCTCGGTCCACCTGTCTAAGGCGACGGAGACCGATTTCCTACTTATACCTATAGCCGGCTCCGGGCCACAGAACGGCCGCCGGGAACCAAGCCTTGCGAGATTATTCGCGACCTCATTCCCCGCCACGCCACAGTGTCCCGGAACCCACACTAGTTGTACCTCCTTTGTCCTGGCTAACCCTCTGAGGACGTCAGCCCACTCCTGAACCAGTGTCGACCTGTTTCTGGCCGCGCAGACTGCCCGGAGGACTGCCTGGCTGTCCGAGCAGATGTACACACATTTCTCGGGACTCCTCTTCACATCCTGTCTGTTGGCCACAGACAGGATAGCGTACACCTCTGTTTCGAATGCCTTGGTATATGCGCCACGGGCATAAATCTTGCGCACCCCCAGGTCCTCGATGTATATTCCTGCCCCGGAGGTTGTTGGTCCTCCAGCCGCGATCCGTCGGTGAAACAGACCAGGCTTGCGGGCTGGAATTCAACCTCATTTTTCCTCGACTGATCCCTACTGGGGATCCTGAGGGTGTATGGCCTAGTCAACCTAATATCATCCTCGGTTTCCCGCACCTTAATGGCGGAAATCGAAATTTACTTTTCCACCTCCTTGGCGATTCTTGCATGCCCTATTACTGCTCCTTCTCCGCACCAGTTTCCTGCGTCTCGCATTCTGAGATGCGACGCCATCGCCTCCCTCCTGACACAGATGTGAAGCGGTGGCAGCATCAACAGGACCTCCAGCGCGGCTGAGGGTGTCGTCCTCATAGCGCCTGTGATACCCAGGATTGCCAGCCTTTGAAGTTTGGCCAGCTTCCTGCTCGTAGTTTGGTTCACACCACACCACCAGACCAACGCCCCATAGAGGATTCTCGGCCTGACGATCGCAGTGTAGATCCAGTGAAGGATCCGAGGATTAACTCCTCCTAACTGGTGGTGCTGAACCTGGAGAATAGGCTGGATAGTCAAACAATTCCAAACCAATTTTATTTTGTGCCTGCAATGCAATCAACGACTTGTGAGAAGCGGCGTTGTCTTGCAAAAAGAGCACACCTTTGACCAGTTTTCTGCGGCGTTTTTCCACAATTTTCTCACACAATTAAGTTTTTAACTCAGCGTAATATACTTTCGTGAGCAGTTCTTCTAAATTGTTCCGTGAAATCTAGCAAAAATACGACATCAATGTCCCAGAAAACTGATGCAAGGAGTTTGCCAATCGATTTTTAAACACGGAATTTGTTGGGTGAATTTTATCAAATTGAAAGAAAAAAAATGTTTCGAATTTTTTTGTGAAAAAGTATTCTGCAAAATGTTGACGGAACTTAAAAAAAAATGAAATTCGTGCAAAATAATGTTTTAATGAATTTTCATAGAACTAAATTGTTTTAGGAAAGGGATTTTCGTCAAACATATGTTATCGAATTTTTGCGTGAAATTTTTTTAATACATTTTTGTGGAAATAATATTTCCGTAGTGAATTTGTGTGAAACATTTTTTTAGTAGATTTTTGTTAACAGTCTTTTAAAGCAGCTGATTTGTAACTTTTTCTAATTTTCGTGGTAACCTTTTTTTTTTAGCGAATCTGCATAAAAAAAGCGCTTATGACTAGATCCCGACTTTGAGAGTTTCGAAAAATTTCTTCAGATGAACATGACCTCAATACTAACGCAGCAAGTGTGTAATGGTAACGAATAAAATATCAATATAGAGCCTCGGTGGTTCAGTAGTAAGGACGTGTCCCTCTGAACCGAATGGTACCGGGTTCGATTCCCAGGGTTCCGCTTTCACTTTTTCAGTACATACTGTACAACTAACAGCAACCGAGGTTTTGGCATTATATTTGAGCAAGTTGAGTGTCTACACATCCCGCCCTTCGAAGGGAGCATAAAAAGTGGCGGACCAAGAGGAGACTGTTGGAAAACCTAGCTCAATTAATAAACTGAAGAAGCTACAATGAATCGAAGAATTGTTGGAGACCGTGAAGCATAGTTCCGATCACAAGGCACATCGCTTTTATATTGTGATGATGATGAAATCGTCGCCTCTTTATTAATGGATTTTTTCCTCTAGAACTCGACTAAAGTTCGGTATAGAATAGCAAAAACGACAAATTTTGCTGAATTGATTTTTTTTTGCCAGTTTCTTTTGCCGTTTTCAATTACTTGGATGATTGAACTATTAAAATCACAAATATAGATAATAGAGACGTTTTAACTGAATGAAAACGGGAAGCGATTTCTGGTAAATTTAGCAGCGTTATCTGCGTTTTGTTTCGAACGTGGTCCCACTGAAAGAAGCGGTCCGTTTGAACTCATTCGCGGTTGGAGAATTTCAATTTTCCAAATACTTCGCAGTCCACAGAACAAATAAACTCACTGAAATTGCCGTAATAAGAACAAATTACGTACAATTTATAGGCCAATAATATTTATAATTTACAGAAGGAAAAACATTGTAATGGTAGCAGATTGTTTTAGAAAAGCCGTCGGAATATACTACACAAACATATCATATATATTAAGATGACAGTCGTTTATTTAATGCAATATAAGTGGTATTATTTAGGCATATACCTGTGTTATTACACTGTCGGCAATAACATTGATGATATGGCATTTTTTACAATTAAATTTATATTAATGCACCTTAATTTAACCTTTATTTGTGTGAGAAAAAACATTAAAAATGTTAACGTAAACTATAATAGATTACATTCTACAGGTATTGGAGTTCATTATAAATAATAATAATGAACTTTTTCACCTATAGAGCAAGTTCTTTCATGATAATGTTGGGTGAAATAAATAATCTATATAAATTTAGAGAAACATAAGGGTAAAATGCTGTATTTAAAGAACAAGTGCCAAACTTATCTGTAAAATCGGCTTTAAGATTACGATCATAAAAAGTAGGAAGTCTGGACGAAGCAAGTGCGTTGTCATCCCGGAAAAATCTGTCAAATCACAAAAAGATCCAAAAAATTAAAAAGAAACAATTGTATCTCTTGATATAATAAAATTGGTTTGATAAACTTTCGCATAAATTTTTTTTTGCTTCATAATGGTTATGTTCCTGCCCAAATCGAATTTTCCATGTTAAGAGAAAAGTAATTTATGCAAATTTGAAAAAAAAAACAACATGAAAATGCGCTACCATATTGCACCTGCTGCATCCAAACTTTTATTACTGGTTATGTATTGTCCGTATATCAATTTATCGAATGACTGAAGGACTTTTTCAAATGTATTTTGTAAATAAAAAAGCATAGAAAGTTTCAAGCTAAAATTCGGGAAGCAACAAGTGCGTTATGATAGTGAATTTTCATTAAATGCTTCAAATTTGAATAACTCAATTTTATATAAACTTAAAAAGTTGAATTTTGGTATGTGGTAAGGTCTTTCACAAGGCAATATACTCACCAAATTTCATCAAAAGAGTTTTGTAATTTTCTGAGCTGAAATTTTTTTTCGTAAGAAAACTGAACATTTTCCGGGAACACCTTGTGCCCTTTTCCTGGCTAACGTACTCGTCCACGCTATTAATAAAAGAAAGATTCTTGCCGAGTTATAAAAAATATAAAACTTGAAACTGACCCCGGATATGGGTTCTAGAGGTCCTAGTTCGCGCTCATTTGAACAGATTTTTGCAAAGTCTCCCCATCGATACCTCTCTATCAGTGATTTTTTTTAAATACAAATTCACTAAAAGGGTCACGAAATCGCGAAAATTAGTCGCATATGAAAGTCTATACATATATTGTTTATTTCGATCAATAGAACAGGTACAGTTCTGTGTAGTTCGTTGTTCGAATTGTTATCTTCATATTCAGTGTTTCTGTTCGCGACTGCTTATTAACTAACTTATGAAAAGGAGTTCTAGTTTTTATTCGCTTAGTTTATTTACCCCTCTGATGCCGCTAACTTTGTTAGCGAAACGATCGTACGGTCTGAAAAAATGCATTGCGGTGAATTAGATTCGCCAAAGTACATTTGTGAGTGCTCATCACAGGGTCCAATGTTAATTCAGCAGAGGTTTTATTTTTTTAATTTATCTGTTATATTTAAGGTTATTAAACCTGTGATTTATATGTTATATCTGACATCTGTCAAAATAATTTGTCAGCTATTTATAAGACAACCAATTTATATAGGAAGTCTTATTACTCGTTAGAATTTTGGCATTTTTTGATGCACCTAATTGTAATGTTTTTCTGTTTTTCGGCGCTTTAGCCTAAAAGAGATTTCATTTTGTTTATAAATTGAAATTAATTGTACAAAAACATTTGTGCACTATTTTGGCGACCTGAAATTGCAAATTCGTTAAATACCTGTCACACAACTTTTCAAAAATCTAAAAACTTAAAATTTGGTATGGCCTATATATCTATAAACTCAACTTTGTGCCAAATTTTATTATAATATCTTTGGTATTTACGAAGATACAAAAACTTTCCGAAGAAAAGCACGAATTTTCCTCGGAAAACCTGTCCAATTATGCTAGCCAACGTGTTTATCCAAACGACTAATAAAAGAAATATCCTTACCAAGCCACACGTATATATACTTTTGTTTGTAAAGGTGATCTTTCAAAAATTTGGGTCATAAACATTTTACATGTTTTTAAACAATAAAGCCAAATAAAAGATATTTTGTTGAATACGAACTAGGTAATATGGGATGTACATATGGGAAGGTATTTATTGTAACACAAAGTTAAATATGGCGACATTTTGAAGCAAATAACGCCATTGCCAAAAGCGTTTAGAGCTATTTCAATTTTGGAATAAAACCAAAAACCAAAAACCAAGCTGAAATTACATCTGTTGCAGTCACAAGTTTATAACTATATTGTAAGATCAACTGTATCTATTTATCAATAAACTGGTAATATATATATATATATATATATATATATATATATATATATATATATATATATATATATATATATATATATATACTGGTGGCCCATTGATAACAAGGAAAAGATTATGCCGAAAAAAACCTGAAACACGTCAAGTTTGCTTGTAAGGGAGACAACTTTTGACGCCAAAAGTATAGCACAAACTTTACCCTCCGAAGCGGGGATGTCATCCCTTAAATTTTCTAGATGGAAATAGGGTCATTGGTAGCTAGTTGAAAAGAGCTTTTGATTTCCTATACATTCCTTTTTCATTTTTGAAATTCGGTCCATTCGTTTAGAAGATATGGAATTTTTAAATATCATTAATGAATTTCCCGAGAAATTCTTGATGCTTGAGTTGGGCCTTACCAGCCTCCATTACAAGATAAAAATGTTGTTAAAGGTTTCCGTAGGTAATAGAAGTCATTTAAATTAAGGTGCTCCAAAAAAACCTCAGCAAAATATGTCTTGTGATAACGCATTCTTGATAGCAAATTTTTGTGCCTATAAGCGAATTGAAGACATATTTTGCTGAAGTTTTTTTGGAGCACCTTTATCTAAATGACTTCTTGTTACCCACGCAAACCTTTAACAACATTTTTATCTTGTAATGAACACTGGTGAGGCCTACTGGTGAACATTCTCGTAAATCAGAATCGTTAACAGCAGTTAACACTTTTTTCGGGTGGGCGATACATGGTATAAATAAAAAATCTAGTTTTTATGATTTAAGTGTAAACTTGACAACTGTGTTAAATGTACTAGCCAAAGAAGATCCAATCGATGTCAACAGATCTAAATTCTGGGAACTTGAAGTGATCCCTTTAAATGAGGAAAGTAATGTTCATCATAAGGAGTTAATTAATTAATTAATTTGCTGCCCAGAACGTACACTGAATTGGAAATAAATATGAAGTCGTGGAATTATAACCAACCATTGTTGTGAACTCCAACTGAATTTCGTAAAGACATTAAAAAAAACTCTTAACCAAAGCAAAGGCGTTCCATGAATATGCTGAGGCCATCTGGCAATACATAAACAAGGGTTGTCCTGAAAAACTAAAGTAGTGATCCTGAAGCCATCAATATTTTTTATTTAGTGCAGCCTCTAGTTTATCCTGAAATCTTTAATGCTAGTGCCTGTAGCCAAAAAAATAGGGCAGAGGTTTTAAACGATTTACTTTATGTGGGAGACAACATGACAACAGACTTCTCTTGGATTTTACACTTGCAAAATCAGAATGAATGTCGATATTGAAAAGCCATTTTTACCAACATCTTTAGTAGAAAAGGACAAAGATTCTCACAGCTTCTGATGATACGACAGACAAGTACATCTAAGATCGCCACTGTCGCAATTAAGTGGATATCGAATGAGGTGTATTACGTTTGTTGTAGCCCATTTATTTTAACGGCCACAGTAAATAAACATTTAAATTTTATAAGGGAGAAATGTCCCAAGACTTGGGATATTCTAAAAGAATGTTTTCTTGTGGATTACCTAGCCGGTTTAAATTCAATAAATGATGCTAAAACTTTATACAATGAAGCTAAAGATAATTTATTTACAGCTGGAAGGAACTTAGGAAAGTGGCATTCGAATAATAATATCGTGCAACGTAATTTCTTTAATTGTGCATTTGATAAACAAACAAAATCTTAGTATTATTATGGTGTACTCAACCCGATACTTTAATGAATGATTTAAGTAATTTGATATGTGTCACTAGTATCCTGACGAAACGTTCCATATTATCGTCGGTTGTCAAAATCTTCGATCCACTGGATGATTTAGGACTAGTGATGGGTCGTTATTTAACTGTCAGCTATTTTTAACCGGTTACTGAGCCGAACGGTAACCACCAGTTATGGATTTATAAAAATAACAGCTTAAAAAGTAACGCTTTTTACACTAAACTAGAATTCGGAGTCGTGTCTGTTTCAGTTCTACTGCAACTAGGTTCGATGAATAAACATCGGTTTTCATCGGCAACTGCTATTTAACCATTTAACGGGATGAATAGCCTTGAGATTGGGAATGCTAAATATGTATGGTTATACCGTAGAGAGCGGACTGTACTTCATAACATTATTATTTATACTAGTATGCTCGCTCTCGCTCACAGCTTCAGGGACGTACGATCTTCGGTACAATAAAACGGTTTAATTTTAATTTTAACTTTAACCGGTTGTTGATGGGGATACGGCATACGGACACTACTACACAGAGTTATTCTGTTAAACTGAGAAGCTGTTATTTTTGAAACAGTTGAGTTTCCCACTAGTATGTAAAGCCAAATATTTAATAATAAAAAATGTTGGGTGAAAAGATGAATTTCTGTAAAACGGTTTTATTGCTTTCACTATAGACAACGCAAAATAGGGTTATTTCACGTGAAATTAAAGTACTTATTTATTTAAATTTATATACATTACCTAAGAAAACAGTTAACACGTCATTTTCATTTGTCTGATAATAGTTATCAAATTGATAAAAAAATATAATGATACAACATTTGTTAATATCTATATACATTTAATATACAATATAAAAAATTAAATGAATATATATATATATATATATATATATATATATATATATATATATATATATATATATATATATATATATATATATACAGGGTGTTTCCAAATTGATGCGAAAAATTTTACAGGGTGATTCTTTGGAGAAAAATAAGGGGTGTCTTTTTATTAAGTTTTTCTTGAAACCCCTTCTCCTCCAAGTTACAGTCCTTTGAAATTTTTGAAACTAATTTTAAAACAACGAATATTAAAATAAGTAAATAAACAATTAATACTATATATCTTCCAATTTTTTTTAAAACTCAAACTAAATTTTTTATACTGTTGGCTGTTGTTTGCACAGTTTTTAAAAGTGGACTGATAAAGATGACCAGTGAACCGAAAATGTAACTAGAGATAGAGATCTTTCTAAGAAAGAATAAAAGCATAATGTAATAACAAACTATATGTACAGAATAAAAACAAATTTCTTTACCGAAATTTTATGTGCTGCGTTATGTTATGGAGTTCTTAGAATCACTCCCTGTGTAGCAATAAAAGTTCTAACGTCTAACGTCCCAAGGCGTGATAAATAATGATATTTATTGATTCTTGCTGTGGCATTGACATTTACGTAAAGACCCCTCATAAAATAAATTTGTTAGAAATGACTAGTTTATAATTCCTAAAACATCTAAGTAAATAATAATATAAGACTCCTTTCTGATTTCTAAAAGTTTCACTTCAGAGTGGCAAAAGATTTACGACACGCTTATTATAATTTCTTAACCCTTTGTTTCCTTTTCATATCGAAAAAATTTGAGATTTATACACTACGTGAAATAACGGGGTAAAAATACAATGCATTTATACTAGTGTGCTCGCTCTCGCTCACAGCTTTGGGAATGTAGGATACTATCGATCGACTATCCAGTTTAAAATAACTGAAGCCGTTTTCAACGGTTATTATTACATAACGTTAACGGCTTCAACTGTTAACAGAAAATAACCGTTTTTCCCATCACTATTTAGGACCTTTTGTGCTCACAATGAAGTTATTAATGTAAGATATGTGGCAACTAAAGTTATCTTGGGATGACGAACTGCCGTTAGAAATCCTTAAGTAGAAAAATTGGCATTGCGAGTTGAAAGGACTAAAAAATTTTTCGATGCTGCGATGCTGTGTGGACAGTAACGAATCTGAAATTCAATACATATATTTGCGGACGCGAGTTCTGGTGCTTACGGTTGTATTGCATATCTTCGGTATAAAAACAAAGAACAAATAATGTGTAATTTTTTGACGGAAAAGCATGGCATCAGCCACTTAATATGACTGGTGATGTGTCATTGACATTGCCCAAGCTAGAATTAACTGCATTATTGTATGCAGCCCGTTTGTGGAAATATTTATTATCAGTTGTACGAGGTAATATTATTGAAGTAAATTTGTGGACAGACGCTTGTACAGTATAGCAATTTTTTTACTATAGAGATGTACAACTTCTGTTTATTATACAACACTTTTAGCATTGTGTCCTCCTTTCTTTCCTAAAGTAGCAAACATTTTTTTAGATGCCTATAACTTATTTTTTTTTTTAAATTAATAGTTCGCATCAACCTTAGGGTTATTAGCAAGAGATAGTATTAATAACAAAAAACTTACCTACGCTAGAAATAATTATAACACTAAAATAATTAAAGTATATACTCATTTTTAAAGATGTCGGTCTCATATGAAGTGCTCTGAGTGACGCTAATATATTGTTTTCCTAAAGCAGTTACAAGCCACTATTTATTTATTGGATACATTCAAAAGTTCCTTTTTCATCTAATCAAAAATATAGAGGCTGCTTATTTTCATGTCGTAGGGCTTAAAATATGAAATCTGATCCTTATTTTCAATATTTATTTACTTTTGACAGAAATATGGCCAGCATCTCAATACATATAATTTCTGTTTATAGTTTTCGTGAATCATGATATCATTTTCTAAATGACTATATGAGAAATAAATTGCTGGATGCGGTCTGGTACCATATGCTTGATAAGTTAAAGTTATATCCACGTTTAAGCTATGAAAACCTGATGTAACATAATACAAAGAAGATACAAACTGACCGCCGATGTGACGATAACATTGAATTTCTTACTATAAAAAATACACCATTTTTTTCTTTCTGTGACCACCTGGAAAACTATCGTCGGCACATCTTTCTAAATTGTTTATTAAATGGGCATTTTGAAACATAAGAAGAGGCTTTTTGTTATAAAATGAGAAATAAATCTGCTTTTTAAGATGCTTTCTTCCATTCATGTTTCAGATGACCTTTCGGTTTTCTTTACATAAATTCTGGGGTTAAAATGTGTAAGTGTTTGTCTAAATGGTTAATAAAATACAGGCGAGCTTGTCTAATGACGTTAAAAAAGAGACATTTATTTGTGTTGGATACAACGTTTCGACCCTGCGATTGCCTTCAGTAAGAATTCAATAATTTCGATCTTTAGATGCTACATTGATATGAAACCAAGAAATATACTTACTATTATTTTTTAAGATTAGGTACCTAAGCTATCTCTAATAAGGCTAATCTAATCTAGTCTAATCTAATCTAATACTATCGTGCTTTCTGTATTAGATTACATGTTTATGTACTAAGTGTAGACGTAGTAGTCTCTTGCTTTGGCTCAATAATAATTATTTATTCTATCAGTTTCTCCAGTACGGCATCGTTAACTAGAGGAAAAGTTATTAGTTCTTCATCGCACTGTACTCGAAATGTTCCTAAAGCAGTCGTCTTTACATTGCTAAGCAAGGGGGAAGCATATCTAAAATATCTATATCACTAACAAGAAATTAGTTGTGTAGAAGCGTATATAAAGGAAATGGGGAAAAAATTAAAAGCTAAATTAGCAAGATTATGTATTTTTTAAGCTGATGACTTAAACCAAAAAAGCATTGCGTTTTTGAGATATCGACAGAAACATGCATTTTTCTAATGAAATAGCATATATATATATATATATATATATATATATATATATATATATATATATATATATATATATATATATATATATATATATATATATATATATATATATATATATATATATATATATATATATAACCAGAATTCGATAGAGAATTTAATGTTGAACAAATAACATATTATGTTCAAGCGGCCTTAAGTCCAAAATAAAGAAGATATTGGCAAATTTGAGAATTTAAATTGGGTAGGCATAAATTGGAACAAAACGTTTTATACCGTTTGACAGCAACAGTAAAGCTTTGGGGGTAATAATAATTTTGTTCAGTATTATAATAATTTTAGAATGCCCTCTATCCATATAAAATATGTGATTTGCTGGAGTGCTACATAGTATACAGAAAAAATAATCAGAGAGCTTTAGAAAGTTATGAGAACGTATTTCCCGGACGAGATCTGCTGAAAAGTAGATACCTTCTGCAACCGTAGTAGTAGTAGAAACCTAAAATATTTATTTACGTACTGGCATATTTTGAATCCCATAAAAAAATCCGTGAGAGATTTATCCAATGTAGATGGTTTATCTTTAGGTATTATATATAAAACTTAAAAAAAAAGTAAAGTGCCTTAAAGATACCAAGAGACGTATTCAACTTTGTCAATGGTTTTGTAAATAAAGTTACGAACGACCCACATTTTATAGGCTTGATTGTATGGAGTGTCGAAGCAAATTTAACAAATACGCGTATGTTTAATAGAAAAAATCACCATTACTGGAGCCAAGAAAATATCATGTTAAGTAAGGCTCGTCATCCACAAAAGAGAGTCTGCATCAATGTTTGGTGCGGTCTCACGAGCTTCAAAATAATTGGCCTAATTTTCTATCAATTTACCTAGCGAAGTGATATGTCGAATGCGCGTACTGGAAGATCTTCTAGGCGACATGGACTTGTACATGTAATATGTACACCCAGCAAGATTGGGCACCCGCTCATAATTCTCGAAATGTAATTGAGATGCTAGAAAATATGCTTCCTAATAGCTGGATGGTAACCAGTGGTCCCATCCAAGGCCACTGCGCTCATCGGACCTCACATCTCTCTACTTTTTTCTGGGGCCATATCAAGGAAACTGTGTACAAAATCAGATACGAAACTCTGAATCACTTCAGAATACCATTACTATGTTGTACATAGAATTGATGCAAGAACCATTTTAAAATCTACTATACGCGTTTCCAGCATACTCAAAAATGCGTTGAGGCGCAAGCAGAAATCTTCCAACACTTGCTCTAAGCTTATTCATTCTTGTGATTTTAATTTATAGTTATTGTTGTTTTCATTGTAATATTATTGTCTTTATTAGTGAGTTTTCTTTAAAAAAATCACTATTGAGGAGATCGTGACTTTTGAATTTTAAAACAATTTCTTCAAATGAGCGCGAACTGGGCCCCTAGAACACATATCCGGGGTCCGTTAATGTTTTTCTTGGAAAATTTTTCGTTTTCACTCTAGAAATAATAAGGTAGGGGCAACCAAATTTGGTATGCGGATTTATATCATTAAAAGTAAATTACGTACCAAAGATTTGGTCTATAAGTTAAAAGACAAAAAAGTGGTAGGTATTTTAAGAAAAAAAAAACAATTGGAGTTTTCCTCAAAACGTCAAAGTCGCGATTTGAAACGTCAAAATTGGCAACATTTAGGCAAAGAACCTGAAAGTGATACGGATGTTGTAGAGAAAATGTCACGAAAATAATGTTTTGCAAACTCTGAAGTCTCAGTTTCAACCGCCATTGTCCTTCATTTTACAAAAATATTTGCCGAGAATTCATTTCAAATAGACCTTTCTCTGATGCGTTGGCAGTAGTTTTAGCTATAGTTTATCGTTTAATGGTATATCATTTTTAGCGAATTTTCGTAAAAAATCAAAAACGTTCAATATATCCGTTATTATACATGATACGAAAAAAATTATATACGTTAATTAGAGGATGTCTTGAGCTTCATCTTAAAAAGTATTTCTACAATCACAGCGTGACCGATAAGTCGCTGATGATACAAATTTTGTTTTTCTGTTAATCGAGCACGCCCTATATTATTGCATTTTCCATCTAAATGTAATGCATGTTTGTAAGAAAAAATCCGTACGCAGCAGGTGCGTTATGGTAGCGAATTTTCATTAAAGGCTTAGCTCAATTTTCTATTAATCTACAAGGTTTGTTGGCCGGGAAACCAGTTTTTTCGGGAATGTATTAAGTTTATTTTCGGAAAATTTTTGTACATTTCCCAGCAATAAAGTTATTTTGGTGAAATATGATACATTATGTTTCGCCTATATAGGTTATACTGGTAAGCAAATTTGATGTAAGTAAGTAAGTACAATCTTTATTTGCAATAAGAAAAAAAGATTACAAATAGTCAGTAGGTTTGTGCCTATATAAAACAACAAATAAGCCATGTGCAAAATAAGGACAACACTGGTTATGAACAAGCATATATAA
Organism: Tillus elongatus; assembly: GCA_964006375.1. Lineage (NCBI taxonomy): Eukaryota > Metazoa > Arthropoda > Insecta > Coleoptera > Cleridae > Tillus > Tillus elongatus. Next base: position 22,878,326 of record OZ023265.1, on the reverse strand, counting down.
AAAACACAAACATAAAATTACAATCAGGTAAGTATAAAAAGTTAATTCATTGATTGTTGTTGCCCTTACTTGGTGAAACTGGTCCATACTACATACAGACTTGGACACTACTTCTCTGGCTTCACTGTGAAGCCAGAGAAGATGTCTCCAAGTTTGTATGTAATAAAAAGTTAAATATAAATATAAAGCGAATTATGAAATACAAGCAAAAACAAATATGCAAAAATACAGCAATGACAACTAATAAAAGTAAAGTGAGTACCGTACTTACAAAATAAAATATTCGTCTAGCGAATAAATTTTTACCTTTAGCAAATATTGCTTTATTTCTCTTTTAAAAGCTTTGCTGTCCAAATTCTTATAAGAAATAGCTGCTTTTAAAAAAAGATATTTGTTATTAAAAACATTTTTTATGAAAATTCACCACCACAACGCATTTGCTGCGTCCAGACTTTTTCAATATATATTCAGATTGTTAAGTTTTGTTTTATTCACTAAATATCAATAGACTCCAAAACTCGTAATGTTTTGCTTTGTCAAACGATGTAAACGTTTTGTTTCCAATTCATGACTATCTAACTTGAATTGTTAAATTTCACGATATATTCTTTATTTTCGACCTTAGGCCCATTGGGCGTAACAATATATTTGTTCAGAAATATATTCTCTATCCAACGCTTGTAAGATATAGAGCCTGTTCCATTATAAAACATCATTCTGTTAATATTTATGTGTGTGTGTGTGTGTGTTTTGCTTCTTTAACGTCGGCCTATTTCCGCGACTATGGCCAAACACCGACGCCAGGGAGCTGTTTCAACTCACTATCCTGTAAATTTTGCCGAACCCCTGCCTTTCTGTAGGGAGGGTTAGAATCTTTAACGTGCCCAACGGGATGGACACGGGACCGACATCTTTACGCCTCCTCCGAAGGGCGGAACGTGCAGACATTCAACTTGCTCAAATACAATGTCAGAACCTCGGTTGATGTTAATGTTATAGTTTGTACTGAAAAAGTGAAAGGAGTACCCGGGGATCGAACCCAGTACCCTTCGGTTCAGAGGCACACGTTCTTATCCCTGAACCACCGAGGCCCTATTCTGTTAATATTTCAAAAACGACATGATTGATTGTGTATTAGCTTAGGTCATCGTAATCAGCGCAAAAAAACACAGGTGTCCTAATTTAGCTGATCACCTAGCTCCAATAATAATAAAACTTTGAACGGCCTGTATATTATCAGCATGTATTTATATATTAGCTTAATAGATACTCAAATAGTCAGATAAATAAATTCAAACAGATTTGTTTAGCTGAGTCTATTTAGAAACGGAAAATGCTAGGTGAAGATAAACTGTCGTTCTATATTAAATTCTTATAATAAGAAATGTGTGTTGTATATAAATATCAGAGAAAGTATCTTCCAACTTGGATATCATTGTCTCTTCAACAACATACACGGTTAATTATTTTATTCGGACACGTGAGGTAAATGTATTTATAAAAGTCTTTTGTTACATTTTACCGTACCTATCCAGTAATGCTAAGAAAAATATATGATTTGTTTATAAATATCACGCGAAATATATTTGATTTATTGAAACCGTACTTTTCATATATATATATATATATATATATATATATATATATATATATATATATATATATATATATATAAGCTTATCAAAGTCGAAAATGGCCGCGAATATACCTATATATATATATATATATATATATATATATATATATATATATATATATATATATATATATATATATATATATATATATATATATATATATATATATATATATATATATATATATATATATATATATATATATTCGCGGCCATTTTCGACTTTGATAAGCTTAATTATTGCTTATAAAAAAATAATTGATAGATTCTAGTAAAATTTGACACGTGTCTTTCTTTTGTTATGACTTGGATAAGTTCATTAGCCAGCACAATTCGATTAATTTTTCAGGGAAAATATCAAGTTTTTGGAAACAAATTTTGTATCTCCAAAAACTAAGGGAGGGAGCAAAATAAAATTGTCCCTATGCGTACTTTATGATGTAAAAAATGTGAAGTAGGTATCTTCGTTAATGGAAAGTTGAGTTTTTATTATCTGAATTGTTTTATGGTGAAAATTAGCTACCGTAACGCACTTGCTGATAATTCAATAGGTTAAACGTTAATATAATTGAGAATTGTACAGGTTATCGATAATTTCTCTTTGAATTTAACTCAGATGATGTCACATTATTAAAGAATTTTCATAAAAAATATTTCGTGTAAGTGAGGGTCCGACTTTTAGCGAATTTTAATTAACAAAAATCTGGACGAGCCGTGAGGGAAAAAATTCGAGCGATAACTCAAAAAACACTAAACTGATTTCAACCAAACTTGTCAGAAATCTTGTTTGGGCGAAAATCGAGGTCGAGTTCGTTAATCAGCCTTTATGGTCAAGTTTTTCCAATGGAGAATCGGGGAAAACTTTTTGAAAACGCTATATTTTTGTGAGTGTAAGAGTAACCGAAATAATATTTTACATGTGGCTAGAAATGGTGCCAATAAACCTATCTCGGGAATTTTAAATAAGCTGGTACACAATATTTTTCCAAATTAAAATAAAATCCCAAAGACATGCGTTGAGACGACTTAGTGGTTAAACTCCAATGTCCGACACACAGAGTAGTTAACTACCACGCGTAGGTTGATTCATACAACAGGTATAAACCATACATCAACGGTAACCAAACTAAATATATACCAGGCATAAAACATACTACCCGAACCAACAATCGCGAAATCTCGATCGCAATTATGAAAAATGACAGACGACATGAAATTAAAAATTTGCCAAGTGATTGTTATTTAACTGGGGGATTCGATCAGATATTAAAAGACACTATATTTGTACCTTAATGAATGACCTCAAATACAGTTTTAGCGCAGCATAGATATATTATGCTGTCGCATAATATATTAGAAATGTAAACTAAATCAAGCCAAGTCTCTATAAAAATGACTCTAAAATAGTTTCTTTAATCTTCAAACTTAAACATAAGACGTCATATAAGACCGAAACAGTCGGGGGGTGTGTTTCAATGATAATTCTACTAATTCTGTAATTAATTGTTACGTATACTTTCAATATAATACCCCGGAAATGAAGCCGATCTAATGTATCATGTAAACAAAACGTTAGTTGACGTATGCCTGGATGGCTGAGAGGCATCGCGCTTGCTTCATAAACAGAAGGTTACGCGATCGAATCGATATTTAGAGAAAGAATAGTCGATAGATTTCATGCGTTTTGAACAAGATCTATTTTTTGTTTAAAACGCCTAAATAAGTTTGTCACCTTTAAGTCTGAAATTATAATTCTATCATTGTTGATAATGATAAAACCGGTTGGATTAGGTTGACTAAAACGAAATCATACTGACGATTATTAAGGAAAAATAGCTGCTATGCTTATAATTTTATAATTTTCTAAATATGAATCAAGTTTCCCTCAGGAAATCTTTTGTATAACTTTAATGAAATTTGTAATACAAGTTGCTTTTAAAGAGACTTACATTATCTACAGATATAGCAAAATTTACTTCTTTAGCTTCATAGAAACTTGAGTTTTGGGTATTTTTCTCAAAATGAGTTAGAGCATGAGATTTGTTTGACAATAGAGAGATATCGATGGTAACACTATAGAAAGAATTCTTCAAATGTGCGCGTACTAGGACCTCTAAAAGGTCTGTGTAAGTTTGAAGTATTAACTTTATTAATATACCGTATAATAATAGTGTACAACTCTTAGGAAAATTCGCTACTATAACGCACTTGCTGCGTCCCGAAATTTAAAATTTTTAAAACGTCTTTCAAAGGAACGCGAACTGGTGGAGCCTTTGGGGCCCAATTCCAAGGATAATTTAAATTTTAAATGTTTGTACTTTTTGAAACAACAAAGCTATTTTAATAAAATATGGTACATTGTTAGTACTATATATGTTATATTGTCAACCAAATGAACATTTTTACGAAAATTCGCTACCATAACGCATTTGCTGCGCCCCGAACTTTTTTAATATTGTACTTTATATGTTATGTTTATGTTATTTACTGTCTCTTAGGCTTCTTGTTATAGCATATTCACCTGGATTAAATCCACAAAAATTAATGTATTTCTTCGCTAACCAGAATCTGATAAGTATAGATATACAAATTATTTTTGGTGATATTTTTTTCAAAGTCATAAATTATGTTATTAATGATCCTAAGTGAAGGTGTTGCCACACCAAAACCAGTTTTTTAATAATAATTAATTCAAACATAAAATATTTGTAAACATATTTTAAAATAAATGGCTTCCATCTAAATAATTAATTTCGTCCGATATAAAATAATATTTCTATATGGAATTTCAATTCCATTAAAATATTTCTAGTGGATTTTGTATAATGTTGAGGCACATTATTCATATTCTCTTGTTTATTGGTTTTGTAAATAGGATATACACAGGATTTTATTCCAATTAGAAATTTAAATATTATTTTATGTTTTTGATTTTATTCTTTATAAACATAATTATACGTCAAACACGAAACTGTTATCTCACAAATTATACAGTTATTTATTTATCACGCATACTGCGTATCAATTGTTTTTTTAACCCGTGCCATACAAAATATTATGTTATATGAACTATTGAAAACTTCTCTGATTGATTATTGTGTTAATCGTTGTTTATTTATTTGTTATGTAATTTATACAGCCCACTCTACAAACATTTATTCTTGTGAAGAGATTTAGTTAATATCAAGGTATAGTTAAAAAAAATGTGTTTCAATTTTTGGAACCAAGATTTTAGGATTTCGATATCCAAGTCGTTCTATAAGTACACTTTGAGAACCAAAACCACCAGAACATATTTTAAAAAACTGGACGATTGTGACACTAAGTTATCGTCATCAGAGGCTGAAAAATTCTTCATCCTATCATAATACTAACTTGGTTAGTGAATCGATCGTCAGGTTTTTTCAGATACGTTGCGGTGATTTGGGTTGTCTAAGTGTACTTATCAGTGCTCATCACAGGTTCCAGTCTCAACATAGTGAAGTCATTCCATGTTTATCAATTTTACTAAGACTCTACCAACTGTGAACCTTTTCAATTAATTTTTAATGATACTCACATATTTTATTTTTTCAAGATCATTCTCAAATATCTAACGCTTCTTCGACCACGCCAACTTAGGTACCTCTCTATTATTTGTTATTTTGTTTATCGGAAATACAGGTCTCAATCAAAACATAATTTCACAGTTTCAACAGGATGTGAAACTTTCTTAGACAACTACCATTTATTTAAAAAAATAATAAACGTGAAATAAAGTTACAAAATAAGAAAGTCGACCAGATATATTGTAGTAATTAATAATTACTGCTTTATTCGGAAATTACACAGCATTGTTATTGCAAGTGGCGTGGCATTAAAGATTTTTAACATCGTTTTTGAATTTTGAAAACATATTTTCAAATGTGCACGAACTAGGGCTAGAACCCATATTAGGGGTCAGTTTCCATTTTTACAGGGTGTTCATTAAGTACTTGTACAAACTTCAAGGAAATATTCTAAGGCTTATTCTAAGCCAAAAAGTTCGTACGAACTTAGGTCCAAATATGCTTCGTTTCCGAAATACAGGTGCCGAACTTCTTAAAATTTTAAAGCTTTTTGAACCTTTCTCCAACATTTTTTAAGATAATTAATCCAAACTCGCCACAAATAATTATCTCTAGAGTGCCTACAAAATGACCTAGCTATATTTAGAAACAATGTACATGATGATTGTTTTTTCAACGTCAGGTGTCCTTGTTTTCCCACTAACTTTTTCAACATAATATGGTGATGATCACTGGTTTGAAAAAAAAAAACGTATGTGTTTTTTCCTCTTACTTTTATAACTCTGCGTTTTTTTTTCGATATTTTGACTAGTTTTGATGACATTTAGAAAAATATCTCTCGATGTCAAATACACAAGAAAGCAGTAGGTACATGCATAACAAACTTTTGAGATAAATTCAGAGGTATCCATGGCAGCTGAATCAGTCATGACGGTTGATTTAAAAAAAACAGACAGTGGCTTCTTATAAATTTGCTGTTACAAGTCTGGATTCTTTATCTCAAAAAATGTAAGAAATAAATTTGTTTGTTTGTTTGTTTGTTTGTTTGTTTGTTTGTTTGGCTTCGGACGGATAACCCAGTTCATACAGCTATGGTCGTTTTGTAACATCAGATTCTAAAACAACTCGGGCACAGTAGTACATTAATGCTCAATTTATACCTCTGCACATGTAAGTGAACGCTGATATCTCTCGGATTGAGATGTTTGCATACAGAAATAAATTTTAAAAACTTTAAAATTTTGAAGTTTAACACCATGTACCTATTTCTAAAACGAAGCATATTTGGACCTTATGTTCGTAGGAACTTTTTGCATAAGAATAAGCCATATAATCTATACTTAAAGTTTGTACAAGTACTTAATGAACACTCCGTATATAAATTATTACTTGTCAAATCAAAATGTCAAAACTTTTGCGTTGTAATTAATATCAGTATTTTGGAAGAATTTTCTAGTTTAAGTGGAGAAGTTATTGTAAAATGAGAGCTGACCATTTATAGTGGTAGTGCAACTGTTAGTGGCAGAAAGGAAGTTCAAAGTTATTGAATATTTAACAAGATTAAAAATAGGACATTAGCAAGATTTGGCAATTCCCTTTAGGCAAGTCAGAAATCAAAATTTTGTTTATTGCAAGCACAAGCGTCAAGTTTATTTGTGAAACACATTGTAAAATAGTGCTCCAACTTGAATCATAACTTCCATATAGCTGTGATAATTTATTCTCTTCAGAAAGACATTCTCATGGAATGAATTTAGGGCCCATGACTTGAGCGCAAAGAAAATATTTGTATTCCTGTACCCAGGGCGGCCTTAACCACCCAGGCGCCCTGGGCGAGTCAATCATTTGGCGCCCTATATTATATGATAATGATATAATACTTATGTATAATTATATACTAAAATAATAAAAAGAAGTTAATTGGGTAGCACATTTGTTTAAAATTTAAGATAACTCTAAGCTTGTCTGGCAGTTGGTTGAACTCGAAACGTGTTAAAACTTTACTTTTCTAGCTTTTTTGTCAGCAAGTTCTCTAATAAGACAAGCAAAATCTAGGTTTTCTGCAACTTGATTTTCCATGGATAATGAAGCCAAACTGGTCAATCTGGTTTGAGACATTATAGACCGCAAGTAGGTTTTTATCAATTTCAGTTTCGAAAAACTGTGTTCACCACTTGCAACAGTCACTGGTATTGTTAACAGAATACGCAACGATATCCAGGTGTTGGGATATAATTCTTTAAGGTTATGCTTCTTGATAAAGTTTAAGGCTTCAATAGGCGTTGCTTGAATGTCTTCAAAATAATGTTGCAGGCGTAAAATTTCATCGCACAACAAATTGCCATCGATATCGGATTTAAAGTTGACAGTTAACTGTTGCTGTAATTTAGCACAATGTTTTAATAATCGTTCTTTATTTTGATTCTTTTTTATGTTAAACAAGAAACTTCACGTCGTAGAAAAATCTTGCATCTGTTTAAATCTTTCTTTTATAGATATAAGCACAGTATCCAAAAGAGCATTAAAAAATTCGCGGCACCCCTATGCTCCGGCGCCTTGGGCGACCGCCTGGGTCGCCCCCCCCCCCCCTAAATCCGGCGATTCCTGTACCCATACGCTTTTGAAACGTTATATTACTCGAGTTTTACGGAAAAAGTGTCAATTTTCATCAAATTAACCCGTATTTATCCCCCACTCCCTGAAGGATCTTAGCCAAAAACAACTCGAAACGTTCTTTTGTCGGATGCTAACTGGATACCAAATTTGAAGATAATATCGCAATTCGTTTGAAAGTTATTGCGCCTATTAACAGACAGACGTACATGCCGACAGATAAGGAAATATTCGTTCCAGAGTCAAGTTTTATAAACGTTTTGAGACTTTTTACACCGTTTTAGCAAAGACAAATTTCGAAATATTTGTCGACAATATTCCAACCCCACACATACAACCTCTAATTTAATTTTAGCACAGGATACCAGATATTTGATAAAATTAAAAAAATTCTAATAAATAAACTAAATAAAAAATGTCAATTTTCACCAACCACCCCCCCCCCCATTCATCCCCTACCCCCTAAAGCGATTTTACCTCAAAACAATCCGAACCATTCGTTTGTCGAGTGCCAACTGTATACCAAATTTGGAGACGATATCTCAATTCGTTCTAAAGTTATCGTGGCTACAGACTGATAGACCAAAAAAAATTTCGTTCCGAAATCATGATTTATATATGTTTTGATCCTTTTTACGAAGTTTAAGCGAAAACAAAATTTTGAAATAACTGTCACCAATAACTGAGAAAGCAATTGGCCGATTTTGATGAAACTTTGTGTGGAGTCCTTTTCTAAATGGCTTAAATAGGTTAAAAAGCCAGGAAAACTGAACCGGTTTTACCAGGACTATTTTGGGATTTCTTTGTGAACATTTCGATATCTACGAAAACAACAAAGATATGGTAACAAAATTAAGTACGCAGGTTTCTATCGTTAAATGTATACTATATACAAAAATGCCAGTCTCCAAGTTCAACGAAAACCAGTTAGTTATAAGCATTTAATGGAAAACATGTATGCGTGTTTTGAAATATTTTTATAAAAATTTGCTAAGAGCATAACGCATTTGCTGCGTCCAGGTCTTTATTATTTATTAGCCCTTACAAGGCTGCATAAATAGATATAAGGCCGAACAGCCAACAACTTGAACAAATATTACTGTTCACATACTTAGGTAATATTACTACGAATGATCATAGATGAAGCAAAGAACTGAGAAAGAGGCTCACAATAGGCTAGCAAGCAGGCATTCGAGAGACAAAATATTCTTCTCATTAATAAGCAAATAAATTTGTAACTTGGACCTGAGGAAGAGGTTCATCAAGTCATACGTTTAGAGTACTGTATCGTATAAGCGTGAAACCTGTGCTTTGGAGTAGCAGAACATAAAGAGTATAGGCGATTTTGAAATGTAAACTAACAAAACAAAAAAGCCTGACGCAGCAAGTGCGTTATGGAAGTGAATTGTCACAAAAATGTTTTTAATAGCAAATGCGAGCAGGCATGAATCTGATTACCGGTATGGCCTATGTAGTAGAAACAATGTATTATGTTTTATCAAAATTACTTATTGTTTAAAAATATACACAAATTTACCGAAAATAAACTTAAATGTTGGTTTCCTAGCCAACAAAGCTTACGTTAATAGCAATTGAGTTATTTAAATTTGAAGGATTTAATGAAAACTCGCTACCAAAACGCACTTACTGCGTCCAGGTTTTTTCCTACAAACATGCATCATATTATTATTATTATTATTATTATTATTATTTATTATTAATCCAAATTATACATTATGTCGTACAAAAAAGCTATGCTTGTGCTTGCACTGGGACATGATTTTGAACAGCCTCTTCTCCTAAACGTCTAAATTTCAAATTATTTTGCTCTGTCACTTTCTAATTTTCAACCAAGTTTTCTTCGATAAAAAATGCAAAAATGCATTAACGAATTTGTTATACGAAAATTGACTAAAAATTATAGACCGTTAAACGATAAACTAAACTAAACCTACAGCGAAAGCATCAATTTAACAAAACCGACAGCCAAAGCCTCAGAGAAGGGGTCTATTTGAAATGAATTTTCTGTAAACATTTTAGTAAAATGAAGGACAATGACGGTTGAAGCTTAAACTTGAGGGTACGCAGAACACTCTTCTTGCAACATTTCCTTTTCAGAATCCGTATTTGTTTCACGTTCTTTGCCTAAACATTGCCAATTTTTACATTTCAAATCGCGACTTTGACGTTTTGAGGAAAACCTCAATTTTTTTTCTTTAACTGCCAATAACTTTATGGTCTTTAAATCTAGAGACCTAAATTTTGGTACAGGGTTCACGCTTTAGATTATAAACAAGCGTACCAAATTTGGTTGCCCTTACTTTGTTACTTCCGGACATATAAATTTTTTTAGAAAGAAAACATAAAATTTTCCGGGAAAACCTGGTCCGATTTTCCTGGCTAACGAACTTATCTAAGCCACTTGCAGAGGGAAGGCAATCACCAATTTTGATTAAGATCGGTCTATTATTTTCTGAGTTATCGGTACGATATATATATATATATATATATATATATATATATATATATATATATATATATATATATATATATATATATATATATATATATATATATATATATATATATATGTATATACACGGATCTCCCCATTATTGATTTTTTTTAAGAAAATTCACTAAAAATGTCTGACGATAAAAAGGACGAATTATATTGTTATATTTATAGAAGATGTTGGCATATAGAAAGATAATGACTATCCAATTTTCAAAAAATTTTAAAAAATAAGCGGGAATTAGAATCCCTAGGTCAGGTCAGGCCATTCCGAGGTCAGTTTTAGCCTTTATATATATATATATATATATATATATATATATATATATATATATATTAGAGCCCCATCTTGCCTATTTAAAATACTGCATTATTTCTCTACAAAAGTGTACAATAAATTTTGATATGATGTAACACGCAAACACTAAGGATTTGGCTGAAACTTGTTAGGTATCTTTCTTTTATTAATCGCTTGGACAAGTACGTTAGCCAGCCCAATCGGACCAGTTTTTCCGAGGAAATTCGGGTTGTCTTTCGGATAATCTTTGTACTTATATCCGAAAATAACAAAGCTATTATAATCACATTTTGTATATATATATATATATATATATATATATATATATATATATATATATATATATATATATATATATATATATATATATATATATATATATATATGTTTACTTTATAGAGGCCATTTTTTGTGCCAAATTTTAAGTTTCCATGGTTATAAAAAGTTCAGTTACATGCATTTAAAAATTGCATCTTCAGGTGCCCGAAAGAGAACACATAAATACAGTTTTTGTATGACCGGATATAAATTATTTTCAGTTAAAGGGCCACAACATATATAGCACTAAAATGAAGTTTTGTACCCAAAAAGTCGAGATTGTAATGCGTTATATAACGGATAAGTATACTTATTCTTTGGTAGCATTAGTTGTATACATAATTCGTGAGTTTCTCTTAAAAATGTCTGACTTTTGCATGACAAATTTCATCAGACTTAATATAACTGATAAATTGAAATAATGAAAGCTTCTGCATTGATTTCCAACGTTTGCTGTTGACAGTAAGTATTTACTGTCAACCACATCACCTTATTAGAAAGAGCTGATGGTCGTTTCACTAACCAAATTAGCGCCATCGGAGGATGAAAAATATACTATTTAATCACAAACACTATAACTGAAACTATTGCCAAAGCAGCAGAGAGAGGGTTTATTTGAAATTAATTTTCTGTAAATATTTTAGTAATGTGAACGAGAATCACGGTAGAAGCAGAAATTTTAGGGCACACACTTCTTCTACATAATCCGTATTCGTTTGAGAATATTTATTTAAATATTACAAATTTTGAAGTTTTCGATTGTCGTTTGAAGAAGAAAATGTACAATATATTTTAAGAAAATTTTCCATTATTTTTTGAGTTTCTGTTCCAAGAAAACTTAATCCTTGTCTGTAGTTCTCAATAGAGTTTGACAGCACAAGAAAATTCTATCTGATTTTTAGTGCTACCCAAAGTTTTTCTTTAAATGCATATAACATTTTCTTTAAACTTAAAGACCTAAATGTTGGTGTATGAAACACTTTTTATAATCTAATTCTGCGTACCAAGTGTGGTTACCATAGCTTTCTTCTTTTCGATGATACAAATATTTTCCCAAAGAAACCCAAAATTTTCCTAGAAAAATTATTTCAATTTTTCTGGCGAACAAAAGTATCTAAGTCACTTATAGAACAGAAAGAATCCTACCAACTTTATCAAAGTCACCCCATTATTATTTTTTGGGTTTTCGGTGCGATACGATATAAAAATATAAAATTAAAACTGACCCTGGATATATGTTCTAGAGGGTCTAGTTCGAGCTCATTTAAATAATTTTTTTCAAATTCAAAAGTTGCGATATCCGCATCAGTGAATTTTTTCTAGGAAATTTCACTAAAAGAAACGATGAAAACTTAGGCGATAATCCTCCTTAGTTTTAAGCAAAGGTTTATTTTTGAATGAGATTTTCAAATTGATTATTTTTAGAAAATTAAAGACATTTATTTTCAATTAAATTATAGAACAGTTAAAAATGCATTATGCAGATAAGTAGTATAAGATGAGAAACTTTAAGAAAATAATTAATTGAAAAAAATATAAAAGCACAATAATTTACAAGATAAATTTCGACTGTATTTCCTAAGAACTTGTCTCATGTAGTCAAAAATCTTTCAAAACGATTGTCATTTCTTTATCCTAGTTATGTGTGACTATTTTTAATTATAAATTTTCATGCATACGACTATCATTTTATACTCGTTTTTAGCTAAATGAAGTAAAATTAACTCCATGGGTTCTCTGAATTTGTTGTAACCAAAGTCCGGTAACTCAACAACTTTTATCAATGCTCCCTGAAATTGCTTTTAATGATTCACAATTCTGAGATTTATATATTTTTTTCAAGCCAATGTGAAGGTGAACTAATATCTCTAGAACCCATATTGATGGTTAATTTTCATATCACATATATATTTATATATATATATATATATATATATATATATATATATATATATATATATATATATATATATATATATATGTATATGTATATATATATATATATATATATATATATATATATATATATATATATATATATATATATATATATATATATATATATATATATATATATATAATATAATATGAAAATTAACCATGAAAGTATTGGTATTAATATTACAGTGCATCATTTAACAATGAAAGTTGCGCTTGTTCAGAATTCAATTTTAATAGGTTGCATTGAGGCGATAGGTGCATACTAGCACAACTTTTAGGACATTGACAAATTAAATTTGGACAATAAGTTCAACTCTGTTGCACCATTTATTCACTTGCTCTTAAATTCCATCTATATACAATTTAATATTTGATTATAAACTACAAAAAACAAAATGATCCTGATATATATATATATATATATATATATATATATATATATATATATATATATATATATACTATTTTTCATCAAATAATTAATTGAACTGAATATATTACCTGAAGATATTAGGTGCTACATATTGTGCCTAGTGTATGTATTAAGTTTTTGTTACTGCCAAAATAATGTTTCTAGTTTTATGAAAACCTTGAGTTTAGGCACTAAATTTTTGTGGTTGTCTTTTGAGACAAGTGGATGGGATACGAGTAAAGTTTTTGTAAAATAAACAAAATTTATTCAATTACAAACACAAAAAATGGTAGGTTAAAAGAACCAAAATAATCAAAATCTTAAAATTGGGTTTTCTACTCAAAGAAAGCCAAAAAGTTAGGACGTAATATAGTGTAGACTCACACCATTGCTTGTCATTCATAATTTGACGAAAATATCAGATCTTGGTTTTAGAATGATGGATTTAATAACCTAAGTATCTCCCAAACATATAAAGTGCAAATATGATTTTTTTTTACCTTTTGGTCATAAGAATCTTAAGCATAGACCAGGATGTAATTTTGTATCTATTTCTTTATTTAGATTTTTATTTAATGATTTTGGTGGTAAAATATTTACATGAAAAGTAGCTGTCATAATGCAATTATAACGTTAAGGTCATAATTTAAATTATAACGAATTAAAATTTAGAAAATAAAATTTGAACTAAATACAGGTGTAGCGAGTTCTTTGGCTTCGCAAATGTTTGTTTTCTTTTCTCTAACTGGCGTAACCCTTTCACGGTGTAAAAACAATTATTCATATTAAATTTGATTGTAGGTACAATCTTAAACATTCTAACTGTAAGTCTTGTAAAAGTCTGTACAAAGTACAAGAATAGTAAAAAGTTATTAGTTTTGGAACCCTCATTCTCAAGTGTTAATTTTGCAAAAGTAATATTCCCGAAAATATATATGAGCGATTACATGGTTAAGGCTGTTTTAGATTTCGAGAAAATCTTCTTAACGCTGTTCTATAAATAAAAATAATATAATGTTAATGCAACGGTCTTGTCATAGCTATATTTCTGCCCCTAATAAACCCTAAAAGGATTTATCGGGCGAACATTTGATAGTAATGCCGCAATGGGACGTTGTAAGAGATAATATTTCTGTGAGTGTAAATCCTGAAAGAATTTTGTTAGGATTATAAATTACTGGTAACCATAATCCTTTAAAGAGCGGTATAATTGCCGGTGATAATCCTGTAAGGGTTTTGTGTGAAGAATGTCACTAGTGTCCATCGGACTTACCGAGGACTGTAGCAGGAACAGCGGCTGCAGGTGTTGCAGGGAAGGCGGCTGGAGCGGCAGCAGCAGGAGCAGGAGCGTCGTCGTCCTCAAGGAGGCGGATGGGTCTCGCTTGCTTTCTGCGCGACATCACTATCACTGTCCACACTTATCCACAGTCCCCTATCACTGTTAGTCACTCTAACTACAAGGACCACTCATGACGGAATTTCAAGTGTTATGATGATGTCCTGATTGGTGCAGGTACCGTACGGACTGGTCGGCGTCGCGATGCTTTCTGTGAAAGCGCCGTGACGTGGTGGGGGTTCACATTAAGGGCGGTCTGCGTCGCCACTACCCTCGGAAGGGGTCGGTGTAGGTCGTGAGGCACTCGCCTTGCCGGCGCACATATAAAGTACCACACGGGATGCACTGGATGATCCTGGAAGATGTCCTGGTGTCACTGTGGACTTTGGAAGGACACGGGGGTTTATCTTAGTGTGTCCAGGTGTTGACTGCGGGTCGTAGGTTCGTTTTGAGAGCGGTACAAGCTGCCGCAGCGACGAGCGGCATTTAACTAAGTGGATCTCCGGCACGGCCCAGTGTGGGACCGCCTCCTCGACTTACCTGGCGTGGAAGGGGATAGAGATCCACTCATTCAGCGAGCTGTATGCCTCATAAACGATTCATAAACTATAACTCGTCATAATAGAACTGACTCTGTTTAGTGCTGTTTATTATACACACTCAACGAATCAGAACAGCCCTAGTTATGATAGGAGCCCTCAAAATACAATTATATGATTTCAGGATGCAGGTAGATCCTTGAGATTTGTTAGGATTGGGTAACGTTTCAAAGACATTATGCACTTACACCAAACTTTAATATAGTTAAAACTCTGGACGCAGCAAGTGCGTTATGGTAGTGAATTTTCATAAAAATGTTTTTAATTGCAAATATGTGTGTTTCCTTTTTAAGAAAGCAGGCATCAATTTTGGTTACCAGTATAACCTATATAGTAAAAACAATGTGCCATGTTTCATAAAAATAACTTTATTGTGTGAAAATGTACAAAAATTTCCAAAAGTAAACTTAAAGTGTTCCCGCAAAAACTCGTTTCTTGGTCAACCTTATAGGTTAATAGCAAATTGAGCTATTCAAATTTGAAGCATTTAATGAAAATTCGCTACCATAACGCACTTGCTGCGTCCCGAATTTCTTTTCTTACAAACATGCATCGCTGAAAAATTCAAAAATGCAATAACATAAGGCGTGTTTGATTAAAAAAAAAAGAAGAAAATTTGTATCACCAACGACTTATGGGCCATCCTGTGATTGTAGAAATATTTTTTTAAGATGTAGCTCAAGACACCCTATAATTAATATATACAAATTTTCTTCATATCTTGTATAATAACGGATATATTGAGCTTTATTGATTTTTTACGAAAATTCGACAAAAATTATATACCATTAAACGATAAACTCTAAAGCTAAGGCTACTGCCTAGCATCAGAAAAAGGGTCGATTTGAAATGAATTTTCTGGAAACATTTTAGTAAAATGAAGGACAATGACGGTTGAAACTAAGACTTCAGAGTTTGTAAAACATCCTTCGTGAGACATTTGAATTCCATGTCCCGTATTAGATTCAAGTTCTTTGCCTAAATGTTGCCGATTTTGACGTTTTAAATCGCAACTTTGACGTTTTGAGGAAAACCCCAATTTATTTTTCTATAAATGCCTATAACTTTTTTGTCTTTTGACCTACATAGCTAAATTTTGGTAGGTGGATTACCTATAAGGATATTAATATAGATAGCGTACCAAATTTGGTTGCCCTTACTTTGTTACTTCCGGAGATATAAATTTTTTTCGAAAGAAAACACAAAATTTTCCGGGAAAACCTGGGCAGATTTTCCTGGCTAACGAACTTAGCCAAGCCATTTGCAAAAGGAATTTTTCCACCAAATTTAGTCAAAATCGGCGTATTATTTTTTGAGTTATCGGTGTGATACACACACATATATATATATATATATATATATATATATATATATATATATATATATATATATATATATATATATATATATATATATATATATATATATATAATATATATATATATATATATATATATATATATATATATATATATATATATATATATATATATAAACATATAAAAATTGAAACTGACCCCGGATATGTGTTCTAGGGGGCCTAGTTCGCGGTCATTTGAAGAAATTTTTTCAAAATTCAAAAGTCGGGATCTCCTCATTAGTGAATTTTTTTTAAGAAAATTCACTAATAAAGCTTGGTTGACACAGGGAATAAAAATTTTACGTTCAAATAAAATGAACTTATAGCTAATACATGCAGAAAATAATTTTATAACAATATATATCCTATGAGTGAAGATTGGAACTTGTGATGGGCACTGATAAGTACAATTTGGAGAACCCAATTTATCATAATACAGTTTTTTAGACCTGACGATCGTTTCACTAACAAAGTTAGCGTCGTCAGACGTATTAACAAACAGTCAAGAACTGTGTTGCGATGATTTGGGTTCTCAAAATTTTACTTATTAATAGATATCCTCCAAAAATACTCTAAAATCTTGGCAAATTTTATACGGCAGGCAAACATCATTTAACGAAAATAAATAGCGCGGACAATAAGAGAAGAGGCAGAACACAGCAAGTTCGTTATGGTAGTGAATTTTCATAACAATATTTTTAATGGAAAAAATTCCTTTTTTTTAACGAAAGGTATGAAATTTTTGTATAACCTAGTATAGAGTAGAAACAATGTATCATATTTAATTAAAATTTAATTACTTTATTGTCTAAAACAGTAGGTGCAAAAACTTTTCGAACATAAACTCAAAAAATCTCTGGACGCAGCAAGTGCGTTATGGCAGCGAATTTTCTTTAAAATATTTTTAATAGCAAATGTCTTTCTTTGATGAAAGCAGGTAGGCAGGTTTCTGAAAACAGTTTTTTGAAAAGCGTTCGGGAACTAAACTGCAAATTTACCGAAAATTCGCTACCAAAACGCACTCACTGCGTCCAGATTTTTTCTTACAAACGCATCATATTTCGATAAAAAAAATGAAAATTAGCTAAAAAAAATTATACACCCCTACTCACTCCTAGTGCCCTAACTTCCTTGGGGAGTGTGAACAAGAAATTTTTCTTGGGGTTTGTGGATCCAAGGGGGAGCCTAGGCAGCTTTCTGAAAACAGTTTTTTGAAAATCGTTCGGGAGCTAAACTGCAAATGCTCCCGTAACTTCCTTAGGGGGTGTGAACAAGACATTTTTCTTGGGGTTTGTGGATCCAGGAGGCCCCTTGGCAGGTTTCTGAAAACAGTTTTCTGAAAAGCGATCGGGAGATAAACTGCAAATTTACCGAAAATTCGCTACCAAAACGCACTTACTGCGTCCAGATTTTTTTCTTACAAACGCATCATATTTCGATAAAAAATGCAAAAATGCATTAACGAATTTGTTCTACGAAAATTAGCTTAAAAAAATTATACACCCCTACTCACTCCTGGCCCCGTAACTTCCTTGGGGAGTGTGAACAAGAACGTTTCCTTGGGGTTTGTGGATCCAAGGGGGAGCCTAGGCAGTTTTTTGAAAAGCGTTCGGGAGCTAAGCTGCAAATGGTTTCGTAACTTCCTTGGGGGTGTGAACAAGACATTTTTCTTGGGGTTTGTGGATCCAGGGGGGAGCCTAGGCAGGTTTCTGGTAACAGTTTTTTGAAAAGCGTTCAGGAACTGCAAATTTACCGAAAATTCGCTACCAAAACGCACTTACTGCGTAAAGATTTTTTCTTACAAACGCATCATATTTCGATAAAAAATGCAAAAATGCATTAACGAGTTTGTTCTACGAATATTAGCGAAAAAAACTATACACCCCTACTCACTCCTGGTCCCGTAAATTCCTTGGGGGGTGTGAACAAGAAATTTTTCTTAGGGTTTGTGGATCCAGGAGGGGCCCTAGGCAGGTTTCTGAAAACAGTTTTTTGAAAGGCTTTCGGGAGCTAAACTGCAAATTTACCGAAAATTCGCTACCAAAACGCACTTACTGTTTTCAGATTTTTTTCTTACAAACGCATCATATTTCGATAAAAAATGAATTAACCATTTTGTTCTACGAAAATTAGCTCAAAAACAATTATAGAGCGTTAAACCATAAACTTCACTAAACCTACAAATAAATATCCAAAAAGGCACCAACTTAACTAAACTGACAGCCAAATCATCAAAGAAAGGGTCTATTTGAAATGAATATTTTATTTATTCTGTAAATATTTTAGTAAAATGAAGGGCAATGACGGTTGAATCTGAAATCTAAGGGTTTGCAGAAAACTCTTCTTGCAACATTTTCTTTTCACAATCGGTATTTGTTTCACGTTCTTTGCCTAAACATTGCCAATTTTGACGTTTAAAATTGCGAGTTTGACGTTTTGAGGAAAACTCCAACATTTGCCTCTTCAACTGCTCATAACTTCTTTGTCTTTAAAGCTAGAGATCTAAATTTTGGTACAGAGTTGACTCTTTATAATACAAACACGCGTATCAAATTTGGTTGTCGTTACTTTATTATTTCCGGACATATGATTTTTTTTAAGAAGGAAAACACAAAAATTTCCAGGAAAACCTGGTCCGATTTTCCTGGTTAACGAACTTATCCAAGCCACTTGCAAAAGGAAGGTACTCACAAAATTTGATTAAGATTGGTTCATTATTTTTTGAATTATCGGACGGATATATATATAGATATATATATATATATATATATATATATATATATATATATATATATATATATATATATATATATATATATATATATATATATATACGTTTCCAAAAAAAAAAACTGGTCCGATTTTCCAGGCCAACGAAACCTCTTTAAGCTATTTACATACCTACAAACCCAAATCACCACAACACTTTTACAAAAAACCTAACGATCGATTCACTAACTAAGTTAGCGTCATCAGAGGCTGAATAATTCTGAATTCTGAATTAGAATTAGAATTCTAGGATTATTCACCCTCTATGGCTATCACTTGGTTAGTTAAACGATTGTCATGTTTTTTAAATGTGTTGTGGTGATTTGGGTTCTTCGAGTGTACTTATCAGTGCCCATCACAAGTTCCAATCTTCACTTAGTGAATTATGGCTTCCAGGTTCACGGAACTGAATCTTTACCGTAAGTTAAGTGGTAAAATTAGACTAAGGGGTACAGATATCAGAATTATTCATCCTATGATGATGATAACTTGGTTAGCGAAACGATCTTCAGGTCTCTTAAAATGTGTTGTGGTGATTTGGGTTATCTAAGTGTGCTTATCAGTGATCGTCACAGGTTCAAATCTTCACTTAGTGAATGATAGCTTCCAGGACCACGGAACTGAATCTTTACCGTAAGTTACGTTGTAAAATTAGACTAATAGGTAGAAATATCTAGAACTAGTCAGCCTCTAATGACGCTAACTTGGTTGGTGAAAGGACCGTCAGGTTTTTAAAATGTGTTGTGGTGCAAATTATTCCTTCAAGATTTTATTAATGTTAGTGGGTGGACTAAACAGTGTTTGATGTTTTGTCAACAGATATAAAGGATCGAAGTTTTACAAAAAGGGCTGATATGCAACAGGTTAGTTATTTTCTCTCTGATGTTTTGGCGGTAGTTTAAGTTAAGTTTATGGTTTAACAGTCCCTAATTGTTAGCTCATTTTCGTACAAAAAATTCGTCAATGAGGAGACCGAGACATTAGAATTTTAAAAAGATTTCTTCAAATGAGCGCAAACTAGGCCCCCTAGAATCCATATCCGGGTTTACGTCCAATTTTTATCGATTTACATATATACAGGCTGGCGCATTTCTACGGTAAAGCTCAATATAATTCTTATTATACAAGAGTCGAGAAAAAATTGTATAAGTTAATTATAGGGTGTCTTGAGCTGCATCTTATAAAATTATTTAGACAATCACAGGCTGGCCCATAAGTCGTTGGTAATTCCTACCATTTTTTTTTCGAATACCCTTATTTTATTGCACTTTTATCGAAATACGTTTGCAAGAAAAAAATCGAGACGCAGTAAGTGCGTTTTGGTAGCAAATTTTCATTAAATTCTCCAAATTTAATAACTCAATTTGCTATTAACCTAAGGTTTGTTGGCTAGGAAACCAACATTTAAAGTTTATTGTCGGAAAATTTTTGTACATTTTCAAACAATAAGTTATTTTGATAAAATATGGCATATTGTTTCTACTATATAGGTTATACCGGTAACCAAATTGATGACTGCTTACATTAATAAGACATATTTACTATTCAAAGCATTTTTATAAAAATTCACTTCTATGACCCACTTGCTGCGTCTAGACTTTTTGTATTTAACTTTGTAACTCTGTCGTATTAAATTGTTATTGTTACCGCGTGTATTAATTTTAAATCTGCACCTACACATAGCAATTCTTCTGGTCTTTCTAGATTATATAAACGGGCAATTAAACCAGGATGCTAGTCTTTCTAAACTCATAATGTTAATGCATGCATCTGATTTTAATTTTAAACATTTAGTATTTCGCGGCATTACATTTATCCCATTCTGCTCCGTACATTTGGTACTTGTAATAATTAAAAGTCTGGACGCAGCAAGTGCGTTATGGTAGTGATTTTCCATAGAAATGGTCTGGCACCAATCATTGTATTATAGCTTCTTCTTTTAACAGATAAATCTAAATTTTGGTATATAGTTTTATTTTTATATCGTTAATCTACCTACTAAATTTGGTTATCATAGCTTTTTTATTTTTTGAGATAAAAATTTTTACGAAAGAAAACTCAATTTTTTTTCATAAAACCTCGTCCGATTTTCCTGTCTAACGAACTTATCCAAGCCACTCAGAAACAGAAGGCACATGCCTAATTTGATCACAATCGGCTCATTAGTTTTTGAGCTATCGGTGTGACACACACACACACACACACACACACACATATATATATATATATATATATATATATATATATATATATATATATATATATATATATATATATATATATATATATATATATATATATATATCCCAGAACAAAAATTTTTGCGCCAACTTGCAAAATTTTTTTCAAAATCCAAAAGTCGGGATCTCCCCCTTAGTGAATTTTTTTCTATGAAAATTCACTAAAATGTAAGAGCCCCTAAATCTTGAATCGTCATGCGTTAGCTGAATGTCAGTTTGAACCGTTATACATTTTGCAGTGACGTAAATAATGAAAATTATCTATAAATTATCTTAAAGTCAGCCAAATCCGTTTGACATTACGTGACAGAAGGACGATCTTATCCGAAATGAGTCGCACTTACTGCCCTAAAAAGCTAAAATCACAAAAACTGGAAACATTTCTACACAAGTTCATCAATCTCAGTGTAAAATACGAGTAGTAGGTAATAGTTCAACGTATACATTTACGTCAGTGCATTGCGAGAATTTATATCGAATAAATAAATCACCGATGATATAGTCCGTGTATCTTTAATGATATTCTGGCATGAATAAATGCTGTCCGGCAATGACTGGACGTAGAGATATCTTTGCAACCCTTTTAGATTGTGCTATATAACCCTGAAATAAAGTAGGCGTCGCTCGATGGCCCCACGGGGCGATATTGGACTATTCACGCACACTGTTTATATACACATAAACGCCAATCCAATATACACTTAGAAATTATTTTACTCATACATCGCACACTCTCGACATACTATATTTTTTGCCTGATACCTACAATTATTTGCCCTAGACTTTTCATGTTAAGTAAATCATGAGGTGGTTGAACAGCTTTCTCAAGTCATATTGTTCTGATTTTAGCGAATTTTTCGTAAAACAAAGAAATTCACTAATGAGGAGATCTGTGTTTATATATATATATATATATATATATATATATATATATATATATATATATATATATATATATATATATATATATATACTTCTTCTTCTTCTTCAAGTGCCGTCTCCTCTTAGAAGGTTGGCTATCATCATGGCTATTCACACTTTTGATGCTGCAGCTCTGAACAACTCAACGGAACTACAGTTGTACCATTTTCTCAGGTTATTTAGCCAGGAAATGCGTCTTCTTCCTCTGCTTCTCTTTCCCTGTATCTTTCCCTGCATTATGTTCTGCAACAATACATACTTCTCTCCTCTCATCACGTGGCCCAGATATTGCAGCTTCCTTATTTTAATTGTGTTCAATATTTCTTTTTCTTTTCTCATTCTTCCCAGTACCTGCTCATTTGTTACAATGTCTACCCAACTTATCCTCAAGATCCTTCTATATGACCACATCTCAAATGCCTCCAGTCGATCACTTATATCTTTCGTTAACGTCTATGATTCCATCCCATACAGCAACACCGAGAAAACGTAGCATCTCAATATTCTGACTCTAAGTTGTAATCTCTACTGAATAACACGCTTCTCATTCTGTTAAATATGGTTCTGGCTTGTCCAATTCTTGATTTAATTTCTTCAGCGTACTCATTATTTTCATTGACAGTTGTTCCCAGGTACCTGTACCTACTGACTTTCTCTACTAGTTCTCCGTTGATCCATAGTTTTTCCTGTTGCTGAACTGATTTTGTAATGGTCATAAATTTGGTCTTTTTGATATTTAAGGTAAGTCCGCTCTCCTGGGTACTCGTCACTACTTGATCTACTAAGCTATGTAAATCTTCTATTGTTTCGGCAATGAGTATGGTGTCGTCTCTATACCGGATATTGTTAATGGGTATTCCATTGACCTTTACTCCTATTGTTGTTTCTTCCAGCGCTCTCTGAATGATTTCTTCCGAGTAAAGATTAAATAATAGTGGTGATAGTACACATCCTTGCCTTGCACCACGTTGTATTTTTACTTATTCTGGGAGTTGATTGTCCACCTTAATATTAGCCGTCTGGCTGTAGTATAAATAATTTTGTATTCTAATATCTTTCATGTCTATATTTTTACTTTTAAGTAACTGAATGAGGTGGTTGTGGCGGACTCTTATCAAATGCTTTGTTGTAGTCAAGGAAATAGACATACATCGGCTGATTGATGTCAATGCATCTTTGAGTTAACACATTGAAGGCAAACGAGGCTTCTCTTGTTCCCATTGCATTTCTGAAGCCAAATTGGTTTTCGCTAATATCTTGTTCTAATTTCCTAAAAATTCTCTGGTGTATTATCTTAAGGAATATTTTGAGAGCGTGACTCATTGGACTGATGGTTCGGTGGTCACTACATTCTTTTGCATTAACCTTTTTTGGTAATGTAATGAAGGTCGATCTAAGCCATTTGCGGGGAATGATTCCTGTGTTGTATATTGTGTTAAATAATTCCACCAATATACCCATTTGATCTTCAGTGATTAGTTTAATTATTTCTGCTGGAATTTCGTCGGGTCCTGGAGCTTTATTAGACTTTGCCATTTTTACCGCGTGCATTACCTCTTCCTTTGTTATTGCTGGGCCCAAATTTCCTTCTGTGTCCTCTTCTACCATTTTTTGTTGTCTGTCATCGTCTAATAGTTCCTGGATATACTCCTTCCATCTTGTCAGCTTCCCTGCAGTGTCTGAGATTATTTTGCCATGTCTGTCTAGCAAAACATTATTTTGGTTTTGCCTTTTTATACCAGCCACCTCTCTAATTTCTTATAGAGGTTCAGCTCTCATCTTACTTAGTTCGTTGTTAATGTTCTTGGTCAATTATTCTCTCATTATTGGGCTTTCAAAGTTTAAGGTTTGTAGATGTTTTTTAATTTGTTGGGATTTTGGCTTCTTCAGTCGTACTCTGAGCCTTACTATTACTGGATTATGTTCTGTTGCTGCATCTGCTCCAGGATAAGCCGTAGCTGACACTATGGAGTTTCGGTACCTTTTATTAATTAAGACGTAATCAATTTGATTCCTAACTACGTGCTTGGAGTTCTTAGCCGGTGATTTCCAAGTAAAAAGCATCCTATCAGGCAGTTTAAAGTATGTGTTTGTAATTACCTTGTCTTGCTCTTGACAGAACTGTCTCAATCTATCCCCCCTTTCATTTCTTGTGCCCAACCCAAAATCACCAATAAGATCTTCTACTTTCCCCTTTTCAACTTTCGCGTTGAAGTCTCCCGTTATTATCGTAATATCCCTGTTCTTTGTGACATCCAGAGCTTGTGGAATTTCATTATAGAATTGTTCTATTTCTTCTTCACTCTTATCGGGAGTGGGGCGTATACTTAAATGATGTTAAGTATTCTTTGGGTTGTTGTTGTTGCTCTTATCATCATTACTCTATCTGAGATGGGGATGAAGCCAGTTATAGCTTGACAAAAGTTACCTTCCACCACAATCGCTACTCCGTTTCGGTGATTTGCGTCGTTGTTACCCGAGCAGTAAATCTTTGACTGATTAATCTTCATTTCGCCTGAATTAGTCCATCTAGTTTCACTGAGTCCCATTATGTTCACATTGAGTCGCTGCATTTCTTGAAGCACGTTGTGAATTTTACCTGCTTCGAACATGGATCTGATGTTCCATGTACCGATCCTTTGGTCTCTTTCCTTTTTGTTAGCTGCATTCAAAACTGCCCCCCTCCCACGGAGATCCGAATAGGGGACTAGAAACTCCGGAATTTTTCGCCTTGAACTCAGCCATGTTGATTAAATAGGGATATCCATTTGGATCTTTACTGCAGTGGTTTCCCGTTGCCTTCTGCATCTTCCTGCCGTTCACCATTCATTGGCTTCTCCGCTTTTCGAGATGATTTCTCATCTCAAGGACAAGAAGGTGCCCTATCTCTTAGTAGAGTTGGTTACTTATACCGGTAACTGATCGGTCAGTGCTAGTTTTGCTCCGCCCCGAGTATTTGATTTCCTCGGTAACACCTATATCTAGGAGGCGTTCCCCTATCCGCCACCTGGGAGGCGCCCGATGGAAGACTAGCAACCCCACACGGGTATATATATATATATATATATATATATATATATATATATATATATATATATATATATATATATATATATATATATATATATATATATATATATATATATATATATATATATATATATATGTATATAGCAATGTACTTAACTAAAGTGTGTATGCCAGTGCTCCTTGGATTAACTGGATATGAGAGGGCCTGAGGCTAATCAGGGCTAGTAAAACCTCTGGATATATGCCTGGATTGACATTGTGTAAACCACTCAGAGCTGTCCAAACCTCTGGATATATTCCCGGATTGATGAGAGGTTTCTCCTATAGGTGCTTCCGCATGGCATGGTGTTGATGGGGCGCAACATAAAAAGATAATACTCTCAAAACAATAGTGCTGTCAAACCAATGGTGCTCTCAACATGATGATCTTGATGAGGCCCAACACAAAATGGCATAGCTTATATGAGCGTGCTGCCTTTTCCTTTTAGTTAGTTATGGTCATTCTTAACATTTTCATTGTGAAAATTTTATTGAAAAGAGAGTGAGCTGAAGGCTACACGAGCTTATAACGAATTCTGTTGTCTAAAAAACGAAAATGAAGTATAGATTGGATATCGAAACCAGCTACAAACTGTCGCTTTTAAGATGTTCGTGAACAACGTCAGAGAAGATGTGTGTTTCTATGGACATGAATTTAAGACGTTATATTTTCAAGTTCATTGAGTAGGAGATAGTGAATTTCGTTGACTAAGAAAAGAATACATTTCAGTGACTAAGACAATAATATACTAATGTACCAAAGAACGCCATAATGAAAATATATAAGTTGTAAAACGTGTAAAACGTTACAGGATCAGAGGCCTTAACTAAAGAGCTTGAAAAATCTGAGGCGATCTCGTCTCAATTAACAGACGTACTTGATTCTCTGGATTAGAAAACGTTTTAAAGCTTAACTTCAGCGGTTATTATGAGCAAATTGTGACGATACAGCATCCGAAACGTGTAGTACAAATTAATTATGGAATTTGATACTGGACAAACGAAATTTATAAAGGATTAAAGCTGATAAATTTGTGTATAAATCCAGCCCTAACCTTTCAGTTTGCACATGTTATACGATATATGAAACTGACGTGGACATTCTCCCATCGGTGCTGTCATGGCACAACAATGAGCAGTCTTTTTAATAGTATGACTTGTCCGAGATGCAGCAGCTTTCCAATAAATCTGTCAAAGGTGACAAGACAGAGACATGCAAATGTTGGCCGTGTTACTCATATATAAGATATTTGGATATATGTATAATACAGTAGCAGACAGCCAGTGGTCGCGATACGATGGACACGGGATATGCCCTAATAAATGGTCGGCGGTCTCTTGAAAGCCCACTGGCATAGACCAGATGACAGATACACAATATCGTTATGGAAATATTAATATAAAGTCGACAATAAAGGATACATAAATCGTCGAATGAAAGGTTGATGTCGAACGATTATCTCTTATATTAATCTATGGTATAATAATGTTTAATGGTCGAATAAGATGCTGTGGTCTGGAGATTCCCAGAAAAAGAAATGTTTGCTTTTTAAGGAAAACCTAATGTAAAAAAACCTGGAAGCAGCAAGTGCGTTATGGTAGCAAATCGTACTAATATTATAAACGTGAAAGTTTTGATGTTTCTATGTGTGTTGTTTGTAGTTTTCTTACTCAGTGACGCATAAGCGGCAACACTTATTCAGATACAGCTTAGCAAGTAGATATACAATGACCTCAGTTAACCCACGTAATACACTAAGGGGGTGAAATAGGGGTTTTAATGTTGTATGAAAGTCTCATGTTTTTGAAGTTAGAGACGTGAAAATTGGTATTTAGGTTAAGAGTCCTAAATAATAAAATCTATCAATATTTTCAAACAATTAACCATCAAAGGTATAAAATAAGGGATGAGAATTCGTATGAAATATTCATATGTTGTTACTCAATCACGCATAAACAGCTGAACGAATTTGGATCAAATTCGGAAAAAAACACAGACTATGACATGAGTAAATACAGAAGATATTTTTATCTAAAAATTCCACCCATAATGGGGTGAAATAATGGTTCGAAAGTTGTATAGAAGTCCTATGTTTTTGGAATTAAAGACGTGAAAATATATATTCGTTTAGTGCTCGCTCAAGTCTCAAGTCTCTCCAGATTTGGTGTGAAAGCGTCAAGCTAATAACCAAAATAGCAGATAACTACGACCGTTTAATCTTCTCCCGCCGCAGAAGCTCCGGCGAAAATGCGAAAGCGAAGAAATAAAACAAAGTCGTTGTTCATCAAGAAATACTTGAAATCAGCCATCGCCTCCGGCTCTTTGGTACAGACAAAGGGCAAGGGTGTTTACAATTCCTTCAGGCTGGCCTCGCGCTCCGTCCTGTGGGGCGGCGACAAGAAGCCCGCTGCCAAGAAGGTGACGTGAGCCGTCGCCGGCGACAAACCGAAGGCGGTGGTAGCGACAGCCAAGAAAACCGCAACGAAACCGCAAATAGCCCCTCGCAGTTTCAAGGCGAAGAAATCCGTCGATGTCGGTGCCAGAAAGAAACCCACTTCCGCCGTGGCTAAACCGAAGTCCACATCCAAGGCGAAGAGGCCTGTCTGTACTGGTGCCAGAAAGAAACCCGCTTGCGACCCGTCTAAACCGAAGTCACTGTCCAATGCAAAGAATCCTGTCGGTGCTGGTGCTTCGCTAAACCGAAGTCGCCGTCCAAGGTGAAAAAAGTCACAGCTGGTCCCACAAAGAAACCCAAGGAACTCAAATCAAAAACGGACAATAAAAAGGCAGCGGCTTCACCCAAGAAAAAGTAAACCATGTACGGTCGTTGTCTAACATAAAAGTTATAACGGGTAGAGGATATTTAATGAAAGCAAAACAAAAAATTAATTAACCCGACGCAATTGATGACGACGTATCAACGAAAAATACAAGATGACGACCCTCGTGCTGCTGCAGTTTCATCAATAATGTGTAATTATCTCAAAGTTGGTACTCTACTAAGAGATTTGCCTAATTTTTTGCAAGTCTGGAAAGCGACTGATGCCTCCTTTTTGGTCTTCTTGGGCAGCACCAGGGCCTGAATGTTGGGCAAGACACCGGCCTGTGCTATCGTCACTCCGGATAGGAGCTTGTTCAGTTCCTCGACGTTCCTGATTTCTAGCTGCAAGTTACGTGGTATGATACGTGTCTTCTTGCTGTCCCTGGCGGCGTTTCCGGATAACTCTACAAAGTGAGCTGCCAGATATTCCATCACGGCGACGAGGTATACTGGAACACTGGCGAGAACGCGTTACGCATAGTTGCAGCAGACGATTGATACGCCAGATGGGAAACTGGAATCCTGCACGGTTTGAACGTAAGTTTGCCTTTCTGTTCACTATATCAGCCTTACAAAGTCCTAACATGTTGATTGTTTAATGTGTATGTGTGTAGCTTCTCTGTAGGAGGTATAAGATGGATGTTCAATGCAGCGCACCAAAGAAGCAAACAGCAGACCATAATATGTATCCAGGTGTCCCATCGGTCTGTGGACGGAAGGTAGCTCCTCACTGAGACCATATTTTTAAATACTGTTATCTCGAGGCGATAGGTGTTCCACGAGTTCGTATTTTAGAATTAATTTCATTTAGACAGGGTGGCTATATACAGAGTGTTGCACCAATGTTTTTTTTTTTTTTTTTTTGAATACAGCACTCTATATATTATGGCAGATTTGGATTCTACTCGCTTCATACATTACCTGAGTGAAGTTTCACCCCTTTATCCAGAGTAATTTTAAAGATATGGCTATTTGTTTCTCTGAATCGACATGTATTGATCACCTGGTATCTCCCAAGAACAACGTAACCAATTATTTTTTATAGCTAAATGCTTTCGACATGTGGTCTATTTTATTTTAATATCGAGAAGTATCCGTCAAATTGGAAATCATTACAGTATGACACAAAACGAGAATCGAAGACTTTCTCGAAATTTTCTAATGGAACATTCTATATTTTATATACCTATCGGGTATCTTATTTACTACTATATTAATTATATCAAGTTTTCCCTATACTCAAATCGACTCGTTTTAAAGTTATCCTAGGTGTTATCAGAAAATACCCGTATTTCGTCACTTATTTTCATTAATCATGTAGGCTTTGGATATGCCTCGCCCACTAACTATGTAATAACGAATTAACTAGTAATCTTTTGATTTTGAGGGATGCAAAATTTTATTCGCTTTTTTATAATACAATTTTTTAACAAGTTAAATTAAATACGAAAGGAGGTACAGCAGTTCAGACTTTTTATTTGTGCATAGTAGAACTCTTATTTTATGGTAATAGATGAAAGCATTAAGAAATCAAACATTAGGTTCACAAATTTATTAAAATTCCTAAAACATGTTCAAAAATGTTTCCGTTTTCCTGAATGCAAATTCAGAGTCGTCCTCAAAGTTTTCTTTGACTCTGTTCAACATGAGGGGGCTCATACATCTAAAAGCTGATTGTATTCGATTTTTCATATCATCGGCAATTCTTCATATACCTCTTGCTCCACATATCCCCAGAGGAAAAAGCCTATTGTGGTTAGGTCGGGCGATCTTGCTGGCCATCGAATGTTCCCTCATCGACCGATCCATCGGTTTCCTAACCAATGGTTAAGTATTATTTACGTCCCGGTAAAAATGTGAAGGAGCACCATCATGCTAAAAATACATTATTCAACGTGTTCCAAGGTCTACATCCTCCATTAAATTCGGCAAATCATTCTCGAGAAATCTAAGATAGCGTTCTCCATGAAGTCGATCTTCAAAATAGATTGGACCAATAATTTCTCTTCTCTTCTATCGCCTATAAGCCACTGTTGTTGAAAATTCACTTGACGTACCCAGAGTGGATTATCTTGAGCGTAATAATGCAGACTGTGTTTGTTTACTACGCCGATATTGTTAAAAGTTGCTTCGCCGCTACAGAGAACCGTATGGTGCAAGTTTGGTATTTCATCGGTCATATTTGAAAAAAATATTACAGAAATTGATTCGATTTACTTAATCTTTAGCAGTAATTGAATGATGAAGACATAAATGATATGCATGAAATTTGTGCTTTTTAATTGTCCTGTTGACTGAATATTTGCTGATACCCTGAAAAAATGCAATTTGCCTTGTACTTATCTGTGGATTCTCCTCGATTGATAAAAACCTGGAATTCTGAATTTTCATTGGTTGTATGACGATTTTCATATTAATTTATTTTGTATTTGGCGCTACATGTTTCCTCAAAACGTATTCTAACTTTCTCAAATCTTTCTGGTCTTGGATGTCGAGCTGAAGGACACTTCTGCCTGTAGATTTTGGACGCCAGAAGACAGTTTCGATGAGCCTGTTCACACCATGTTAATCAACTCTTCATTAGTGAAATTCATTTTTAAATGTAACGTTAACAAATAAACACAGAACAAGGAAATACGTACAAGAAACGAACAAGAAGCAACAATTAATAAACAAGCACCAATGTTTAACACTAAACGCGAAAGTAATGCAAAAATTAACAAGCATTTGGCAAAACGTCAGTTTCACACTGTATCAGATATTTATTTTATTGTGTTGCTTATGTTT
Source organism: Tillus elongatus (assembly GCA_964006375.1). Classification (NCBI taxonomy): domain Eukaryota; kingdom Metazoa; phylum Arthropoda; class Insecta; order Coleoptera; family Cleridae; genus Tillus; species Tillus elongatus. The sequence goes on along the minus strand of OZ023265.1, from coordinate 22,847,143 downwards.
CAACTTATCTCCAAGGCTACCGTTATTTAGACGATAGTATGAACGATATTAAACACATTTAAATAAAAATAAAACTTTGAACCGGTGTATCTTCTTTCGTATTTGATTTAACTTATACAAACTTGATATTATAAGAAGGCTTATGAAATTTTCTAATTACAAAATTATAAAAATATACAGTATGTTGCATTTAGAAGAAAATTATATCTTATGAAACCTAATTTAAGCTGAATTAGAAGTTGTTAATTACTAGCCTAACAAATCATCTAATGTTGTTCTCATGCTGGTCTATAGAACTATTTGGATGAGTTAGGTAGTTAGTGGGCGAGGCATATCCAAAGCCAACATGATTAATGGAAATAAGTGACTAAAGAGGGGTATTTTCTGATAACACCTAGTATAACTTTAAATCAAGTCGGTTTGAGTATATGGAAAGCTTAATAAATGATATAGGAGGATAAATAAGCTACCTGATAGCGATAGGGTGTTCCATTTGAAACTTTAGAGAAAGTCTTCGATTTTTGTTTTGGGTCATACTGTATACGATTTCCAATTTGACGGATACTTTTCGGTAGGAAAATAAAATAGACCACATGTCGAAAGTATGTCGCTATAAAAAATAATTAGTTACGTTAGTTCTTGGAAGATACCAGGTGATCAATACATGTCGCTTCACAGAAACAAATGGCCACATCTTTAAAAGTACCTTGTATAAAGAGCTGAACTGTAATAAAATACAGGATGTTCTATTTAAAAAATATAAGCTTGGTGCAACACTCTGTACATCACAATGAACAACCAAGTTATTCAAAGTAATGAGTCTTTTTCTCTTGTTGGCATTTCTGTGGATCGAAAACTTAATTGGCACCAACATGTTACATCAATTGCAGAAGCGGCTGCTAAGAAATTGGGTTTCCTCTTCCGGGCTCGCAAATACTTTTCACCAACTAATCTCTATACCTTATACACTTCACAAATAAGGCCAAACCTCGAATACTGCTCCCACATCTGGGGTGCAGCAGCCGCTTCTACACTCGCTATCCTGGACTCCATTCAAAAGAGAGCTATACGTCTCATCGGTGACCCTACCCTCACCCAAAGGCTTCCATCCCTTGCCCACCGACGTGCCGTTGGTGACCTCTCTCTCTTTTATAGATATCTGCACGGGCACTGCTCAGAGGAGCTTTCCTCCATAATTCCCCCACCTGCTGCCCCCAACAGATCTACCAGGGGAACAGAGCGAATGCACCCTTTTACTGTCCAGGTCACCAGACATAGAACATCTTGTTATGCCCGCTCTTTTGTCCCGAGGACTTCCAAGTTGTGGAATTCCTTGCCGGCACATGTTTTTCCTTCTCCTCCGAACCTCCAAACCTTCAAGTCCAGAATTAACAAGTTGCCTCTTTCCTCCTTGTCAACACCCACGGTACGATAGTATTTAGGCTGTAAGCCCTCGTGGTGTGTTGTTGACATAAAAAAAAAAAAAAAAAACATAGCCATATAAATGAAATCAATTTTTAAATGTGCACTCATGGAACATCTATCGCCCCGAGAAAACAGCATTTTAAAATATTGGCTCAGTGAGGAGCTATCTTCCGCCCCCAGACCGATAGGATATATATATATATATATATATATATATATATATATATATATATATATATATATATATATATATATACAGGGCTGGCAGCCTGTATATATATATATATATATATATATATATATATATACAGGGCTGTCCAGAAGTACGGAATAAAATTAATATACCCTTAACCTTTATCTTTGGGGGAAAACGCTCGGACACGTCAATTTAGTTTTATATATGCTCACATTTTGACGTTATTCGTTTGTTTTCTTATAGACATTTGTCAAAGATATGACAACATCGATTTTTTTTAATGGAAACATACAACTTGTGATACATCACTTCAAAGCTAATATCTCGTACAGTATGCTCATAAATTTTGGCGCGATTCTGTCAAGCTATTTCCAAATGGCGACTGTTAAAAGTTTTTAAAAAATCCCTATTTTTTGGCGCGATTCTGTCAAACGATTTCCAAATGGCGACTGTTGAAAGTTAAAAAAAATCCGTATTTAAATAAGCGAAAATGATAAATCATTGATGTGTTTTTTACCTTTCTAGGTAAGAAATTTTCATTGTTTCACGTTCTGTCATTTTGTGACATTGTAACTTAACAATACATAGTTATGGTTTAATTGTTATTTATTTTGTCAAAAAAAAAAAAATAATAATAAAAATGTAACGAAGCATAACAAAAATCACGTGGCAAATGCTAAAAATGTCCTCCACCCGCTACTTGGCATGCTCCCAGACGATGGTGAAATCCGTCGACGAAATTCCCAATGGCTTTATCCGGTTTGTTATGTGACTCCAATCAAATTTTGTTTTTCAAATCTTCAATATTATTTGGCCTATTTTGGTTATTTTTTCTTTTAAATATCCCCAAAGAAAATAGTCTAGAGGCGTTCAGTCTGGGGACCACGGTGGCCATTTAATTGTACCACGTCGTCCAATCAAGCGACCTAGAAATATCTGACCTAAATATCTTCTCACATTGACACCAAAATGCAGGGGAGCACCATCTTGCTGAAACCAAATTGTTTGATTAGGTATATCTGGATCTACGTCGTTGGGAAAAATTACAGCTAGAGCAGGCATTAACTCGAAGGTTAAGAAATCCAGGTACCGTCCAGCTGTGAGGTTTTCTTAAAAAAATAATGGCCCTAAAACTCGGTTATTAATAATACCTGTCCATACATTTACTTTCTGGGGCCGCTGAGTATGCGCGTCAAATATCCATCGCGGATTTTCTTGACTCCAGAAACGACAATGATGTCTGTTAACCACCCCGTTTAAATAGAAAGTAGCTTCATCAGAAAATAATATGTTCTGTGGAAACCTATTATTTTCGTCACACCGTCTCATCATTTCATCACAAAATTGCAAACGCCTGTTATAGTCATCTTCTAAACGCTCTTGGACAAGATATACTTTATAAGGGTGGTATTTTTCTGCTTTCAAAAATCTTCCAATTGTACCTCTAGATGTATCATGATTTTGAGCCAATGAAACTGTTGAAACATGCGGATTATCCTGCAGAGATAATGAATATCCAATTTTTCATCGTCGCCTAAAACACGTGGCCGTCCATTCCTAGGCAAGTCCTTTACTGTGCCATGTTCATCAAATTTGTGGAATATTTTACTAACAGTGCCCTGTGAAATTTGCTTTTCCGGATATTTAGCATTAAATAAAGTGCACACTTCACTTTGACTTATTATTTTTAGTCCACGTCCTAACAATATCAAGTCTTCGATACGCTGCCTTTCCGACAAAATCATTTATGTTTAGAAAATTGTGAAATAATATTTCCGAAATACCTAAATTAATTTGACAAGTTCAAAATGTCACAAAATGAAAGAACCGGGAACAATGAAAATTTCTTACCTAGACAGGTAAAAAACACATCAATGATATATCGTTTCCGCCTAATTAAATAGGGATTTAAAAAAAAATTAACAATCGCCATTTTGAAATAGCTTGACAGAATCGCGCCAATATTTATGAGCATACTGTACGAGATATTAGCTTTCAAACCATGTATCACAAGTTGTATGTTTCTATTTAAAAAAAATATCGATGGGGTCATATCTTTTATAAATGTCTATAAAAAAAGAAACGAATAACGTCAAAATGTGAGCATATATAAAACTAAATTGACTTGTCCGAGCCTTTTCCCCAAAAGTTAAAGATTAAGGGTATATTAATTTTATTCCGGACTTCTGGGCAGCTCTATATATATATATATATATATATATATATATATATATATATATATATATATATATATATATATATATATATATATATATATATATATATATATATATATATATATATATATATATATATATATATATATATATATATATATATATATATATATATATATATATATATATATATATATATATATATATATATATATAATTTTCGTAAAAAAATCCGAAGATTGAGTCTTTGAAAGTATTAGAGTAACTAAAATGAGACTTTACATGTGTCTAGGAATGGTGTAAATAAACCCATGTTGTGAATTTTAAGTAATTTGGTTTAGAATATTTCGGGTTTTTTCCAAAATAAAAATAAAATCTGAAAAACATGCGTGGGAACGACTCAGTGGTTAAAGTCCAATGTCTGACATACTCAGTTGTTAACTGCAATGCTGTGTTCAGACATTTTTTTATCGAAATCTAGCTTTTTCCAAGACATATCGTTTTCAAAAATTTACAGTTTTGTCACTATTTAACTTTGACATTTAATTTATAAAACTAAATATAGTCGCTACCTCGGTTGTTACCATAGCAACTAAATTCAATTTTGCTTAGTGAAAAATGTCGAGGCTAACTAGATATTAATATACACTCGTATATAAAAGCAAAATCAACTTCTTAAGCGAAATAGACGCCACAGAATTATATAGTAACATAGTTCAAACTTTATGTTCACTTGTTTTATTATTATTTGATATTAAATTACCAGCTATAATAAATTCATTGAAATTTTGCACATATCTGATGTTTAAAAGGAAAACAAAAACGTTTGTGCTGGTGGATATTATGTATAGGTATCAATTGAATTGTAATAACGCTACTATATAAAATGGATTCATGGAAAAAGATTTGTTTTTTCCGTTCCTCGGGAGATTTACCACGTTACTTTCGTGTTGTAAATATGGCACGGGATTTCTAGAGTTAGATAGGATAGGCGTCCCCTGTAAGGTAAACATTTTGATATATTTGAAAGAAAGAGCTGTCCATAGTTGAGCAATTTACCGTCGTCAAAGCAGTCAGTATGGGAACAGGCATGAAGGTTGAAGCATCGCAATTTTAGACAAGAGACAAGCGCTTAGAGAAGACACACTTTATACCAAAATACGAGGGATATTTTCTAAATAATGGACACTAGGTGAAGCTGACTCAGCGTATCAGACTCGACGACAATAGCTATGTGTATAGTATAGCAGTACTGACTGCGAACTTTATGAATGACGCAGTGTAGGTTAGACAAATAAGCTTTAGGCTTGTATTTGTCGGCTGCAATTTGATAACGTTTTTTTTTTATTTTATTTTTTATTTTTTTCAACAAGACACCACGATGGCTCACAGCCTAAATACTATCATACCGTGGGCGTCGACAAGGAGGAAAGACGCAACTTGTTGATTCTGAACTTGAAGGTGTGGAGGCTCGGAGGAGAAGGAAAAACATGTGCCGGCAAGGAGTTCCACTACTTGGAAGTCCTCGGGACAAAAAAGCAGGCATAACAAGATGTTCTATGTCTGTTGACCTGGACAGTAAAAGGTTGCATTCGGTCTGTTCCCCTGGTAGATCTGTTGGGGGCAGCAGGTGGAGGAACTATGAAAGAAAGGTCCTCTGAGCAGGGCCCGTGCAGATATCTATAAAAGAGAGAGAGGTCACCAACGGCACGTCGGTGGGCAAGGGATGGCAGCCTTTGGGTGAGGGTAGGGTCACCGATGGGACGTATAGCTCTCTTCTGAATGGAGTCCAGGATAGCGAGTGTAGAAGCGGCAGCAGTACCCCAGATGTGGGAGCAGTATTCGAGGTTTGGCCTTATTTGTGAAGTATATAAGGTATAGAGATTAGCTGGTAAAAAGTATTTGCGAGCCCGGAAAAGGAAACCTAATTTCTGGGCAGCCGCTTCCGCAATTGATGTAACATGTTGCTGCCAATTGAGATTTCGATGCACAGAAATGCCAACAAGTGAAAAGGACTCATTACTTTGAATAACTTGGTTGTTCATTGTGATGGGTCTAGAGCTGGTGTGTCTCTTATGAGATAGAAAGCAGACTGAGATTTGGTGGGGTTGAATTGTGCAAGATTTCTACTTCCCCAGTCTAATATTTTTTGGAGATTCACGGAGACAGGACCCTCCATGAGTCTGCGATCCTCATCTAATTGTATATTTGAGTGGATGGTGCTGTCATACGCGTAACTGTGAACTCGGTTGGATGTGCTAGAAAGGAGGTAATTGATGTGGAGAAGAAACAAAGTAGGGGCTAAAGCTGAACCTTGAGGGAATCCTGCATTAATTAGAAACAGTTTAGAGGAATGGCCATCCACGACAACAGAAATGCTCTGGTTGGAGAGGATATTTGCTGTCTAGGTACAGAGTTTTGGTGGTGGGCCATAGGCCGTAAGTTATTTAAGCAGCGCTGCGTGCCAGATCTGGCCAAATGCATTGGATATGTCTAGAGCGACAATATGGGATTGACGGTGTAGTTTCATAGACTTGTTCCAAGAATGTGTGACAAAGGAAAGGAGGTAGGCGTAATCAAATTTATTAATCGAATTTATTTAGGTAGCTATTAAATACCGGGCTTTCCAAACTGTGGGAAAATTTTTAGCCTTCTATGGGTTCGAATAGCAGCTAAATTAAAATTTTAGTGGGACCATTTTTCTGAGAAAAAAAAGTATTATCTCAAAAACCGATCTAGATAGGTAAAGGGAGCTATTATTTTTTAATTCAAAAGTCGCGATCTCCTCATTAGTGAATTTTTTCAAGAAAATTCACTAAAATTCGAACCTAAACGCTATAATTTACTTTCTTTTCTCATTTTTAAAAATAATTATCTCTCCTGGTATGGAATTCAGTTTTGGATCGAGAAGTCCATTCAGCTTTTCGCTTAACTCTTGGCGTACCTATCGAAGTGTCCGTGAAGCTCTCCGTCGTTCCCTCGAAAGACACAAGACACTGCTCGCCCAGGTATATTGGCCATTATTTATAGCTCATTCTGGGGACAATCAGATATAATCACACAAAATCCTAATCAATGGTAATTTATAGCGGTCGACCCCTAATAAACATATATGAACCCTTTGTTTCAAGGTTCCCACTTGGACATTTAATAATGAGCCGAAAGGACAGTATCATTTAAAACAGGCGGACGGTTTTATATTTCAGCATGTCATCATCAGTGTGTTTCTCCACTCTCCACTCTCCACACTGGCCGGCTCTCTAGATGAAGGACCTGGACCTGTGCCGGAGAGCGTGGGATGTCTTGTTTGCCCATTCAAGTTTCACCATGGGGATATGTTTGTTAGCGCCTAATTGCCACATTATAAATACTTGATTTGTTGATGACCGCCTCTAAATTAATTTTAACTTATTTTATACGTATTATGTTGGTTTTATTAGATTAACGGGTGAAAATTATATTCATACATTTTGTCAAACAAATGAACCCATCTATTTAGGCTGTATATTTTTATATAATATACGAAGCGTTACATATTGAATGCCAATATGTAAAAATCAATCATATGTCTTAGAAATTTACAAAAAACTGGTTGGCGAATTTTCATTTGGAAAAATTCGCTAATAGAGATGTCACGATGAAAAGCTTTTGAAAAAATTTCTGCAGATAAGGTCCGTTTAAATTTTTATATGCTTATATATATATATATATATATATATATATATATATATATATATATATATATATATATATATATATATATATATATATATATATATATATATATATATATATATATATATATAGGGTGGCGCATTGAAAACGAAACAGACCGATTTGCGACCAGATAATTTTTTAAGAAACGTTGAAACACGTCAATTTTAATATTGAGGGGGACATGTTTCGACATAAAACTCAACTTTATCACATCAACCCCTTAAGGGTGGTGATAACAACCCTTATATTTTAAATAGGGAACATGGGTCGAGTGTTACATCATTTGAAAGCTCTTTGCTTTCTGAATTCAGCACACAAATTTTTTTGGAAGTTTTATCTACTCGTTTAAAAATTATTCACAGTTGGAGTTGCAAGAACGTATTTCATTCATTGTGATAAGAAATGCACTAACTAGTCAATTTTTCGTTAAAAAAACTAAAAAACAAAACCAAACGTTCAAAAATGTTTGTTCAGTTAAGTAAGTGTTTAAATTGTTGACCACCAGCTTCCATATAAAAGTACACATTTTGTTCAAAACGAGCTCTGACATTCTGGAGCATTTGTGGAGTTATTAGACGGCATTCTTCAACAGTGCGTCGTCGTAATTCTTCCAGAGACTCCGGTCCTCTTGCGTAAATTCTACTTTTTAAATGGCCCTATAGAAAGAAGTCTAAAGGAGTTAAATGCGGTGATCTAGGGGGCCACTCAATAGCACCTCTACGCCCAATACATTGCTCTAGAAACTTTCTGTTTAAAAACTCCCTAACACGCTGTGAAAAATGCGGAGGAGCTCCATATTGTTGAAAGACTAATTGATTTTCTTGATAGCGATCATCATTTTCAACAATGTCAATTAGTAGAGGGTAAACGATATCTTCTAGTAACACCAAATACGTTTCGCCACTCAAATTGCCATCAAGTAAAATTGGTCCGATTAAACGGTCTTCAAAAATTCAAGTCCAGACATTCAATTTCTGTGAAGTTTGATTGTAGAGTTTAATAAAAACGTACACTCGTCTGAAAAACAGATATTGAACAGAAAGTTCCCGTTATCAGCTATTCGTGTAGTCATAACATCACAAAACTCCAGCCGCCGATCAAAATCATCTTCATTCAGTTGTTGTACAAGATCAATTATATACGGGTGAAATTTATGATGCTTCAATATTCGCTGAATAGTTCTTCTTTTGATGTTTGAAACAGTGGCCAATTTTCTCGTGCTCAAAGTTGGGTCTGCAGCAATTTTTCTTAAAACTTCAATCTCAGTAGTCTCATTTCTAACCAGAAATTCACGTTCAGGATCCCGTTTTTTGTTGGCTACTGAACCACTTTGTCGAAACTTTTCAACTAACTCCAAAATGTATTTTCTATTAACATGTCTGTTCGGATGTCGTTCATTAAACAATTTTGCGGTACGGTTGGCACAATCATCGTTTTTGAAAAAAAGAGGAATTATTTCAACTCTTTCTTCTACAGAATACACCATTGTGAAATTAATTTTCGGTAATACTATCAAGTATCAAACCGACCGATAAACTGAAATAATAAACCGTATTTCTCTCATTCCGATAAGAAATGCTCTGATAGTCAATTTTTTGTTTACAAACCAACAAAACATTTACTATCTGCACATTTTTTATCGAAATGAGTGAAATGCGTTTTTGCATCTTCAACTGTGAATAATTTTTAAACGAGTTGATAAAACTTCCAAAAAAATTAGTGTGCTGAATTCAGAAAAGAAAGAGCTTTCTAATGATGTAACACTCGACCCATGTTCCCTATTTAAAATATAAGGGTTGTTATCACCGCCCTTAGGGGGTTGATGTGACAAAGTTTAGTTTTATGTCAAAACATGTTCCCCTCAATATTCAAATTGACGTGTTTCAGCGTGTCTTAAAAACATTCTCTGGACGCAAGTCGGTCTGTTTCATTTCCAATGCGCCACCCTACATAAAAGCAATGATAACCCTGCTAGATTTTAATTTGTTTCCACGTGCCCTTCTGATATTGTGACTCAGTAACTTAAAAAAACTATAAATGTATCTTGTGCGTCATCCCTGTTATGGTCCTGTAAAACGTTCGGTTGTTTTCGTGAATCGGCTCCTGGACATTGGGCCGCCAAAACCACATCGGTCAAATATTGCCCCAGATAGCTACTACTTATTTGGAAATTTGAAAAAGACCTTCACGGGCGTCATTTAAATGTCGAAAAGAGGTGAAAACTACAGTTTGGGCACATTTTGAAGACAAACCGAAAGAAAATTTTGTTAGGGTATCAAATTGTTGCTGAAACGATGTATAAGTACATTGATGTTAGGGGGGACTACATTGAAAAATAAAATTCAATTGTGAGTCCACGCAGTTTCTTTCAGAGTCATAACGGGATATTTTGGCGCTTACCTCGTATATTCAAAGATACATGTATGTGTGTGTGTGTGTGTGTTTTGTTTCTTTAACGTCGGCCTATTTCCGCGACTATGGCCAATCACCGACGCCAGGGAGCAGTTTCACCTCATTATCCTGGAAATTTTGCCGAACCCCTGTCTTTCTGTAAGGAGGGTAGGGATCTTTAACGTGCCCAACATCGCATGGACACGGGACCGACGGCTTAACGCCCCCTCCGAAGGGCGGAAGTGCAACTTGCTCAAATACAATGCCAGAATGTCGGTTGATCTCAATGTTACAGTTTGTACTGAAAAAGTACCCTTCGGTTCAGAGGCACACGTTCTTACCCCTGAACCACCGAGGTTCTTATACATGTGTATATCTCTAATTATTAGATGCAAGAAGACAGGACAGGTTGCATGGACAGAATATTAGATGGCCTGTTATTATATTGCTATACGTAAGATGGTTATTAAATCAATATACTTTTCACAGCAGCCTGATAAAACTTAGTTCACGGTAGTGATAGCAAAACCTTGCACCAATGAAATGTGCTAAAGCATCTCGTAACCTGATAGAACGTTATTATAAAAGGTAACTTGGGGCTCATACACATGGATGAAACTATATGGTGTAATCAAACTGTCACAGAATCTGGATATGTTGACCGTTTAACCGAATGGGACTTGCTAATAAACGACCGTACGAACAGTCTGTGGATGGCAGTATTACATTTCTAAAAGCTTACTATATAGGTAGGTTATTCTAGGAAAGTCTTTGATATTCGTGTTGCATTTTGCCAGCGGAAAATTTATTATAAAGTGTTTAGCAAATATTACTTTAAAAAATGATCATTATCGCTTACGCTTGTACAAGTATAAATTCTATTTAGCTTTCAGACAGCGAAACACGTTTGCAAGAATATTTTAGATGGTCTTGCTATTAAGAGCTTCAAGCAAGAAAATGTACATTAAGACTATCTTCTAAAGGTCAATCTTTTGCAGTTTACAAATAGACGTTCTTTGGTGGTACCTTGTTCCGAAAGCAACATAAATTTTATTTAGCTTTCAGACAGCGAAACACGCTTAAAAGAACATTTTACAAGTTGTTGCTATTAAGAGCTTCAAGAAAGAAAATAACCATTTAAGACTTTTTTCTAAAGGTCAATCTTGTGCAGTTTAAAATTAGACGTTCTCTGGTGGTACCTTGTTCCGAAAGCAATATAAATTCTATTTAGCTTTCAGACAGCAAAAGACGCTCAAAAAACATTTAAATGTTGTTGCTATTGAGAGCTTCAAGAAAGAAAATAACCATTTAAGACTCTTTTCTAAAGGTCAATCTTCTGCAGTTTACAAATAGACGTTCTTTGGCGGTACCTTGTTCCGAAAGCAAATAAAACGAACGGTGAGAGGGCATATTTCTATTTTGGTCCTAAATTTTTTGTAGTCTCACGGATGAACTAAATAATGGACAGGCTTTTACTGCTTTTATTATTTCAACAACACACCACGAGGGCTCACAGCCTAAATAATATCGTACCGTGGGTGTCGACAAGGAGGAAAGAGGCAACTTGTTAATTCTGGACTTGAAGGTTTGGAGGTTCGGAGACGAAGGAAAAACATGTGCCGGCAAGGAGTTCCACAACTTGGAAGTCCCCGGGACAAAAAGAGCGGGCATAACAAGATGTTCTATGTCTGGTGACCTGGACAGTAAAATAGTGCACTCGCTCTGTTCCTCTGGTAGATCTGTTGGGGGCAGCAGGTGGATGAACCATGTAAGAAAGCTCTTTTGAGCAGTGCCTGTGCAGATATCTAAAAAAGAGGGAGGTCACCAGCGGCACGCCGGTGGGCGAGAGGTGGCAGCGCTTGGGTGAGGGTTGGGTGACTAATGAGACGTATAGCTAGCTCTCTTTTGAATGGAGTCCAGGATAGCGAGTGTAGAAGCGGCAGCGGCACGTCAGATGTGGGAGCAGTATTCGAGGTTTGGCCTTATTTGTGAAGTATATAAGGTATAGAGATTACCTGATGAAAAGTATTTGCGAGCCCGGAGGAGGAAACCTAATTTTTTAGCAGCCGCTTCTGCAATTGATGTGACATGTTGGTGACAATTGAAATTTCGATCCACAGAAATGCCAACAAGTGAAAAGGACTCATTTCTTTGAATAACTTTCCTGTTCATTGTGATGGGTCAAGGGCTGGTGTATCTCTTATGAGATAGAAAGCAAGACTGAGATTTGGTGGAGTTGAATTGTACAAGATTTCTACTTCCCCAGTCTAACATTTTTTGGAGATCGACAGAAAGAGAACCCTCCATGAGTCTGCGATCCTCATCTAATTGGGCTAAAGCGACAAGCTTAGATTATTGTATATTTGAGTGGAGGGTGCTGTCGTCCGCATAACTGTGAACTGGGTTGGATGTGCTAGAAACGAGGTCATTGATGTCGAGAAAAAACAAAGTTGGGGTTAAAGCTGAACCTCAAGGGACTCCTGCATTAATGGATACAGTTTAGAGGAATATCCAGGTACACAGTTTTGGTGGTAGGCCATAGACCGGAGGTTTATTAAGCAGCGCTGCGTGACAGACCTGGTCGAATGCTTTGGATATGTCTAGAGTGGCAATTTGGAATTGCCTGTCGTGGATTAGACTGTGTTATTCAGGAAATTTTAGTAATTCAGGGTTTATATACTTTTCCATCACTTTAGAGACGACTGAACGGAGAGAAATAGACCTGTAGTTGCTAGGAAGCGCTTTGGATCCTTTCTTGAGGAGGGGTTATACTCGAGCAGTTTTCCAGTTACTAGGGAATATGCCTCTATTGTAAGATGTCTGAAACAGACGAGTCAGGACAGGAGCAAGTTCTGGTGCATATTTTTTGAGAACAATTGCTGGGATCTCGTCAAGGACAGAGGCTTTTCTAGTATTAAGAGAAGAGAGCATCTTTCGTACCTTTTTATTTTTGAAAATGATATCCGTCATTTTATGCGCGACATTGGGGACTGTTGGTGGTTGAACATTTGGAGGTGGGTTAGAGTAGAATTGCTGGCGAACAACGAGGCAAAAATTTCAGCCTTGCCCAGGGCGGTAGAAACAATTTCATCCCCTGAAACAAGAGGTGGGAACGTGCTCTTGCAGACATTATTCCCAATAGATTTAGCAAGAGTCCAGAAGGGTTTGCTGGCGTTAGAGCTTGAGATGACGTTGTTTTTGATGTGGTTATTAGACGAGTTTTTGCCTCAGAAAGAATCCGGACATAGCGGTTTCTTGCGTCGTTAAATGATTGACGGTTTTCTTGACTCGGATTGTGTAGAAGCGTTTTGTGAGCTTTCACCTTTTCAAGTCTGGCCTTGTCAGAGGATTTAGAGGACCAGGGCTTTTGAGTGGCTGAAAAGGTTTTCTGTGTACGTGGAATAAATAATTCCATGCCAGCTTGGATGATTTCGGTGACGTTTTGTGGGATATCAGAGTGGTCAGGAGAGAAGCAGACAGACGTCCATGAAATGAGGAAAAGTAATTCCGCATTTCGTCCCAGTTTGCAGAGTTGTAGTGCCAAACGTTAGATGAGTGTGATGATTGTGTGACCACTGGTTGCATTGCGCAGGAAGTAGTGGCAATGCCGCGTTCTGAGCGACCAAGGGGGGCGGTGACTGATGTTTTATAGCATTCAGGTTTTGTAGTAAGAAGGAGAGCCAAGGTATTTGAGCTGTGTGTTGGGATGCGAGAAAAGCAAGTAGGTTGCTGAACCATATTGGCTAAAGGATTGCTGACTGCAAAGGCCTCCGCTGGTCTCCCTTGTGGATTGGTTTTTGAAGATCCTAGCTATTCCTTATTACGAACATTGAAGTCACCAAGAATAGTGACCTCGGAGGAAGGATATTCAGAAAGCAGATGGTCGGTTTTTTCAGAAAGGTAGTCGATGACCTGGACAAAGTTGTTGTAAGGTGACCGTTAAATGCAACAGATGAATTTAGTTGCAGCCCTGAGAGAGGGAGTTTCATCCAAAGTATGTATTTTCTTCCAGCTTCTAAATTGGGGACTCTGGTGCAGGGTAGATTGCTATGGACGTATGCGCACATACCTCCATGCAATCTAAAGGAAGTAAGGAGCTCATTTAGGAGAAGCTAAATGCTTTTATAGCTGAACTTTCGAGAAGAGAAATACATGACACAATAGCCCGAAAACTTAGATCTTGCGTTTGAGTGGTGATAATATTTTACGAATCCCTACTCTTTTCAATATGTTAATTTCACTTCTTTGGCTCATTCTATTCTATCCGATTTTGTTTTAACTTATTTTATTTTATTTGTTTCATTTTATATTATTCTATGTTATATTATATATAATTTGAAAATTTGTTTTATCTATTGATTTTTGTATCGCTTGTGTGTGTTATATGATCAGTGTTCATGTAGTCTTATGCCTCATGCATTTACTCAATATGAGTAATTCAAAATTTTACGGTTGGGGTAATATTTTTGCAAATAAGATTTTATGTTCAACGTTTTTTTGCTGTCATTTGGAAGCAACTTCACAGTTGATAACTTTCGTTTTCGTTTCAATTTGATATTTCAAACCGTATAGGTACTACAGCCTTATCAAATCAATTTGGGACACCCGGTATACTGATTATTTGTTTACATTAAAATCATAACATTCCCGCTATTATAAAGTTGTAAATAAGACTAAGACTATTTTTAATAACATTTTATTAAAACTGTACATAACTGAGTGGAACCTGCGAAACAATCAAAATGAAAATGTTTTAATTTCTAGGTGTATTTTCGCTGCAATTAGTATGCCGTACTGACGAGCTCTAATTAGAGCGAAACCAGTCCACGGTTCTAATTGTGGCGAGAATGCATCTAGCCTTACATACTTTTTCCCTATATTAGGGTAGAAATGGGCCAGGGCAGACAATTTACTAAATTGTTAGTTGCTTGTATACAGTCCCCTTTAACATGTTTGTATTATTTGGAGCTGCCGTGACAACATACTACTTGGTTCCTCAACGAGGTAGCGGCACGTGCTTCGTGTCTTATATTTCACTTAGTGCTAAAAACCCAAGACATTCGTTGAGACGTTAACGACTTAGTGGTTAAAGTCCAATGTCTGACAGGCAGGGTAGTTAACCACCACGTGTATATTAATTCATACAACAGGTATAAACCATACATCAACGGTAACCAAACTAAATACATACCAGGCAGAAAACATACTACCCAAACCAACAATCGTGGTATCTCAGCCGCAATTATCGAAAATGACAGACGACATGAAATTAAAAATTTGCCAATTGATTGTTATTTAACTAGGGGATTCAATCAATTATTAAAACACACTGTATTTGTAGCTATATTAACGGCCCCAAACACAGTTTTAGCGCAGCATAGATATATTACGCTGTCGCATAATATAGCAGAAATTTAAACAAAATCAAGCCAAGTTTCTATAAAAATGATTCTAAAATAGTTTCCTTTATCTTTCAACTTAAATGTAAGATGTCATATAAGACAGAAACAGTCGTGGGATGTTATTTTTGCGTTATTTTTCAATATTAATTCGGCAGATACTTCTCTAAATATGAATTAAGCTTCCTTCAGGAAATCTTCTGTATAACTTTAATGCAATTTGTAATATAAGTTTCTTGTAAAGAGACTTACACTATCTACAGCTACAGCAAAACATAGTTCTTTAGCTCCAGAGAAAATTGGGTTCTGAGCATTTCTCTCAAAAGGAGTTAGAACGCAAGACTTTTTTGATAATGGATAGATATCGATGGTAATACTTTCGAAAGAATTCTTCAAATGTGCACCTACTAGGACCTCTAAAATCGATCTTTTAGCTCTATACAAGTTTAAAGTATTAACTTTACTAATATGCCGTATAATAATAGGGTACAATTCTTCTGAAAATTCGTTACTATAACGCACTTGCTGCGTCCAGAAATTTTCTATAATAGTCAAGCAAAGTTTAGAGTGAGTATACGAATAATTAATGTTGTAATAAAACAAACACTCAGTATAAGTCGCGGGTGTCCATTCTCACACATGTTCTAGCATTCCTTCCGCCAGATTCGCACAAAATAAATAATTCATGTTTGGGATGCGACAAGGTGATATTAAAACAAGTTGGTCGGCATGAGTTTTTTGATACATTTTGGTGAGGAGTTATGCGCCTCTGCGGTGAATATCGCTACCATCCGATCTCTGAACAACACGTGTGCGCGTTGCAGATCATCATAACAGACAGAATATGACGACGAAGTTTCAGAAAAAAGTTGTTAAAGCTCTTCCTTTGGTTTTGTCCCTAACACCGGCAGCATTCCATCGGAACGTCGATTTTATCAAATAAATCAGCAAGACAATATCGAATATTCTTTGAATTACATAATAAAAAGCAACTTGCTTTAATGCATTTCTTGTTTCTAGAAAATTTCTGCAAAAAATGCGCTTATGACCAAATCCGATTTTAACACTTGATATTATCAAAAAGCTTTCTTAAATGAATGTCAACTAGACCACTACCTCATCCATATCCAAGCTTTACGTAATTTTTAGTATTCTATATATATATATATATATATATATATATATATATATATATATATATACATATATATACATATATATATATATATATATATATATATATATATATATATATATATATATATATATATATATTTCTGACATAAATTTTACAAGGTACAATAAAAATAAGCTTAGGCTTGTGGCTGTATTAAATGTACAATTTTAAAGCATGGTATCTAAAATGTTTGCAATGTCCACCATCGATACCTCTCTTTTAGCGAATTTTAAAAAATAAAATATGCTTAATTAAAAAAAAATTCGTTAATAAGAATAAAACAGAAATGTTACTAGCAAAAAAAAAGAGGTAACAGTACACGATGCTCTCAGGCGGTCACCCATCCAAGGACTGACCACGCCCGAGGTTGCTCAACTTCGGTGATCGCACGACAATCAACTCAACTCAACTTAATAAACTTTATTTACATTAATAATAATATTTACAAAAGTACATACATATTCTTGCTACAGGTTATAAACTCGTGTCAATGTGAAACTCCTATAATTAATATATTTTCACTGTACAATCTACTAATGTGTATACAATTTATACTTATGATAATGTGTGAGAAACTTAGAGCTGTTATAAAGTTACATAGTAATTTGCATGGAATTATCAGTAAATGTAGCTGTTTAAAAAACCTGATCCAGATGATTAATTGTGTGGGTGATTCTTTTGGACTTGTGCCCTTCTGTTTAAGTAGGCATGTTAGCTGGAGGCAAAATCTTCGTTGAATAATTCCAAATGCTGGTATATCAATTTGTGTTTAATTTTAATATTACTGTTTTGTCAGATGTTGGTTAGGTTTTCAGTGAGTTTACTGTTATTAATAGAAAAGTTGTAGAATTTGTCAGAAATTTTATTTATGTGGTCTTTAAAGTGGGTAGATTTGTTACGGAGTGGAAGGTGTTAACTCTTGTGTATCTGCTTAAATCTGTGATTATTCTGAGACATCTATTTTGAAACCTTTGGAGAGGAAGAAGTCTTGTTTTCGAGGCACCACCCCAAACCTGACATCCATAGGTGAGTGTCGGTCGGAGTACCGCCGTGTATATTAGTTTTTTATTTACAAGACTCATGTTTCTATTGATCAGGGTGGGATATAAATAACGCATTGCAGAGAAAGCATTATTTTTTAACGAATTGATGTATTTGTGGAAATTTAGCCCTTGATTGAGGTGTGCGTCTAGGTATTTAACATTATTCGTTGACTATATTTGTTGCTGTGATATTTTTAGTGGTGTAAAAATTTTAATAGTGTCAAGTTTTTTGCTAAAGATTATGTTCTCGGATATAGAGGCGTTTAATTTAATTGTATATTTGTCGTAGTATCCTTGTAGTATGTCTAAATGGATTTGTATCTGTTTGTTGGCGACATGTCTGGAGAACGAGTGTGCGTATATGGCAGTGTCATCGGCGGACATGGCCAATTTAGTTTTCTTAAAGTGTGGAATATCTGCAAGATAGTAGTTAAATAGTGTTGGACCTAGTACTGAACCCTGGGGTACTCCTGCGTTGATGGTTTTTTTTGTGTGAGAGGCAGTTATTTATTTTGACCTGGAATGTTCTGTTGGTGAGGTAGCTATGTATCAATTTTATTATGGCGGGTGGAAATTTGTATTTTATGAATTTGTATATGAGTTCTTCTAACCACACTCTATCAAATGCCTTTTCTATGTCCAGACGGACCATTGCTGTTTCTCTATCTTGATTGAAGTTTTTTGTATATCATTACCTATCCTTACTACCTGCATTCAATCGGCTCTCTCAAGGTGGTACCGCCGATCGCTTGGCATGTTTATTTATCCAAGGTTTAAGTTTCGATTTTAAATAAAAAATCAAATTATTTTCAAATTTTGCAATATTTACACAATTTTTACCAGTCCTGATCGCATACGTACTGTTCCTGTGTGAAATAATTAATTTAATAACATAACTTATTTTATCAGCTAGGGTCTTGGACAACTAATATGATCAAATACCTTTGTTTTAGGCAATGGTTTAGGTTAGGTTAGGTTAGTTTGTGAGTGGTCCATATCGGTCCCTCCACCGCGACCATAAGGTCTATTGTGGCTCACGCCTAATGTCTATATTTCGCCCAACAAATCCAGCCTCCTACAGAGGTCGATAACCTTTGCGGGCGAAAGTTGATCCAGATCCTCTGGAGCAAGCTTTACCTTGCCAAAGAGCAGGTGTCTAGTCCTATCCGCTGCCGGACAGGAACACAGCACGTGCTCTGCTGTTTCGTCATCCTCCATACACAGCCGGCACTCGGTCTCCTGACCGATCCCAATACGGTGCATGTGATGCCGCAAGCGACAGTGTCCTGTATACAGGCCGACTAGAGTACTCAGTTGTTGTCTGTTCAACTCTAGAAGTTTCTTAGCCCTTGACTCAGACAGGCCATTTATGAAGGCCTTAGAGTGAGCTAATCCTGGAAGATTTTGCCAATATTGAATTGTCCTTCTATCTGTCCAGGTCTTTAAGGTGCGTTTTGCTGTGCAAGATGTTATTCCCAGCACCGGTTCTGGTCCGACAAAGTCACACTGGGCACCACTCCTGGCAAGCGCGTCTGCCGCAACGTTGCCATCATGGTCCGAGTGACCCGGTATCCAGACCAGCGACACCTCATTACAGCTGCCCAATTCGTTAAGGGCAGATTTACAACTCCATACCGTCTTTGAATTGCAACGGTAGGAACCAAGAGCCTTTATTGCAGCTTGGCTATCTGCAAATATCTTTATCGATTTGTTTGTGCATAGGTCTTTTAAGCTTTCCTTTGCACACATCTCGATGGCATAAACTTCTGCCTGGTGTATGGTTGTGTACTTGCCGAGGCTAGCTGATAGTCTAGCATCGGTGCTGCCCCCATATGCGCCGGCTCCTACTCCCATATTGGTTTTGGAGCCGTCAGAGTACCAGCAGAGGTCCGCTCTCAACAGGGTCGATTGGTTCCGGTCCCAGTCCTCCCTTTCCGGGAGGACGGTCTTGAAAGACAGATCTCTGCTGATTTTTGTAGGCATCAAGTCCGAGACCATTCCCAGAATCCTGTGACAATCACTGTCATCAAGGAGTCCGGACCCCCTCAGACTGACTTCCCTCGGCATGTTATCTGCCGTTTGTTTTAGTCTGTACGTTGTCCACCTCGCCACCCTCTCCAACCATATGTGAAGTGGGGGAATATTGAGGAGGACCTCCAGAGCGACTGATGGTGCGGTGCTTATCGCTCCCGTTATCATCAGACATGCTTGTCTCTGTAGATGAGCCAGTTTGGCCCTCGCGGTTCCACGTAGCACCTTAGGCCACCAAACTATGGCTCCATATGTTATCATAGGTCTGATAACCACTACATAGAGCCAGTACATCTGTTGGGGGTTTGTTCCCCAGTTGTTCCCACAGATTCTCCGGCAGGTCCACAGGGACATCTTAGCCCTGCGGATAACATTTTCTAACTGTCTGTCCCAGTTGAGCTTCTTATCTAGGATAACTCCCAGATATTTTGCTTGGTCCGAAAATGGAATGTTTTCCCCATAAGATTAGGTGGTTTTAATTTGTCCAACCTTCTTCTTCTGGTGAACGGGACAATGATCGTTTTGCGAGGGTTCACAGACATCTGTTCCCTACGGCACCAATCATTGACTACATTTAGTGCTTCTTGAAGAGTACTAGACAGTTCCTCCTCAGATTTGCCTCTAACCATTATGACAAGATCATCCGCATACGCCTGGACCTCAACCTCCCAGAGTCCGAGGATAGCCAGCAGGTCGTCCACAAAGAGGGACCACAACAGGGGAGATAGAACGCCCCCCTGAGGACACCCTCTCGCAGCCCTAACGCTGACCACCTCTCCCCGTAATGAGGTAATAATGGTCCGATTGTGCAGCATGTTTCCGATCCAGCCACAGATGGTAGGTTCCACCCCCCTAGCGATAGTGGCCTCGTAGAGGGAGATCGGTAATGCATTATTAAATGCTCCTTCTATGTCGAGAAATGCCGCCACCGCAACCTCTCCATTTTCCAGAGAGTGTGTGATCTTCTCGACGAGGTTATTGAGCGCTAACTCAGTTGATTTGCCAGTTTGATAGGCATACTGGTGGGTATTTAGGGGGTTCTTGGGTAAGATGTTCCCCCTAATGTGTCCGTCCAGTATTTTTTCCAATCCCTTCAGGAGGAATGATGTAATACTGAGAGGTCTCAGTGAAGTAGGTAGGAGGTCATTACGTCCCAATTTGGGAATGTAAACCCCCCTAACCACCGTCCAGCTGGAAGGAATATAGTTCCAGGCCAGACTGGCTCTGAACAGCCTGATAAGGAAGGGTAGGAGAATCTCCAGTCCCTTTTGTAGTAGGACCGGTACCACCCCATCCTCCCCTGGCGACTTGAATGGCTGGAAATGATTCACAGCACACTCCACTGCCGAGGCTGTAACTATTCTCCGAGCAACTAGCCAGTCCTCCCTTTGGGGGCGTTTAGATCGTCCCTCAGCTGGTAGGACCTCACCGTTGCTCAGGATCAGACAATCTGGGAAGTGTGTGTGTGCTAAGAGCTCTAACGTTTCTTTCCGAGATTCAGTAAAGGAACCATCTGGTCGTTTTATCGATCCCAGTTCCTGTACACGGTCGCGTGAGAGAATCCTGTGGATTCTGGCGCTGCTGGGCACATTATTAATGTCCCCGCAGAACCTCCTCCAGGACTCCCTCTTAGCGTTCCTGATCTCTTTATTATAATGCGTTAGAGCAGTTTTATATTGCTCCCAGTTGCCTGTAATCTTAGCACGATTGAAGAGACGTCTAACTTCTCTTCGTAGTTTATCGAGGTTATTATTCCACCAAGTAGACCCCCGACTGTCTCTCTTTGACCTCAGTGGACAGTTTTCGTGATAGGCAGAGACCACAGCTTCCCTAACCTGTTCGGCCGCAATCTCGATCTCATCACGATCCCTCACTGTGGGGATTGCGGACCCAAGTCTGCAGGCGAGGGACTGTTTGTATCCCTCCCAATCCGTCCTCCTCGGGTCCCGATACTCTAACACAGGTCTAGGGCCTGTTTCAATTTCAAATAGGATATGGGCATGGTCTGAACATGAGGGTTCAGACGACACCCTCCATTTGAGGATTTTTGAGCTCAAAAGCCTTGAGCTGATCGTAAGATCTAAAACCTCTCTCCGGTTAGCTGTAAGAAAGGTGGGTTCCGAGCCTATGTTGTTGACAACCAGCTCCTCCCCTAAAATGTATTCAAATAATGATTCACCTCGTCTGTTAGTGTCCGTGCTCCCCCAAGCCAAGTGATGGGAGTTCGCATCACACCCCATTACGAGGTGATAATTGTTCCTCTTGCAGTAGGCGATCAATTTCCGCACTTCTGCTGGAGGTGGTTGTTCTGCATCTCTGTCTCCAGGGAAATAGGCCGAACAGGCCACTACTTCCAGCCTGGTCCCCCCGGATGTGATCACGAGATGGATGGATGCCATGTCCTTGGTGCAGTACTCTGAAAGTGTAAAATACTGCAAGTTGTTTCTGATCCAGATACAGGCTCTGGGTTTAGTACCAGAGCCCACCTCTACTATCTTACCAGAAGTGTTACCCAGCCCTTTAGTTCGTTCCGAATTAGCGGTCCAGGGCTCTTGGAGAAGAGCAATATCTATTTGCTCTTCCTTTAATTTCATGCTAAGGAGGTATGTCGCAGCCTTAGCATGATGCAGATTAGCTTGAATGCACCTTAAGTTGGTGGGCGTTGGGGTAGGAATATAGGAGTGTATAGAGGATAAAGGAGTAGGTTAAGGAGCTTAAAGGAAAAGGGAATTATGGTGCAGGTTCCTCCTCCTTTTTAGGAGCTCGATAACCAAGCTTCCTATAGGAGGGTCTACCTTTGGTAGTCGTCCTAGGGGTGGACTTTCCTTTCCCCTGTTTTTACCCTCTGGAGGTTCCAGTGGAAGGTTGAATCCTGCCACCTCCTCTATTGGGTCTGTGTAAGTCGTGTCCATGTTTGGTCCCACGAGCAGCAAGGGAAAATAGACCTCCATGGAAGAGCCCCGCATCCCATGAATAGGCATTTACACAGGGAGGTCGCCCGGTTTCCCTGGGGAGGGTTAACGTTAGCGACAGAATTACCAACCTGCCAATGCTCGGCCATATCGGCCAGAAGCATCATCGCCTCGGCACCAACCCGCCAACGACCTTGCGATGTGGGTTTTTTATAGAGGACTCTCCTCGCAATGCCGGCCAATTAAGGCAAGCATTCCCGGCCCTCCTAAGACATGACTAGGAAGGTTACGGTTTGGTTAGTTCATTTAGTTCACGTCTAATAGTAGACGCTATCCAGGGTGCACCACGTGGAGGCGAACTAACTTTACACCCCAGGCAATGGTTTAGTTCACAAGCTTTTCATATAAACTAAAATTATTAATCGAAAATCAAACTATTATCTCATTAACCTAAAATGAAAACAGTCACTTGGCAAATTTTTAATTCCATGTCGTCTGTCATTTTACATAATTGCGGCCGATATTCCACGATTGTTGGTTCGGGTGGTATGTTTATTTCTGGTATATATTTAGTTTGGTTAGTGCTGATGTATGGTTTATACCTGTTGTATGAATCAATCTACGCGTGGCAGTTAACTACTCTGTCTGTCAGGCATTGGACTTTAACCACTAAGTCGTCTCAACGCATTTCTTTGGGATTTTATTTTTAATTTGGGAAAAACTCTAAATATTGTGTACCAAATTACTTAACATTCACAACATAGGTTTATTTTCACTATTTCTAGCCGCATGTAAATTGTTATTCTAGTTACTCTGATACTTAAAAAAATGTAGCGTTTTCAAAAAGTTTGCCACGATTTTTCACCAGAAAAACTTGAACATAAAGGTTGATTAACGAACTCGACCTCGGTTTTCGCCCAAACAAGATTGTTTCCAAGTTTGATTGAATTCAGTTTAGTATTTTTTGTGTTATCGCTCGAATGTATATATATATATATATATATATATATATATATATATATATATATATATATATATATATATATATATATAAATATATATATATATATATATATATACATGTATATATATATATATATATATATATATATATATATATATATATATATATATATATATATATATATATATATATATATATATATATATATATATATATATATATATATATATATATATATATATATATATATATATATATTTAACACCTCTATCTGAAACCCTTGATATTCTCAGAAATAAACACAATATTTCACACGATACCTTAGCTCTTCTAGAACACTCCACATCTAACACTTATTTCAAAACAAATTTTACAAACAAGTTCGAGGTGCTCCAATGGGTTCATCACTCTCTCCTGCATTGGCTAACATTTTTATAGAAAACTTCGAGACAAAAGCCCTCAATTCATCCCAACTTAAACCAACCTGTTGGTTAAGATATATTGACGACATTTTCGCTGTCTGGCCACACGGTAAAGAATCTCTAGGCGAATTCCTTTCTTACCTAAATAACATCAACCCCCAAATCCAGTTCACCATGGAAATAGAAAAAAATTTTTCTTTGCCTTTCTTAAATGTATGCATCACTAAAAGCCCAGTCAGAGGATTTTCTTACACAGTGTACCGAAAACTAACCCACACTAATCGTTATCTCAACGCCCAATCTTACCAACACCCATCCCAACTAAATTCCTTAGACTAACGGACAACAACAATAAACGGACAGAATTAAACTTTTTAAGAAATACATTTCTAGAAAACGGATACGACAGCAATCACATACGACGAAATGTTAGAAACGCACAACAACAAAGCGCTACACTACAACAAGATCAAACAGCGACCACACAACATCACGCAGCGTTTTTACCATACACTAAAGGTGTCACCGACAAAATCAGCCGAATTTTTAGAACCCATAATATCAAAACCGTATTCACAACAGAGCAAAAACTGTCAAATCTGATAACAACTCCCAAGGATACGATTGCAAAAGAATCCCACGGAGTTTACAAATTTCCTTGTTCCAACTGTTCCCAAACTTACGTAGGACAAACAAATAGACGCATCCACAATAGAATATATGAACACACACTCGCAGCTAGAAAATCCGACCCCTCACCGGCGCCGGCCATGCATCATATTCATACAGGACACAAAATAGACTTCGATAATGCCAAAACAATGGCACCGGTTTACAACTTCAAAACAAGAATTATCCGCGAAGCAATAAACATCGAAAAACGTCACGATTGTTTAAATAAGAGAGATGATGTTCTTCGCCTTCCGATTACTTGGAAACTTATTAGATCTTCATTACAAACACACACAAAAATAATTCAATAGACAATTTCATTTCCCCATTACCTATCTCAACAAATGCCGTTAATACTTTAAATCCTTTAAGTACCGTGACCAAAGCCTCTGACTTAATTGACCGTGACCTGACTACTTTTACTGATGACGAAACAGGTAGACGGAACGATACATACAATACAAGTTTTGCAACGAACTGCCAGATCTCTTTGAGGTCTAGGGTTGAACACATTGGGACCTTGGAGACGATCTCCAGCGAGATTTGGGGAGTAGGCAGATTGAGGCCCCGTAATCGAGCTACAACAAGTCAACCTACCTTTGTACACAGCTGTAAAGAGTAGGCAGATTGAGGCCTTTGAGTGTCCTGACATATCTCCTTTACCTCTTGAAAATTATAAATAAACATTTTAACAGACCTTGGTTTGGAACTCTAGGGACCCAAATTCGCGCTCATCTGAAGAAATTTTTTCAAAAGCTTTTCGTCGTGTCGTTTCTAAAAGCGAATTTTTCTTAATGAAAAATCGCTAAAATATTTATAGGAGAATACGGACTGGGTTCGTTTAAAGCTTTTAATATAGTGTGTGAGGACATGCCGTTTTCTTGTTATTTCATCTAGAAGGACATTGCTATACTTAAATTTTATTGACACCATCGTTCTGAGAATTTTTGAATTAGCAATTTTTCTCTTTACAGTCACGACAAAAACTAGTTAAGAACCACAACAAGATAGATCATTTAGCTGGAAGAAACGGTGACAAAATAGGAGATATTTCACGGCCATTAACTAAACGATTTTGCGAGTATTTGTCTCATAACTCACAAAGTAAATATATCTATTTCTGCACGTCCCTTTTTGCATTGTGCGAATCTGACCCAGTTGGATATAAAGGGTACAATTGCGTGGAGAATCCATAAACGGAACAAGAGCATCCTTTGAGACACTTTCTAAAACCTATGACATATTATTTACAGCCGACCGTTTACCCAAAGGATTATAGATTTCACGTGATGCCACACAAAGTAACGCCTTAAGTGCCTGTTATAATTGTAAGATACCAGGTAAGATACCTAACAAAAAGTGCAACTTTATGGTAGAATTCGGAAGTCTATGAAAGATACTGTAAAAAATCTTCAGTGTACTCCTGAAAGTGAAACTTATAGAGTTTAAAGCAGAAGCGGCTAAAAATTTTAAAGCAGGTTTCTAGAAATTGTCTTTTCATTGTCAAAAAAGTTACCAAAATTATATACTTAGAGGGGAGTGGGAATACTTAAACTATTTTTATTTGCATTCCTTTCGCACTGGCTTTGGCGGTAGATATACTAATTTTTTTCTCAGGTTTGTAAACTTACCAGAGTATTTTTGAATGTTTACGGATGTAGATACTTTAGAATAAATATGAATTTAAATTTATTGATAATTTTTATCAACCCAGGGTGATGCGATTGGAAAAATATGCAAAAGGGTCTTATCTCTCCCTGACTATTGACAAAGATGAACTAGCGATTAGGAAGACATTCCATGCTTGTAAGTAAATAAGAGTTCACTTGAAAAATGACTGTATCAATATTATAAATGGGGTTTTATATATATATATATATATATATATATATATATATATATATATATATATATATATATATATATATATATATATATATATATATATATAGGCTGGCGCATTGAAAACGACACAGACCGATTTGCGTCCAGAGAAATTTTTTTTTAAGAAACGCTGAAATACGTCAATTTTAATATTGAGGGGGACATGTTTTGACATAAAACTCAACTTTGTCACATTAACCCCTTAAGGGTGGTGATAACAACCCTTATATTTTAAATAGGGAACATGGGTCGAGTATTACATTATCTGCAAGCTCTTTCTTTTCTAAATTCAGCACACTAATTTTTTTGGAAGTTTTATCAACTCCTCTAAAAATTATTCACAGTTGAAAATGAAAAAACGCATTTCACTCACTTTTTAAGTTACTGAGTCACACTATCAGAAGCGCACGTGGAAACAAATTAAAATCTAGCAGGGTTATCATTGCTTCTATATACGGTGACGCATTGAAAACGAAACAGACCGATTTGCGTCCAGAGAATTTTTTAAGACACGCTGAAACACGTCAATTTTAATATTGAGGGGGACATGTTTTGACATAAAACTCAACTTTGTCACATCGACCCCTTAAGGGTGGTGATAACAACCCTTATATTTTAAATAGGGAACATGGGTCGAGTGTTACATCATTTGAACGCTATTTCTTTTATGAATTCAGCACACTAATTTTTTTGGAAGTTTTATCAACTCGTTTAAAAATTATTCACAGTTGAAGATGAAAAAACGCATTTCACTCATTCCGATAAAAAAATGTGCAGATAGTCAATGTTTTGTTGGTTTGTAAACAAAAAATTGACAATCAGAACATTTCTTATCGGAATGAGAGAAATGCGGCTTACTATTTCAGTTTATCCGTCGGTTTGATACTTGATAGTACTACCGAAAATTAATTTCACAATGGTGTCTGTAGAAGAAAGAGTTGAAATAATTACTCTTTTTTTCAAAAACGATGACTGTGCCAACCGTACCGCAAATTTGTTTAATGAACGACATCCGAATAGACATGTTAACAGAAAATACATTTTGGAGTTAGTTGCAAAGTTTCGACAAAGTGGTTCAGTAGCCAACAAAAAACGGGATCCTGAACGTGAATTTCGGGTTAGAAGTGAGACTACTGAGATTGAAGTTTTAGGACAAATTGTTGCAGACCCAACTTGAGCACGAGAAAATTGGCCACTGTTTCAAACATTAAAAGAAGGACTATTCAGCGAATATTGGTGGTGGTGGTGGTGGTCGTAAGTTAGCCTCGAAAGTTTCCTTTCATTAGCCACTCAGCGAATATTAAAGCATCATAAATTTCACCCGTATAAAATTCATCTTGTACAACAACTGAATGAAGATGATTTTGATCGGCGGCTGGAGTTGTGTGAAATTATGACTGCACGAATAGCTGATAACGGGAACTTTCTGTTCAATATCTGTTTTTCAGACGAGTGTACGTTTTTATTAATTTCTACAGTCAATCGTAATAATTGTCGTTATTAGGCAGATAATAATTCAATAAATTTTCACGAAGTCCACACTCAAACGCCATTTTTGGAGACCGTTTAATCGGACCAATCTTTCTTGATGGCAATTTGAGTGGAGAAACGTATTTGAAGTTACTAGTAGATATCGTTTATCCTCTACTAATTGACATTGTTGAAAATGATGATCGCTATCAAGAAAATGAATTAGTGTTTCAACAAGATGGAGCTCCTCCGCATTTTTCACAACGTGTTTTTGAATAGAGAGTTTTTAGGACAATGGATTGGGCGTAGAGGTGCTATTGAGTGGCCTGATAGACCATCAGATTTAACTCATTTAGACTTTATTCTATGGGGCCATTTAAAGAGTAGAATTTACGCAACAGAACCGGAGTCTCTGGAAGAATTACGACGACGCATTGTTGAAGAATGCCGTCTAATAATTCCACAAATGCTCCAGAATGTCAGAGCTCGTTTTTGAACAAAATTTGTACATTTGTATGGAAGCTGGTGGTCAACAATTTGAACACTTACTTAACTGTATAAACATTCGTGAACATTTGGTTTAGTTTTTTAGTTTTTTTTTAACAAAAAATTGACTAATTAGTGCATTTCTTATCACAATGAATGAAATACGTTCTTGCAAGTCCAACTGTGAATAATTTTTAAACGGGTTCATAACGCTTCCAAAAAAATTTGTGTGCTGAATTCAGAGAAAGAGCTTTCAAATGACGTGACACTCGACCCATGTTCCCTATTTAAAATGTAAGGGTTGTAATCACCACTTTTAAGGGGTTGATGTGGCAAAGTTGAGTTTTATGTCAAAACATATCCCGCTCAATATTAAAATTGACGTGTTTCAGCGTTTCTTAAAAAAAATCTCTGGACGCAAATCGGTCTGTTTCGTTTTCAATGCGCCACCTGTATATATATATATATATATATATATATATATATATATATATATATATATATATATATATATATATATATATATATCTTATTTTTAACCTCCGTTTATTTTCGCGACCGCCAAGTAGCAGTTTCATTGCACTATCCTGGAAATTTCGCCGAATACAGCCTTTGTGCAAGGAAGGTGGGGATTTTAACGTGTCAAATATTGCATAGATCCACGGGTTTACGCCCTCTCCTCTAACATTTCATTAGTTTCAAAAATATATCAAAACCAACTTGCACCAGTTGTTTACGTCTAATAAGAAAGACTGTCGTCCAAGGCGCGCGCCATAATAAACTTTCCCTAGGCCAGAGTCGCTTTCAGTATTGAAGTGTATTTTTTAATTGCCTTCGGTTCAACTATTTGCACTGCCTTATCCTACTTCTTGTCTTTTAGTTGCCCTTCTTTAAAAACTGTTATATGATTTGTACAGGTTTTATTAATTTGATGGTTTCACATCACTATTAGAGCCCCGCTGGTTCAGTGGTAAGAACATGTGCCTCTCTGTCTCCCCCCCCTCTCTCTCTCTCTCTCTCTCTCTCTCTCTATATATATATATATATATATATATATATATATATATACATATGTATATATATATATATATATATATATATATATATATATATATATATAAATATATATATGTGTGTGTGTGATTCCACCAATAATTTAAAAATTAAAAGGCAGCTTTTGATCAAATTTGGTGTGTGCCTTCCTTTTGCAAGCTACCGGACAGATTCGTGAGCCTCCAAAATTGGCCCGGGTTTCCCGAAAAATTGAGCATTTTCTTTCGGAAAATTTTAAATCTCGGTATATAACAAAGTCAGGGCAACCAAATTTGTTACGGAAGTTTACGTCATAAAAAGTAAACCACGCACTTATATTTTGAGCTGTAAGTTAAAAGAAGAAAAAGTTATAGGCATAAAAAAATGAAATTTTGCGCTGTCTTATCCAACTTTTTGACTTTTAGTTACCCTTGTTTAAAACTTGTTACATGGTTTGTACAGGTTTTGGCGAATTTTTTTTGTTTTGAAATTCGCTAATGAGGAGATCTATGTTTATATATATATATATATATATATATATATATATATATATATATATATATATATATATATATATATATATATATATATATATATATATATATATATATATATCCGACCAGTAACTCAAAAAATAATGGACCGATCTTGATCAAATTTGGTGAGTGCCTTCCTTGTGCTGTTGGCTTGGATAAGTGCGTTATCCAGGAAAATGAGACCAGGTTTTCCCGGAAAATTTTGTGTTTCCTTTAAAAAAAAATTTGCACGCATGTTTGTATTGTAAAGAGTGAACTCTGTACCAACATTTAGCTCTCTAGCTTTAGAGACAAAGAAGTTATGGGCATTTAAAGAAACACATTTTGGAGTTTTCCTCAAAACGTCGCAATTTTAAACGTCAAAATTGACAATATTTAGGCAAAGAACGTGAAACAAATACCGATTGTGAAAAGAAAACGTTCCAAGAAGAGTGTTCTGCAAACCCTTCAGTTTCAGATTCAATCGTCATTGCCCTTGATTTTACCAAAATTTTTACAGAATATTTATTTCAAATAGACCCTTTCTCTGAGGCTTTGGCTGTCGGTTTAGTTAAGTTGATGCTCTCGCTGTAGGTTTGGTGAACTTTATGGTTTAACGGTCTATAATGTTTTTTAGCTAATTTTCGTAGAACAAATTCGTTAATGCATTTTTGCATTTTTTATCGAAATATGATGCGTTTGTAAGAAAAAAAATCTGGACACAGTAAGTTCGTTTTGGTAGCGAATTTTCGGTAAATTTGCAGTTTAGCTCCCGAACGCTTTTCAAAAAACTGTTTTCAGTAACCTGCCTACCCCTCCCTGGATCCACAAACCCCAAAATTTCTTGTTCACACCCCCAAGGAAGTTAGAAGGACCAGGAGTGAGTAGGGGTGCTGGGTAGGGTAGGTAGTAAAAAGGAAATATGAGCAGAACATGCGAATAAAACGAGCTTGAAAGCTGTCTTTTTCACATCTTGAGGCTATATCTTCTTTAAACCCTGCCTACCCCGCACAGCACCCCTATCCCCCCAGGTGCCGTAACTTCCTTGGTGGGTAGGGACAAGACATTTTTCTTGTGGTTTATGCAGCGAGGGTGGTTGTATGCACGCGAGGGGGAAGAAAAATCCCCACGACGAAGCAGTCACACCCAACACCCCAGCCCCTACCGCAAGTCGAACGAGGGGGTCTGCTTCGTCGTAGGCATTTTTCGTCCCCCCTCGTGTGCATACAACCACCCTCGTTGCATAAACCACAAGCAAAACTTCTTGTTCATACCCCCCAAAAAAGTTACCCGACCTGGGGCAAATAGTGGGTGCTGTGCGGGGCAGGCAGGATTTAATGGGGATATGGCTTCAAATAGACAGCTTTCAAGCAGTTTTCTTCGCATTTTCTGCTCATATTTCCTTTTTACCACCTTTCCCGCTCAGCACCCCTATTCACTCCCAGTCCCGTAACTTACTTGGGAACAAGAAATTTTTCTTGTGGTTTGTGCAACCAGGTGGGG
This sequence comes from Tillus elongatus, assembly GCA_964006375.1. NCBI lineage: Eukaryota > Metazoa > Arthropoda > Insecta > Coleoptera > Cleridae > Tillus > Tillus elongatus. Next base: position 22,815,727 of record OZ023265.1, on the reverse strand, counting down.
TCCTAGTAATGTTTCTGAAAACAATTCTTTGAAAAGCGTTCGGGAACTAATCTGCAAATTTACCGAATTTTCATTAAATCCTTTAAATTTCAATAACTCAATTTGCTATTAACGTAAGCTTTGTTGGTTAAGAAACCAACATTAAATTTATTTTCGGAAAATCTTTGTATATTTTCAAACCATAAGTAATTTTCATAAAATATGGTACATTGTTTCTACTACATAGGCTATACTGATAATGAGATTGATGCCTGCTCGCATTTGCTATAAAAAACATTTTTATAGAAATTCACTTCCATAACGCATTTTCTGCATCCAGACTTGTGAAAAATGTTTATATATTTTCAAACAATAAATTTATTTTTATGAAATATGGTACATTGTTTCTACTATATAGGCAACCAAGTTTGATGCCGGCTTTCATCAAAGAAAGACATTTGCTATTAAAAATATTTTAAAGAAAATTCGCTACCACAACGCACTTGCTGCGTCCAGAGATTTTTTTAATTTGCTGGTGTAACATCACTATTAGAGCCGCGGTGGATCCAGGAATTATTTTTTTATTATATTTATTTAGAAAGTGAGAAACCAACATTCAGATAGTAGGTTACTCTTTACCAGCGGACAAGTATTTTATCATAATTTTCACATAATAATTTTAAAGGCAATGTTGAACAAATTTTATTAACATGTCTCGCAAACCGTATTTGGTTGAAGTATGAAATAAAAGAGATTCTTGTATGGAATTAAATGAGAATATGTATTTTTTAGAATAACTCTTATATAAATTTGTACTAATAAGTCAGTATGTCCTTCGGTTATCTATTTATGAAGAATAAAGCAGGTGTTCGATAGATCAATAACTCAAAGGTATTTGTTAGTGAATAATAAATAATGGGCTGTTTCATAAATTAATGGTAATGGACATATTTCTATATGGTATAATGAATCATGCTTTAAATATTGTTATTAACCAAGTGAAAATCTTATTTATTTTAATGCACATATTGAAAAGCTATTTTGTAGTTAAAATGATAGCATCAAAATTAAAAAATTAAGATAATAATTATTCCTCGATGAAAATAGAAATTTCTCGTAAAAAGACAATAAATTGCCGGGTAAGAACGGAAATTGCTGGACTGAAGCCATGTTGTTCTGGACGCTTAATATTATATCTGTTTAGAAAATCAGGGATTTTTCAGCTACTGAGTTGTCAGAAATTTTACACTTCATCACATTGAAAATTACATAGACAATCTTGAAGGCTCACTATTTGTCTGGTGGCCGTTTGATACATTTTGATAACAAATTGGATTGCACGGTAGTTCCCGCAGCAGCGTATTGGGTACACCCCTTAGACAGCCAATAATCAGAACGACAAGTCGTATATTGTGTCCCGGATAAAGCTGCCTAAGCTCAAACATAAGGTCTCTAGACTTGGTCCGTTTTTCCCTCTCCTTTATACTAACGTTAGCCTCAGCAGGAGCCGAGAACTCTATAACAAACAGGATTTTATTTTGTTTGTCGAGAAGGATAATGTCAGCCCTATTAGCGGTTACTGGCCTGACAGTGGAGACCTGGAAATTCCAGTATATACGGCATCTCTCGTTCTCCACCACGGACTCAATATCCCACGGTTGGTGAGGCAGCACTGATGTTTGGGCTATCCCATACGAATGTGGAAGATGGTAATACAACACTCGAAGGGCCACATTATGCCGGTACACGTAATTGGCAGACGCCATCACCGGACATGCACTCAAGAGATGCATAAGAGTCTCTGGCGATTGATGACAGATTCTGTAGCTGTCATTTGCCACGTACACCCTCATCACGCGCTTGTGGTAGACCAAGGTGTTTATAACACCACGATGAACCCTTCAGTCTCCGATCGGAGCCCTGCTGATTGAAAAAATAAAATGTCATCCTCCTTGACAAGCCATGTTCTTCTATATGCCGGAAGAACATTCCGTGCAAAGGCTTGTCAACATGCTGCCCCAATAGGTGTTTTTGTAGGGCATCTCTAATTGTAGCTCTTAACGTCGGAATGTCAAGGTCAGTGACCAAAGCGCGATGATCTTGCCTTCTTCTCGACCTGTGATCGAAGCATAGCCCGAGCTCACCTGCTGGTCTGCCTGCTGCCTTGAACAGGAATACTCCGAGCTTTTAAGGATTCTGCAACTCATCTCAAGGACCTCCTTTTTTACCGTCTGGCCGGTAGGTGTACTGTTGCCAGCAGTATGCCTACCGCTACACGTAACGACGTAGACGGTACAGCCAGCCACGCCAGCTGTCCAATTTACATGTCTTCTCTTCTACCAATGTCCTATATTCCTTTATCCAAATTACCTGTTTCCTTTATAAACTCCTCTCGACTCACCTTAAAGTCTGACCGGTAGGTGCACTGCAGCCAGTAGTGTAATTATCGCTATCCGGAACGATGTAGACGGTACAGCTAGCGTCGCAACTGCCCACATATCTGCAGAATCACAGAAAATATGTACTGTGGGTACGAATACCCCCTTTGCGATATTTGAAATTCTGTGGGGGTCGACGCAGGCAAACTCTCTGCGCTGACCCGATTATTATTATTATTATTATTATTATTATTATTATTATTATTATTATTATTATTATTATTATTATTATTATTATTATTATTATTATTATTATTATTATTATTATTGTTATTATTATTATTATTATTATTATTATTATTATTATAGACTTTAGCCTGAAGGGCTTCACACTCCCTCAGAAGGGAACACTTACTCATCTCAGGAATCTCCGCACGGTGTGGGCAGTTGCAAGTATTACCGCCTTCTGCATAACCTTAAAAGTGTGCTCTACAAGACCCAGTTTCCTAATGTTCCCTCGAATATTCTTAGGAACCACACCAGTTGACGATATGACTATTGGAATCACTCAGACACTATCTGCACCCTACTGTCTCTTTACTTGTATCTCGAGGTATCTGTACTTAATAATTTTCTCGTTGTACTTTATCTCTAGATTATTAGTATTCGGGATGGTCACATAAATCACCGTCACTTGGTTGCCTGACTTATCCACTATTATTTTATCTGGCCTGTTGCGGGCAACTCGTTGGTCTGCGAGCACGACCCGATCACAGTACAACCTGTATCATGAGTTCTCTAGAACATGCTCAGGAGGGTATCTATAGTAGGGCACCTTATTAAGATCTAAAACTCCCAATTTCAGAGCCAGTTCTTGATAAAGTATTTTCGCAAGTGCGTCGTGCCTCTCTTTATAATATGTTACAGCAAACACCTGACATCCTCCGGTGACGTGCTGGATAGTCTCTGATGACTGACACCCAAATCTACATTTGTCATCTTGGACCGAATTATCTCCAACTATATACTTCAGGTAGTTCCTTTTTAGGATGACCTGGCCTTGTATGGCCAGCAAAAACCCCCTTGTCTCTGGACATATCTCTACGGACACCAACCAGTAGTTCGACACCAATTTTTTGACATGTCATGCCTGCTAAGTCTCATTCAGATGTCTCCCACGGAGAGGCTTTTGCATCCAAGATTGCAGCTTGCCCTGATCAGTAGATTGGTGATGTTGTATTTCGCTTTCTTTTAATTGTAGCGGCATTGAATCATCTGCCTCGCATATGGCACGGTGTAGTTCAGAAGTAACCGGCCGCTGGTGGAAATATGTACGTAGGTTCAATATCTGCTGGTCCAACTGTTTACCAATATCCAACACTCCTCTTCCACATTGTTGTCTAGGTAAGGTTACTCGCTCAAGAGCACTACGGGGGTTATGTTTTTTGGATTTTGTTAGGAATGTTCGCACTTTCCGTTGTAGACTTTCGATGTCCGTTTTACTCCAGTTCACAATCCCAAATGAATAGCTAAGTGCAGAACATGCATATGTATTAAAACTTTAGTGAGGTTCTTGCCGTTAAGATGTGAACCCACCACCTGCTTTACTAGTTTTGTAAACTCATTTGGCAGATCGTTCTTCATTACCGATGGTTTATTTTACGTGCTTGCTGTATTCCCAGGTATTTATAACACTCATCTACAACCATCGAGGCAATTTGGTGGCCGTTCTGCATTTAATATACACCTGGTTGTATTTTCCCTCTGACTACACATAAGGTGAGACATTTGTCAAGCCCAAACTACATGTCAATATCTCTGGAAAACCCTTTCACGGTTTTAAGAAGTTGTTCCCGGCGTTTCTTTGTGGAGCCCATCAGCTTAATATTATCCATATACATGATTTAGACTCATTTGCTCCCTGCCATTTTATACGAAGGCCGGTGAAGTTCAGGCAGAACCACAATGGGCTTAGCGAGTCGCCTTGAAATATACCTCTTTTAATTAGTATCGTGTTGGTATCCCGTTTGTACCCGTAACTGAATTTTTGTTCCCAGGTAGACATAGTGTGTTCAAGCAACCTCGGATATAACTATCGATCATATAGATCTTCAGCACATTTATGAGCCATTCGTGTGGAACTGAATCAAATGCCTTTTTGTAATCCACGTAGTCAGCAAAGAGATTTCTTCGTCCATTGTGGGCTTGATTGCATCCCATAGATCCTCTGGCACACCCTCTTTGCTGGCTCGCAATTGTGTTGTTTCGTTCACAGTGCGCATATATGCGTTTCTCAAGGCAAGATGTGATCAACTTATGTAGGGTCGGGAGACAAGTTATTGGTCGGTATCTGCCGGGGTCTGCAGAACACGGTTGGTCCTTTGGCAGAAGATACGTATCTCCTTGTGTAAAAAACAATGGCATCTTCTTTGGATCCAGTATAGCATCATTTATTAACACCACCAATAGATGATGTGTACACTCAAATTTTTTCAGCCAAAAGTTTTGGGCACCATCATGCCCGGGCGCTTTCCGATTATGAAGCTCTTTAAAAACCTCAGAGACTTTGTCTGTGGTAGACGGCTCATGATGCATCTATTCATAACTCTGACAAGCTCGGTGTTCTTCGTTAACCCAGATGGCGCCAATATTGTAGGAGGCTGGTGTGGCTACTTGACTTCTCTAGAACTCTTCAATTTGTTCCTTATTTGGAAAAGTATCGGTGGCTGCATTCGTAGCTGAATTACGCCGACAGTAGAAAGTCCTTTGAGACCGTTCAGACATTGTATTGCGGCACTTTCTATTGTTGCTCGCTTTATATCTCCTCAAGCGTTCTGCATATACAGAAAGCTTCTGTTTTAAGGTGTCCAAACATTCTTGTGCAGTGTGGTTGACTGGATCTTGTGCTGAGTGGTGTCGAACTCGCCTATTTCCTCTACTCGTTTTTGCAATTTTCTCATCTGTACTCCCCTAATGTATTGCGTCAGTGGTCCAATTTCTTTTGGAAGTGTTTCCACTCTACTTATCAACCTTTTCTCCCACGGGGGCATTCTTTGACGGGAGTCTCTCTGATTGGATTTTCGATCAGAAAACTTAATGCCCAGAGGTTTCACTGCTGTAGTTGCTGCACAGTAAATTCGTTTATGCATGTGCTCCAACGTGTCTCTAGAAGGTTGCGACGGAAAAATTATTATATTCAAAAGTTACAATATAATTGCCAGATTTCTGGGTGATCTAAGCCTAGGTAATGGTAGAGGATTTATTCCTTTATACTCCGCGACTCCACGTCCCATTTCTGTGGACAATTTATCGATGAGTTTCTCATATTCTTGCGCACACTCAATGTGTCTTCTTGGGGAGTATGTACAGGTTGCATATTACTACCATCAAACAGCATCTCGTTTTTTCCGTAACCGCTATGTTAGTAATTTCTCATTCACCTACCTGTTTGATGGTATTCAATCTCGTTTGTGGACCAAGGTTATTCCTAAGTATGACACGATAGTGATCCGCTGCACTCTGTTGAGTCACATGTATGTGTGGGTACATTCTGAAAAATTCGATGTCGAGTTGTTGGCTATATCCTGTCATCTGTTGTGTTACTCTGTAGTACATGCGTGTAATTGTTTCGTTCATATCCATAGTCCATTTCATGCGCTGTTTTGGTAATCCCATCTGGGTGAGCGCTGGCTGATTTTCCTACGCAGTATTCTCAGTGGGTGGAGCTCTTGGTCTTATGAAGCACCCCTGCTGTTGATTTTGGGCTGGAGTTCCTTGAATGCCAGGGGCCCGCCTCATCAGTACCCCGCCACCGACGTCCCGCATGCTGTTGTGTCCAGCGCCGGTCATAGACATCCCCTGGCGAATCCCAGGCAGCGGCATTCTTCCGAGGCTTTGGTTTTTCTCTATTTCCATGGGTATGCCACCAATTAACCCTGGTGGTCCAGGTAGGGATGGAGAAAGGGAATAATGTAATATGGTTAAGGAGAAAGAGGATAAATAGAACAGCTAATAGTTGACGTCGCTGGCTGTGCCTTCTACGTCGTTACAAGTAGCGGTGAACTTACTGCTGGTAGCAGTACACCCACCGGCCAGCCAGACCTGTGACCCTAGCCAGGGTCTCTTACAGGGTTCTGCCGCCCAGGCCAGACGGACCCTGAGTTTTGAACGTGGTTGTTACTCCACCCCCTCCCCCTTTCTCACCCTGGCTTGGGACCAACATTGGCGGAGTTTTATTATTATTATCATCATCATCATCATCATCATCATCATTATTATTATTATTATTATTATTATTATTATTATTATTATTATTATTATTATTATTATTATTATTATTATTATTATTATTATTATTATTATTATTATTATTATTATTATTATTATTATTATTATTATTATTATTATTATTATTATTATTATTATTATACAATCAAAAGTAAAGGCAATGCTTAGACCGGAGACAAAGCAATATAAAACTTCACCCTACCAATTGCTGTGCAGACTAGTTCAAGGCACAGCGATTTTGGAATGGGTGGAGTAGAAATCACAAAGGGCATGCACAATAAGCCAGAGGCCGCGGTGCTATTAGGGCGGCAAAGACGCGGACAAGCTCCGAGGGACAAAAAAGGCAATCCTTATAAGTTACCCAAAACATACAATAATAACAAAATCGCAAACACAGTCCTTTTTTAACATAAATAAATATAAATAAACGCAAATAAAGAAATAAAAATACCCAAAGTACCCAACCACGAAATATCTAACATTATATAGTTTGTCTATAATAACAATATTATTACACCACTCTCACCGCTTCCTCCCCATTGCAATCCAATCATCTAAATTTCAATAGGTTCTTTTCCACAACTTTTTGTTGAGTTTTTCTACATACTTATTAATTACCTTGATAGTGAATTATCAATTTGAAATTTTAGGTAGTAGAATGCAACTAACGTAGAGGTAACTTGTGTAATAATAAATAACAGTGATTGTGATTAAATTTATCTGAGTTATATTTTTGTGCTATTCTTATTAAAATAGTACTGCAAATTGAATCATAACTTCCACATAGCTGCGATAATTTAGTCTCTCCAGAAAGACACTCTCATGGAATTAATTTAGGCCCATGACTTGACCACAAAGAAAATATTTGTATTCCTGTCCCCATACATTATATTACTCGAGTTTTATTGAAAACAGGTCAATTTTTACCAAATCACCCCTTATTTATCCCCTACCCCTGGAAGCGATCTTACTCAAACACAATTCGAAGCGTTCCTTTGTCGGGTGTTAACTGGATAGCAAATTTGAAGATAATATCTCAATTCGTCCAAAAGTTGTTGCGCCTATTAACAGACGTACATGCCAACAGACCGACAGATCGAACGACCGACAGACAAAAAAAAAACTCGTTCCAGAATAAAGTTTTCTATAGGATTTGAGACTTTTTACGTCGTTTTAGCACAAAAAAAGATTTTTTTGTCAACAATATTCCACGCCCACACATTAACCTCTAATTTAATTTCAGCACAGAATACCAAATTTTTGATGAAGTTAAAAGTTTTCTAATAAATAAACCCTAAAACGGTATATTACTTAAGTTTTAACGATGCAATGTCAATATTCACCAAATCACCCCCATTCATCCCCTACCTCCTTAAGTGATTTTACCCAAAAACAATCCGAACCGTTCGTTTGTCGGTGCTAAGTAGTCATTTTACATTGGGTTTTGGGATGACCACTTTTTTAGCGCCCACGAATAAAACTACCATAGGTTGATCGTGCCCCATACAAAATATGTAACAGTGGTAAAAAAGAGATTTCAAAGGTGCATCGGAGCCGAGATATATAGAGTGATTCATTAGGGGAGCAACATTCATATCTCGGTAACTATGGCAACTAGAGCTCCGGGGAAAAACTGTTCGAAAGGTTTTTTCAAGTACAATTCAGATGCTATTTTTTTATTTTCTTATTTTTGCCACCAGATGGCGCATTTTAGGATGAAGCTTTTTGAAAGCTGTTATCTCAAAATATTTCTATTACAATGTTATCTTTTTTTGACTTTCTCTGAAATCCGTAATCTTCTATATTTTTGTCTGAGTTTCGATCCCCTTATATTAAAGATGATAAAAGGGTTGAATTTAATCAAAAGTTGATGTAAGTTGGTAATCTTTTACTTTAGACCAATCACATGATACATCAGTGAAATTGTTTCGACTAGTCCAACATAATGACATTTAAATGAAATATGTCAAAATGTTTGTGCTGGGAGCTGTTACCACTTCCTCTGGTAGATCATTCGACTCATTAAAAACCCCATTAACTATAAATTGTTTACGAACAGTTGTGCGAAAGGCTTCCTACTCAACTGACCACGTATTCGTAGAGAGTTGGAACATATGAGAAAGATCAACTGCACTGCGCCGATGAAGTTCTTTATATGCATAGATCATATCACCACTGGCTCAACCACACAGCCTTAGCCTGTCATCATAATTTGGGCGCACAATGCTATAAGGCAGACTTGTGGATTTACGCTGTACGGACTCCAACAATCCCTTGCCTCTTTCCAGTATATGATCCCAGACAATTCTTGCACACTATAGGACAGGACGGGCATACATAGTGTGTGGACTATTTAAAGTTTAAACTGAATAGACTTTAAAAGCATTATGCATCAACACAATAGTTTATTAGCTTTAGGTGCTACTTGTGCTATATGCGCAGACCATGGCAAATTGGACGAAATAATAATAATCTAAATCTTTATGATTATCCACTAGATTTATAGATATCTGCATTATATGATAAGAGAAGAAGAAGATTTGGGGTTGTTGAACCTCAAATGAAAACTATAACATATGTCGCTGTTTAAAGGTAATAGATAGTCAGTACACCAATTCACAACAACCGATAGATCATGCTGAATATCACTATAGTGAGCTAAATGATTTAAAGCTAGATGTATTCGCACCACAATTAGAACCGCAGCCCGGTTTCGCTCTAATTAGAGCTCGTCAGTACGCATACTAATTGCAGCGAAAATACACCTATAAAGTAATACGGCTATGGTAGCCAGCCTCTCAAAACTAAGTGAGATGTAAGACATCCCAAGTTACAAATTAAGGCATGTTAACCAGCACTCGATTCCAAATAACCTAACCAAGTTTTAATTTTGTTATAATTTACCAAAATGTTGGCTTGATTGTCATAATGACTACAAATTTGAAAATATAGCTCCCAATTTTTGACTACTAAAATTACCCCAAAGTCAGTAACTTACAAGTGACTAAATTGATAACAATTTGGTTCAGTTTTACCTATAAATAGGCTTAAATATAATTTTGAGTTTTGATTACACGATTGGCAATTTTCAGGTCGAAGTGTGCCCTAAATTGGACCGAAAACTGACTACTAAGTCCAGATACCTAAAATGCCTATTTTAAGGTAATTTATTACCTAATATTAACTTGCAATACGTCTTTGTGGTATAGTAAATTAGAGGTCTTCTTATGAAGTCCAAATTAAATATATATAACAAATCTAACTGCAATACAACACAGGGAATATTTTGGGCACTAAGATAACTTAAAATAGCTTTCTGATTGGCCGTATAGTCATAATTACTGCAGAAGTGGTCTTCCAAGTCAAATTTCCTACATCAAAGTTGAAAATACCCATAAAATCTGACTTCAAATAGAAATATCCTCAAAGTTGAAAGTGTACAGCAGTGAAATCAATTTGTGAATGTTGAAGGTGTTTTAGTTGATGAATTTAATTAATAAATGTGTTATTATTCAGTCACAGTCTCTGTGTAAACCCTAAAAACGTATGATAACTTCATCGGCTACTACTATATGGAAGAAAAGCTGCTGATTTGAAATCAGCATGTTTACGCCTTTAATATAATACACCTCTTTTTATGCCAATGGAATGAAACATTGGCAACAGGGTCAGCTGTCATATGTTTATGTTTATATACTTGTTTTTTCTCTATTTATGTCTATAACATATTATGGAATGAAAGATAAAAAACGCTGTATAATCATTCCTATATGTCTCTTTCAGGTCAATAATGTTACAACGGTAACCATATTAAACTATACCTGCGGTATTCATCTTGATTGTATTGAAAAACTAATAACAATTTTCTGTTGAATCTAGTGTAATTACATTTTAACTGAAAAAAACATAAAATAATACTTGTATACAATGAGGGTAGGATAGTTTGTCTTGTTTACATCTCCAATCCCCAAAATCACAATTTCAAGAATTTAGAATAGTTTTTAATTTTAACTAATTTTACTTTTTACAGAGGCGCTTGTATTATATCAAAGTATCATAATCATGTTAACAGAAAAAAACAGAATTGCAGTGGTTTTTTCCTTTATAGAGTGCGAATTACCTTTATCATGGATCCAAATACTTAAAGTATCTTCTTTGATCATTAAACATGTTGTCATTTTTAAACAAAGATGGACATACCTAGTTGCTAATATCTACTGTTTGTTAATACATACATAACCAGAGATCCTACAGACTAATGTCACATGCGCAGTTCGTTGTTAATAATTTCACGGCACTTGCGCCCAGATGTCGAATACAAGTTAAACGCTAGACATATTTACCAATAAATTAGATCCATTGGCCAAATATGGAATAAAAATGTCCTACATATAACTAAAACGCGTTGGTCGAAATGCCTTGCTGCACCTATTATCGATTTTCCTATTACTTTTAGTTTATTCCCCACATTGGTGAAATACACTTAAATTTTACTTAAAAATGACCTGTGGTGATTTGGTCGCCGACCTATTGTTAGGGAGATTTTACGTCAATTTGACGTAATATTTGTACGACTACTTTGTATTCTAAATCGATAAACGATATATATTTTTGGAGAATCTGATGATTAAAATCATTCTACACCATCGCCACCCATAAATTACGTTTAATGTATTCTCCTCAAGCTTCTAAACAAAAGTCATCGTTGACCTAGGTCGCTGAGTTTTCACAGATTACAGAAATTATTTTCCGTCCTTAAGCTGTAATATCCCAAACGATCATAATAGTACCCCCATTATCTGAAAATCTGTCAACTTTTCCAAAATTTCTGATAGAACAAAAATTGTTTAGAAGGAATATTTGATAACGACGCACAGCATAACAAATGCAGGTATGCAGTTTTAATCACAGGGATTCAAGACTTAATAGTGGGGGTCTGGCTGTATACCTTCCTAGAGGACGCTGTTCGCAACTGCTTGGCAACTAACATGTAAATAGTAGTTCTAGTCCTTATTCACGTAGTTTACTCATCCCCTTGATGACGCTAGCTTTGTTAGCGAAACGATCGTCGGGTCAAAAAACTGTATTGTGATAAATTGGGTTCTCCAAATTGTACTTTCCAGAAAGGTTAGTATACGCTAATTTGAGGATTTTTTTTTTCAAAATTTAAATGTAGCTGTCTTTCCAATAACTGATTTCTTTTGTAGAAAAAATGAACTAAAAAGAGTTAAAATTTGTGATTTCCGCCTCGAAGGGCGATTAAAACTTGTAGTAGTAGAGAAACTTTGCAATTAGCTTTGGGAGATATGTAACCCTTTTTTGGGGAACTCAAGTTCTCGTTCCATAAATTTAAATAGGTAATTAATTATGCCTTACTTATAAAGAGAAACGGCTGTTAGCTTTATAAAATAAATAAACTTACCAGATTTCCACCCAGCGATATGAAGGCAACACTGAAACAATAAAAAAATATGTACTGTTTCTTTAGTTAATGCTTTAACGAAAATTAATATTTTTTTCAGAAAAATATTGCAGGCAGTGTATCGAAAAAATTACATGGTTTATGTACATTGTAAATAATAACAAGGCTAAATGAGTAATTATTTATATACGCCTTGAAAATAAATTTATGACAATTATTTAAGAAACCATTGTTTTACTGATACCATCAAATGTGCGTAAAATGTTCTTTAAATGTAATTTATCGATGTGGTTAATATTACTAGAATAAAGTACATGATTTTTGCATCAAGAAATTATATTTTATAATGTATATTTCAAACTTAATATGTTTATAATATAGTAACTATACATAATAAACTCAATTATCCATATAATTTAATGTTGATAATTGGTAATAAAAACATCATTCACAACTTATGTCCTAGATGTTAACTTTCAATTACAAGTCATTTATTATAATTTTTTTCCAGTTTTCAGTTTTGAATTATTAGAAAATTTCCCCATAAATAAGTGTTAAATAAACTTATTATATGTACAGGCTGGCCCCACACTGCGTTCTAGTTCAATATCTTTTTACTTATACAATAATAAAAAAAAGTCTGGACGCAGCAAGTGCGTTATGGTAGCGAATTTTCATTAAATCTTTTTAATTTCAAAAATTCACTATTCTTGGTGACTTCAAAAACCGGTCCACATAGGAGAGCAGCGGAGGCCTTTGCTGTCAGCAACTATTTAGCCAATATGGTTCAGCAACCTACTTACTTTCCTCGCATCCCAACACACAGCTCAAATCCCTTGGATCTCCTTCTTACTACAAAACCTGAATGCTATAAGACATCATTCACCGCCCCCCTTGGCCGCTCAGACCACGGCATGGTCACTGCTTCCTGCACAATGTAACCCGAGGTCACACAGTCATCACATCCACGTGGCGTTTGGCACTACAACTCTGCGAACTGTGACGAAATGCGGGGTTATTTTTCCTCATTTCCATGGGTGTCTGTCTGCTTCTCTCATCCTGACCCCTCTGATATCTGACAAAACGTCACCGAAATTATCCAAGCTGGCATGGAATTATTTATTCCACGTACACAGAAAACCTCTTCAGCCACTCAAAAGACCTGGTTCTCTAAATCCTGTGACAAGGCCAGACTTGAAAACGTCAAGGCTCACAAAACGCTTCTACACAATCCCAGTCAAGAAAACCGTCAAGCATTTAACGACGCAAGAAACTGCTATGTGCGCATCCTTTCTGAGCCAAAAAACTCGTTTAATAAATACATCAAAAACAAAGTCCTCTCAAGCTCCAACGACAGCAAACTTTTCTGGACCCTTGCTAAATCTATTGGGAATAATTTCTGCAAGAGCACGTTCCGACCTCTTGTTTCCGGGGATGAAATTGTTTCGACCGCCCTGGGCAAGGCTGAACTTTTTGCCTCGTTGTTTGCCGGCAATTTTACTGTCAACCCACCTCCAAATGTTCAACCACCAACAGTCCCCAATGTCGCGCATAAAATGACGGGTATCATTTTAAAAACTAAAAAGGTGCGAAATATGCTCTCTTCTCATAATACCAGGAAAGCCTCTGGCCTTGACTATATCCCAGCAATAATTGTGCTCAAAAAATGCGAACCAGAACTTGCTCCTGTCCTGACTCGTCTGTTTCAGACATCTTACAATAGAAGCATATTCCCTAGTAACTGAAAAGCTGCTCGAGTACAACCCGTCCACAAGAAAGGATCAAAAGCGCTTCCTAGCAACTGCAGGCATATTTCTCTTCTTTCAATCGTCTCTAAAGTCACGGAAAAGTATATAAACACCGAATTACTAAAATTTCTTGAAAAACACAGTCTAATCCACGAGCGGCAGTATGGGCTTCGTCAGCGCAGATCAACTGCCGACCTCTTTTCCTTCGCCACCCGTTCTTTGAACAAGTCTATGGAACCACACGGTGAATCCCATATTGTAGCTCTAGACATATCCAAAAGATTCGACCAGGTCTGGCAAGGAGCGCTACTTAATAAACTGCCGGCCTATGACCTACCACTAAAACTCTGTACCTGGACAACAAATTTCCTCTCCAACCGGAGCATTTCTATTGTCGTGGATGGCCATTCCTCTAAACTGTATCCAATCAATTCAGGAGTCCCTTAAGGTTCAGCTTTAGCCCCAACTGTGTTTCTTCTCCACATCAATGACCTCCTTTCTAGCACATTCAACCCAGTTCGCAGTTACGTGGACGACAGCACCCTCCACTCAAATATACAATATTCTATGCCTGTCTCTTTATCCTAATTAGATGATGATCGTAGACTCATGGAGGGTTCTGTCTCTGTGTCTCTCCAAAAAATATTAGACTGGGAAGTAGAAATCTTGTACAATTTAACTCCACCAAATCTCAGTCTTGCTTTCTATCTCATAAGAGATACCCAAGCCCTAGACCCATCACAATGAACAACCAAGTTATTAAACGTAAATAGTCCTTTTCACTTGTTGGCATTTCTGTGGTTCGAAATCTCAATTTGCATCAACATGTCACATCAATTGCAGAAGCGGCTGCTAAGAAAGTTACGTTTCCTTTTCCGGGCTCGCAAATACTTTTCATCAGCTCATCTCTATAACTTATATATACTTCACAAATAAGGCCAAGCTTTGAATACTGCTCCCACATCTGGGGTGATGCTGCCGCTTCTACACTCGCTATCCTGGACTCCATTTAGAAGAGAGATATACGTCTCATCGGTAACCTTACCCTCACCCAAAGGCTGCCATCCCTTGCCCACCGACGTGCCGTTGTTGACCCCTCTCTATTTTATAGATATCTGCACGGGCCCTGCTCAGCGGAGCTTTCTTCCATAGTTCCTCCACCTGCTGCCCCCAACAGATCTACCAGGGAAACAGAGCGAATGCACCCTTTTACTGTCGAGGTCACCAGACATAGAACATCTTGTTATGCCCACTCTTTTTCCCGAGAACTTTCAAGTTGTGGAATTTCTTGCCGGCACATGTTTTTCCTTCTCCTCCGAACCTTCAAGTCCAGAATTAACAAGTTGCCTCTTTCCTCCTTGTCGAGACCCACGCTACGATAGTATTTAGGCTGTAAACCCTCGTGGTGTGTTGTTTAAATATTTAAAAAAAATATCTTCTTTATTCTTCCATAAAGAAAAAGTCTGGTAGCGAATTTTCGTTAAATCTTTTTAATTTCAAATAAGCCTTGTTTCTAAAAGAACGACGTTTGATTTGCAGTATAACCTATATAGTAGTAATAATGTACCATATTTCGTTCAAATAGCGTTCTTGTTTCAAAAAGTACAAACATGACTTGACTTGACTTGACTCCACTGGATGTTAGTATCTGCATTAAGAACACAGTTTACCAGGCACAACCTACTACAAAACAAAATATGATAGCTAGATTATTAGAGGCCTTCAACGCTTAGGAGCAATATTACTTTTCTCGAGCCACAGGTACCATCAAAGAGCCATCAATTGCCTCGAAGTGAACGGTGCAAATTTCGAACATTTATTGTGAAGTGATAACACACAAATCTCTTTGGTCCCTAATAATGCTTTACTCTTATGAAATTTTGGACGAAACACTCCATTCTTAGAAATTTTTTACTAGTATTCTGATCATGTTAACGAGTTGATCTCTGTTTATGTGGAAATCTCCTTGCAACAACACGACATCTTCTGTTTATAATTCGATTATACTCCTCGTGAATAAAAGTTATATTCAAAAGTCGTCGCATATTTTACTTATGTCGGAAAATGACGTTTAAAATTTTCTTCTCCTAGGCAACCTGATAAACTGACTAATAATTATTTCTTATCGCAAATAATGTTTAAATATATTCAAATCGGTGGGACCTAGCTATACGCTGATACCAATCACATAACAATAAAAAGTACATGAAATAACGTTATAAAATATAGGCTGTTCTGTTTAAAATAAAAGAGTTTAGGTTTTAAATTTGTCACGATTGACTGGTCTCTTTCGGACACCCTGTCTAACCTGTACTAGCTTTAGTAAATTCCAAATATTTTCTGGCATCTTAGAATTTGCACTTAAAAATTTCAATTCTTCACGTTGAAAAATAAGCGAGATACATGTGTGTAAATATGACAATGTTTTTAAAGAAATTATTAAAAAAAAGTCAGATATCTCGAAAATGGTTGAGAAAAATGACATAACTTGTTAAGTGAAACCTACTATACAATTTGACGAGCAATCTAGATCCGCAATTAAAAATACCATCTTTCGTTTGAAATAAGAAAGTTGACGTCTACTTCCGGTATAACCGGAGCTCCCATACTAACGTCAATATTTTCAGTGAACTGGAAATTTTAAGAAACCCACGTGCGTGAATTTTCAGAATTCAATTGTGAGCCGTACTCCAGAAACAGCTAATGGAAGGTCTACGTGAGACAGCCTGTATAGGGTTACCCCTAGATACCTGACCCTCGTGCCGCTTGGGATAGAAATATAAGGATGGTGAGGAAAAACTGCTTCTTGGCGTCGGTGATTGGACATAGTCGCAGAAATATACCGACGTAAAGAAATAAAAAAACTCTGGACGCAGCAAGTGCGTTATGGTAGTGAATTTTTATTAAATGTTTCAAACTTGAATAACTCAGTTTTCTATAAACTTAGAAAGTTTAATTTTGGTACGTAGTAAGGTTATTCCTAGAAAAATATATCCACCAAATTTCATTAAAATAACTTTGTAGAAAAAAATTTAAAATTTGAAAAACTCAATTTTCTATAAACTTAGAAAGTTGAATTTTGGTATTTAGTAAGGTCTCTCCCAATGCAACATATATAATACATTTTATTAAAACAGCTTTGTTATTTTCGGAAAAAAAAATTGTTTTTTGAAAGAAAACTCAAAAATTTTCCGGAAAACCCAGTCCGATTTTCCTGGCTAACGAACTCATTCAAGCCATTAATAAAAGAAAGGCACTTGCCGAGTTTCATTAAAATCGATTAATTACTTTTTGAGTTATCAGACGGATACATATATATATATATATATATATATATATATATATATATATATATATATATATATATATATATATATATATATATATATATATATACATAAAAATTGAAACTGACCCTGGATATGGGTTCTAGGGGTCCTAGTTTGCGCTCATTTAAAAAATTTTTTGCAAAGTCTCATCATCGATACGTCTTTAATAGTGAATTTTTTTTAAATAAAAATTCACTAAATAATTCAGATGGCTTGGAGTGAACTGTTTATAAAAACCAGCTACTTAAATTTAACATAAATAAGTTTAATTTTTTTAATAAAAATGCTTTGAATATCAAATATATCTTTTTAATGCAAGCAGTCATCAATTTGGTTACCGGTATAACCTATAGTAGTAGAAACAATGTGCCATATTTTATCAAAATAACTTATTGTTTGAAATTGTAGAAAAATTTTCCGACAATAAACTTTAAACGTTGGTTTCCTAGGCAACAAACCTTAGGTTAATGGCAAATTGAGTTTGAAGCATTTAATGAAAATTTGCTACCAAAACGCACTTACTGCGTCTTGATTTTTTTTCTTACAAACATATTTCGATAAAAAATGCAATAAAATAAGGCACTTCGAAAAAAAATTGTAGGGATCACCAACGACTTATGGGCCAGGGTGATGGTCAAAATAATTTTATAAGATGCAGCTCAAGATACCCTATAATTAACTTATACAATTTTTTCTCGTCTCTTGTATAATAACAATTATATTGAGCTTTACCGTAGAAACGCGTCACCCTGTATATATGTAAGCAGATCAAAACTGAACGTAAACGCGGATATGGATTCCAGGGGGCCTAGTTTCGCTCATTTGAAGAAATCTTTTTAAAATTCTAAAGTCGCGGTCTCCTCATTGGCGAATTTTTTGTACGAAAATTAGCTAAAAATTATGGACCGTTAAACCATAAACTTAAGTAAAACTACCCCCAACGCATCAAAGAGAAAATAACTAACCTATTGCATATCAGCTCCTTTTGTAAAACTTCTTTTATGTGTTGATAAAACATAACAAACACTGTTCAGTCCACCCACTAACATTAATAAAGGAATAATTTGCACTTGTATATAAACATTTCCCAAATAACACTAATAATTTGTCGACTCAAACAGATAAACATAATATAAACAATCTCATACGGCGTCTAACAGACCTGCGCAATAATATCAAATGATCCGTCGCCTAGCAACGACATACTAGATCTCATATAAGCCAGGTTTGCGTTTAACAATGAAGAGCGGTGATATTAAAAACAAATGTTTCAAATTTGAATAGCTCCATTTTCTGTAAACCTAGAAAGCTAAATTTTGGCACATAGTTAGGTCTTTTCCAAATTTCATCGAAATATCTTTGTAATTTTCGGAGAAAAAATTTTTTTTCGAAATAAAACTCAAAATTTTCTCGGAAAACCTTGTCCGATTTTCCTGGATAACGAACTCGTCCAAGCTATTAATAAAAGAAAGGAACTTGCCGAGTTTCATCAAAATCGATTAATTATTTTTTGAGTTATCGGTTGGAGACATACATACATACATACATACATACATACATACATACATATATATATATATATATATATATATATATATATATATATATATATATATATATATATATATATATATAAATCGAAATTGACCCCGGATATCGGTTCTAGGGGCCCAAATTCGGGCTCATTTGAAAAAATTTTTGCAAAGTCTCACCATCGATACCTCTCTATTAGTGAATTTTTTTAATAAAAATTCACTAATACAATACAATATATTTATAGTTCTGAGGCTATGTCGGCTGTATACGTTTCAAGAGCTTAGCTCAGCGCCTAAAAAGCCAATGAATGAAATTAGCTATATCTACATGTTCATTTATTTCGCATGAAAGAATAGCCTAGCTGTGGCCTTTGCTGATGTAGTAGACGCAGCACACTTAATATACATGTAAACAAAACAATATAACATGTTCCGTTAGTGATAAAATTGATAGTGCTTATTCCTTGTTTGTATAGTTCACCGTGTGTTTCTAGCCCAAATACCGCGTACCTAATAGAGTTGATTCTGCACGTGCGTGGTCTTTTACCTCATTATGGTGACACCATGAAGAAATTCCAATAAACCATAACAACTACCGTAGATACAAGCACACACTTCAAATCAAGATGCTTTATGAGATATATAATTAACGTACAAATACGGTTTACAGAAATTAATGTCTTTCAGTTTCCTTTCTTCTTGGAAACAAACACACCGTTTTGCAATTATATGCTCTTTTTATAATCTGCCGGGTATATTGTTATTTCAGACGCAACTGTTACGTTGTAACTTTAATTATTATAAATGTGTATGACTTGGCAAAACACAATTACCGTCATGTGAACCTTTAGTACGTAGATATACACTATTTTTAACTATTTATGGAATTAACTTCATGATT
This sequence comes from Tillus elongatus, assembly GCA_964006375.1. Lineage (NCBI taxonomy): Eukaryota > Metazoa > Arthropoda > Insecta > Coleoptera > Cleridae > Tillus > Tillus elongatus. Next base: position 22,796,148 of record OZ023265.1, on the reverse strand, counting down.
CGATTACAAATATTTCATCCAGGCATTTTTCCTTACCAATTTTAATTTCTCTTAAAAAAAATCACTAATGAGATCCCGAGTTTTGAATTTTGAAAAGATGCCTTCAAATAATCGCGAACTACCGGCCTTAAAACCCCTGTCCAGGGTCAGGTCAGGTCAGGTCAGTCACATATATATATGTATGTATGTGTCACACCGATAACTCAAAAATCAGTGGGCTGATTTTGATACAATTTGGTAAATACCTTCCTTTTGCAAGTGGCTTGAACAAGTTCGTTAGTCAGAAAAATCGGTCCTGGTTTTCCCGGGAAATTTTGTGTTTTCTTTCGAAAAAAAATCATATCTCCGTAAATAACAAAGCAAGGGCAACCAAACTTGGTACGCTGATTTCTGTCATAAACAGTATCTTATGTACCAAAATTTAGATCTATATGTTAAAAGACAAAAAGTTAGAGGTAAATTAATTTTTAATTAATTAAATCTAAGAAAGTTAAAACGTCAAAATTGATAACTATAGTATGAGTACGAATGCGAGTGAAAAACAGGACACGAAATGACTAACAAGCTCCTAGATCTCTGTCTAAGTCGTTATTTTTCTTCATTCCGTTAAAATATGAGCAAAAAAGCCATTGTAAATAAAAAATGTTTGGTGTAAATCATAAAGACGTTATACAACATACTACCGGATATACCTGACAGTATGTTATGTCGAACGTAGCCAAGTACATCCGATAATCGAGTCCTACATGACGAGTTGTAATCCTAGTTAGTGACTTCACTTTTTATCAATTTTTTTAGTCCCATTTCACTTTACTGTTATCTAATTAGATTGTTGTAATTTAGATGAATTGTTAGCGTGGTTTCGTATACAAAATAATTTAACAAAGAGGAGATGAAAACTTTTAAGATTTAATTCAATTTAAATATCATATCTGGTTGTTGGTTTTTGCCATAACTTACTGAAATTAATAAAGTCGTAGACTTTTCCAGTGATTATTTTAGCGAATTTTCTTAATATATATATATATATATATATATATATATATATATATATATATATATATATATATATATATATATATATATATATATATATATATATATATATATATATACGCGTACCAAAATTTAGACAAAAAAGTTATAGGCATTTAAAGAAACAAAATTGGGATTTTCCTCAAAACCAAAGACGAGGCTATTGAATCAGTTTTTTCAACAGACGAAACCGGCCGGGAAATTTTTCGGCTGGTAATGCCAGCAAAAATATTTGCTGTTTTTTTAACTTGCCTAAGGTCCGATACCCACGAGGAAATAATTCTAAGAGTGAAAACGGATCCAGCTGCAGCGATTTCACATATTTATGAAAAATTCAATCGAAATTCACAATAAGCTTACTCGTTGGGAGCTAATGCAACTGTGGATGAAATGTTGGTCGGCTTCAGGAGCAGGTGTAAATTCAAAATGTATTTACCGAGCAAACCCGTGAAATATGGGTCTTGTTGACGCTCGAACCCACTACATATATAATACATATATTTACTGTGGCAAGGGAATTGATTCATTAAAAGATGTTACAGATGAAGAAAAACGGTTCACTATTCCAACACAGGCTATTATTCATCTTTTGAAGCCTATATTTGGAAGCAACAGAAACATTACCGCTGATAATTGGTACTCTTCAATAGAGCTTACAGACTATTTCACCAAAAATAAACTTACTTACGTTGAAACTATGAAGAAAAACAAACGCGAAATACCCAAAGAATTTTTACCCTCTAAAACAAGACAGGTGGGATCTACATTGTATGGCTTTACAAGTAATAAAACATTGATTTTTGGAGTACCAAAGAAAAACAAAGCTGTTGTCATGATTTCTTCGATGCATCTCACTGCATACAGGATGATAACGGTTTGCCTGAAATTAATGCCCATTATAATAATAAAAAATCTGGAGTGGATGCTGTAGATGAAAAATGCAGTAAATGTTGCTGTAGAAGAAGAACACAAAGTTGGCCTATGGCTCTGTTTTATAGATTTGTGGATATGTGTTCATCAAATGCATATATAATCCATCAGTCTTGTGCCAACGCAAATCAGCTAGACAGAATCGATTTTTTTAAATTATTGGCGAAACAACTATATGAACCGCTCCTTCGTGAAAGATCTCAGAAAACAAATGTACCAAGAGAGCTAAAAGCAGGTATTTGCACAATTTGGAAGCTGGCACCTGAGGCACCAGGTGATGCTGAAGAAGTGTTGCCTAGAAATCAAGGGAAGTATTCTCACATCTGTGACCCAAAATTAAAAAGAAAAACTGTTTATTTATGTGTTGAATGCAATAAACGTATTTGTTTGCAATGCTCTAAAAAAATATGTGTTCAATGTATTGAAAATCTAGAAGACTCCTAAATTTATTATTTTTTATAGTAGGCGTTTTTAAACCAATGTCAGTTTTTTACAGTTTTAATTAAGAAGTTACTTTAATCTTTTTTTTGTTGTAGTTTGGACCTTAGTAAACATGTTTTTCAAGAAACTAAGAGTAGTAACGTTTATTGTTGTTAAAAAACCACAATATTTTTGTCCTACATTTTCTTTGCTTTAGTTTGTTACTCAGTTGGTTATAAATATAAAAAACTTATTTTTTATTTTGGAGTCCCAAGGACTCCGCAACGCACTGAGTGTTAAAATTTCTAGCTACGCTGGTTAAGGGTTAAGTATCGTTTACCTTGGTGTTTGTGCGACAATTATTTTAGGAGCAATGAAGTCTGACCCGTGTCTTAAATTTCATCTTACTATACACTATTTTAAAATGATCTTAATTTTATAATCTTCTCACTGAAGAGACGCTGAACACATTTTAAACGAACAAATCAAAACAAACAATAAAAATATATCGTATTAAGTATGCTTCAGCCACCATTAGGTTATTCTTCAGGTAATAATATGAATCTAACACCGATCGATATTTATTGGTTGGTTATCTTTAAGTTCTGGTCGGATTTATTTATCAACACACAAAGATGATGATAAGAAATAGTTGTACATTTTAAAATGGGCATTAAAAACATTATTAACGTTCTTGTCTCGTATCCCCCATTAATGTCCAGATAGACTCACAGAGCGGCCACATTCAAAGACAGAGGGAAAGGAATTTACAATTTTATTGTAGGATATTTTCATTATTGCCTGCTTCGGATTTTATGCCGTATTTAGAAAAATATTTTTTGTTAATTCATGCACGAATACATGTTATTCCATGTTGTTTCACCGGTGATAGCAATTAAACTACTTCGATTTACAATTATTAACTCTTAGCGAATCTATGCGAATCCATGTGCGTGCGTGTGGCTTTGTTAAGACGATAGCGATGAACTCCTTCTCAAGTAGATAATTACCAGAGACTCGTATATAGTCTCAAATAGCTTCAGTTGCAATTCCATAATAGAAGATGTTCGCGAAGGTTATATATTATGGCACATTTAGCTGTGCATTACTTATATGTTACGTACAGGATGTGCCAAATAAAACCTCCCACCTGGAAAATATCGGCATTCAAGAAAAAAGAAAAAAAAGTCTGGACGCAGCAAGTGCGTTATGATAGAGAATTTTCTTAAAAATGTTTTTAATAGCATATGTCTTTCTTTGATGACAACTACCGGCCTACCTCTCTACTTCCGATTATATCAAAGATATTTGAAGAGCTTCTTAAGAGGAGGTTGCTGGCATTCATTGAACGATACAAGATATTAGATCCGCGCCAGCATGGCTTTAGACCCAAACGTTCAACAGACACAGCCATGACCGAAATTGTTATGAGTATTGCCGAGGGACTCGATGAAAAAACCATGTTGAAGTCGTAGCTTATGATCTGAGTGAATCAGCCCAGCACATCTTGTGTGAGTGTATAGCTCTGGACCGGAAAAGACAACTGATCTACGGTCACTCTAGACCGGCGACAGAGCAATATAAAACTTCACCCTACCAATCGCTGTGCAGACTAGTTCAAGCCACAGTGATTTTGGAATGGGTGGAGTAAGACTAAGGGTATGCACAATCAACCAAGGGTTGCGGTGCTATCGGGGCGGCAAGGCCGCGGACGAGCCCTGAGGGAACAAAAAAAGGCCTTTGATACAGTTTCAAAGTGTATTTTGTTGGGGAAGCTGGAACATTATGGTGTCAGAGGTACAGCCCTCTCCCTCTTTGGGTCTTACCTGGAGGATAGGAGGCAGGTTGTGTATTGGGATAAACAGCTATCCGATGAGATGACAGTAGATTGTGGTGTTCCGCAGGGTTCCATTTTGGGCCCACTACTCTTTATCATCTATATGAATGATCTGCCGGCCAACATTGCATCGGATGCGATCGGTCTTTATGCCGATGATACCAGCTTTGTTAACAGAGCAACAGCAACGATTGATCTGGGCCTCCGTACTAGGACTTGCCTTGATCAAGCAGATGAGTGGTTTAGAGTAAACTCTCTAAAATTAAACTTAAATAAGACACAACGACTGGTGCTGGGTGCGGGACACAGTGGCGGGGCGAGGTTAAAGCTGCTTGGTGTAATTCTGGAGGATGGCCTTGCCTGGTCTGCTCATGTCTCGTCCCTGCTTGGAAGGTTGTCTACGGCTATTTTTACAATGCGGCGAATGAAACCTGTGGTGGTCCGGGAGGCCTGCAAGATGGCATATTTTTCCAACTTTCACCCTGTCGCTGGTTATGGTGTGCCTTTGTGGGGGTGCAGTCCAGGCTTGCAGCAAGTGCTCCTGAAGCAGAAGGAAGCCCTACGTGTCTTGTGCGACGTGTCTTGGAAGACTAGCTGTCGTGGGTTGTTCGAGCGCGAGCGTATACTTACCGTAGTATCGGTATTCATTTTTGTCTGCTTAAAATATATGCATCAAAATAAAGACTTATTTCTGGCCAATGAACAATTACATACCTATGATACCAGAAAGAAGGCTAACTTTAGCATACCATATCACAGACTGGCTAGAACGCAATTGGGTGCAAATTATCTGGGTTTGAAGCTGTATAACAGACTGCCAAGTAATTTGAGGGAAATGCCTGAATCACAATTTGCCAGAGAGGTTAAGAGACTTCTGCTGCGGACGACACTGTATTCAGTGGATGAGTATTTTGAGACTGGTTGGTAAGAGGTATCAAAACAGCTCCTTAGGGACTTTAAGTGTATTTTCTGTTGTTTGGTTATCTATATATTTGTTACATAGATTGATTTGTTTGTACCTATTGTTTCTGTGATGTTCTTTACAACTATTGTATTTTATCTATTTGACCATCTGTGTTTATGTGTATACATATTATTTACCTGACACGCGATGTAATTTCTTGATGGCAAATAATAATAATAATAATAATAATTATTATTATTATGAGAGCAGGCATCAAACTTGGTTGCCTATATAGCAGAAACAGTGTATTCATCTGAATAACTTTATTGTTTGAAAATATATAAACATTTTTCAAAAGTCTGGATGCAGCAAGTGTGTTATGGAAGTGAATTTCCATAAAAATGTTTTTAATAGCAAATGCGAGCAGGCATCAATCTGATTACCGGTATAGCCTATGTAGTAGAAACAATGTACTATATTTTACCAAAATTACTTATTGTTTGAAAATATACAAAAATTTTCCGAAAAGAAAGTTAAATGTTGGTTTCCTAACCAACAAAACTTACGTTAATAGCAAATTGAGATATTGAAATTTGAAGGATTTGATGAAAATTCGCTACCAAAACGCACTTACTGCGTCCAGATTTTTTTCTTACAAACATGCATCATATTTCGATAAAAATGCAAAAATGCAATAACGAATTTGCTCTACGAAAATTAGCTAAAAATTATAGACCGTTAAACCACAAACTTCATTAAACCTACAGCGAAAGCTTCAACTTAACTAAACCGACAGCCAAAGCATCAGAGAAAGGGTCCATTTGAAATGAATTTTATGTAAGTATTTCAGTAAAATGAAAGGTAATGACGGTTGAATCTGAAATTTAAGGGTTCGCAGAACACTCTTCTTGCAACATTTTCTTTTCACAATCCGTATTTGTTTCACGCTCTTTACCAAAACATTGCCAATTTTTCAAATTGCTAGTTTGACGTTTTGAGGAAAACTCCAAAATTTGTACGTACAATCTAGCATGTTTTATTTTTGATTGATTAAATTAACAAATTTCCATTAAAAAAGGTTATATCAAATTTATCATCACAGATTGTCGATAAATCAATACAAATCAAATTTATTTAACACAATGAATTACCTAACTATGATATAGTGATTCGGCCTTTATGTAATATCCCCCTTAGTGGACTAAATATACATTAAAATCATCAATGGGACAAAAAAATTCTTATAAACTATTCACACTATAGAAAAAGAGTCAGCACATTTATTTCGATAAAGTTCATAAAACGACTTACTGAATGTTGTCTTGATTGCTTCTTCCATTTGATGTGGACTTATTACTTTCCATTTGATCTACTGTTTGGATTTAGTAGCTTGCCTCTGATTATTAATTAATTTCCATTTTATTTAAAACGGTCTTAACAAACCCTGGTACCAGGTATTTATTGTTATTTTCTTTACACAAAAATTGTACATGATTTTCTTATCAGGCACTTGCCTTTCACGTTTTACTTCCCAACTTCCATATTTACAGTGACGCCGTACGTGAACCCATTTCAAGTTTCACTTGCCGCAGTTCAAATACCAATCGTCCTCATCGACCTGCCGTCGACTCCTTAAATAACCTATACCTGTGTTACAAAAAATCTTTTCTTCTGTACCTCGGTAAAACAAAGTTCATAGGCCTCGCATTTTCCCATTGTCCAAATTTTTATTCGTTGTACTCTTTTGAAACAAGCGCCAAAAAAAAAACTATCCTTATCAACTAACACTGCGTCTTTTCTTACAATTCGCATTTACAAAAAACCTTATTTTTACCTTAATATTATAAATGTATAATATAGTAAATGTACTTACTGCCTAAGGATAAAAATAAACTCGCTATATTCTATTAAAACTCTATAAATAAAAACAAGGCTATTGTTCTTTTGGTTCTATTGTATTTTAACGACTTTTGCTTCGTGAAATTAAAATGTTCTACATGTAAAAAAGAAATCACTGTTCTGTATTCTTTTAGCTGTCTTGCTATCCCTTATTTAAACCTAAAATATTTTACACTCTCAATTATACAGGGCATTTAAATATTAGGACGTATTAACCTTATGTAGTTTGCCCGTTTTACTCCACAATAATATTTCTAATTTTCTGACATATTTGCTATCTATAGCAATATATATATATATATATATATATATATATATATATATATATATATATATATATATATATAATCACGGATCTCCCCATTAGTGAATTTTTTTAAGAAAATTCATTAAAGTCGAGACAGGTTGAATTTGTTTTCAAGTGGGTCACATTATGGTCTAAGTTTTGGAGTCTTGGAACCTGCCCTTTAGGAAGAGGAGTAAAGTACCTTTGAAATCTAAATGGCTCCCTATGTTGAGTGCAGTGGCGTCTCCTGATCAAAATGTTCGGGTGTGCGGTAACGAGTTGCTGTTAGTGGTGGTTTTAAAAATTATTAACACTAAATGTACATATATATATATATATATATATATATATATATATATATATATATATATATATATATATATATATATATATATATATATATATATATATATATATATATATATATATATATATATATATATATATATATATATATATATATATATATATATATATATATATTCGACCTATATGGGAATGATACGTAGATAAATAAATTAATTTCCCACTGCAACACTAACAAATTAAAAAGTCACTTAAAACTTTAAAACACGAAAAGAACATGGAATTATTATCAAGCTCTTCTCTTCACACAAATTTGTGTTAGCGTTAGCACTGTCCGGAACGGGGTGAAAACTGTAAACATTAAAAGTAGTTCAATGTTAATATGGTACTAAATAATAAAATGTGTAAAAATCCTGGATGCAGCAAGTGCGTTATGGTAGTGAATTTTCATAGAAATGATCTGGCACAAAATATTTTATTATAACTTTTTTATCTTGCAACATAGAAATCTAAATTTTGGTGTATATATTTTTTATCTTGCAACATAGAAATTTAAATTTTTGTGTAAAGTTTAATTTTTATATCGTAAACCTACTTACCAAATTTGGTTATCTTATCTTTTTTATTTTTGGAGATACAAATTTTTTTCGAATAAAAACTCAAAATTTTCCCGGAAGAACTCGTACGATTTTCCTGACTAACGAAATTATCCAATACATTTACAGAAGGAAGGTACATGCCAAATTTTATCAAAATCGGCCGATTATATTTTGAGTTATCGGTGTGATACCTATATATATATATATATATATATATATATATATATATATATATATATATATATATATATATATATATATATATATATATATATATATATATATATAGATATATAGTTTATAGTTTATTGTTATATAAATAGTACAAAGCATCTCACAAATAAGTCTAAACTTGTGGCTGTAAATGATGCAAGTTTGACTAAATTTTAATCTAAATGTCAATTGTTCTAAAGTTCTGTCATCTGATTTCTAATCTCCAAAATTACCTCACCTCATTATGTACCATTACAATTTCTAGAAATATGGATGGTACTTGAAATCAGTTTCTTCATTTTAATCAAAAATTTCTATATTTTAAAACTTGACTCAAATTAAATTTTTATACATAAAAATTGAAACTGACCCCGGATATGGGTTCTAGGGGTCCTAGTTCGCGCACATTTGGAAACAATTTTTCAAAATTCAAAAGTGGAGATCTCCCCATTAGTGAATTTTTTCTACGAAAATTTACTAAAATGTATTATAGTCTTTGATTCTAGAATACTGTGGTCCAGGCAAGCGCAGTTGTAATGTTTGTAAATAATGCTATCACAACGTTTGTTAAACCGGCGTTCCATTCATTTGTCTTGAGCGGTATTTTTACCGCTCACTGCAGTGTTAAAACGAATGGTATTTCCTTACTATTTTAAACACATGGGTGGGGGACTGTATTGTATACCAATACAGCTCTGTCGAGTGAAGTTGTTCGGAAATAACAACGCACACCTAACCCGAATTCATTCCCAGTTGCTATTGACCTACTCATATTTTCTGAATGAAGACGTGGTGCCGACTTCATTCCAAGTCACTATTAACTGACTATTTATGAAATCAAATAAGTAAATTAAATCGATTGTCATAACATATGTTGTGTATTAAGACTAAGGGAAAAAGAAATAAAACATATTTAACTGTGCACATTTTAATTATATTTTAGGGTGTGCGGCGCACACCTAGCTCACTAGGAGAAATCGCCACTGGTTGAGTGACACCTCATTTTAAAGCTTTCTCAAATCTATTCACGATAACTTACGATTTTTTAATTTTGATTTAGATATAGCAATAAAATCGTCAATTGAGGAATAAGACCATATATCAACGAATAAAAGAATGTTATTTAATTAAATTTTGAAATGTCAATTTGTGTTGATGACAAATCAGTAAATTTATTAATGTAGTACTAGTCAATTGTTTTGGCTCAATTTAGATTTGAATTGCAATATTTGTCTTAACTACATTCTACCAAATCATATAAAGCAACCCATTTAAATATTTTAGCCAACTAAATTTGTTTCTTAATAAGTTAGAGACAAATGAACAACATTTTCGTGGCCGTCATACGTCACAAAAGTTTACAACATTTTTGCCCTCACGTACGTCTTGGATTATTTGCGATTTTTCCATGTAACGACACATTTATTTGTATAAGATTAATTCAGTTGTCTCATTCTCTTAAAATGCAAAGCCTAACCAGGCAAGGTGTGAAGGACACGAGTTATAAGAGACCAGTAAGGTACAGGTCTGCATAGTATGGTAATAAGAAGCTGAGACTATGGTGAAGGCCTAGTGGTACAGGAGCAGGACATGCCAGAAAACATTTATAATTGGCAGGAGCGCCACGAAGACAGCTTTAACTGTAACAAGCAAGCAGCAGTCGCACTACACGTTAGCTAATTATGCTGAAACAATATTATATGTGCGACATGGAGATTAATTATTTGCCTTAACTCTAACATTACCCATACATCCCCTATCTGTATGCCTCTTGGTTATGCGATGCGGTTGGTCTATTATACAGGGTTTACCACGGAGCACTTTCATTACAATTTCTTAAAGTAGTTTCCTATTCTTGAGCTTGTGTGTGTGGTTTGTTTCTTTAACGTCAGCCTATTTCCGCGAATATGGCCAATCACCGACGCCAGGGAGCAGTTACACCTCACTATCCTGGAAATTTGCCGAACCCCTGCCTTTCTGTAAGGAGGGTAGGGATCTTTAACGTGCCCAACATCGCATGGACACGGGACCGATGGCTTTACGCCCCCTCCGAAGGGCGGACATTCAACTTGCTCAGATACAATGCCAGAACCTCGGTTGATGTTAATGTTACAGTTTGTACTGAAAAAGTGAAAGGAGTACCCTGGGATCGAACCCAGTTATCTTCGGTTCAGAGGCACACGTTCTTACCCCTGAACCACCGAGGTTTTAATTCTTGAGCTCAAAAGTTGTGTTTTATAGGGGCGGCTGCTCAATAAGTGTGTCCGTGCGCGCGCACTGCCGCCTCTCGTGGAAAAAATAATATTTTTGCTATGTTATATTTTAATAAATTTTTATTTACTTTTTTACCTCCTGCATTCAACAAACAAAATTAGTATATCGAGGATCGCGTGCGAAATGATCGCAGAATCTTGATGATCCTCGTCGAAAACGACCGAATAAGCAATCTATTGTGCGCTATAAAATTACACACTTCCAGTTTGTAGTCGACTTTTGGCAGAGTTTATGTACCTACTACCTAATAATTTTCGTCTTCGCGTCGTATTGATTTTTAATTAGATCATTTCGTTGTTGTTTACATGTTCTAACAAGACAATTATTAATATTATTATGATGGTTACTACTTCGGGTTGCTTAACAGGTAGACAACATAATTGTGATATTGTGATTAATTCAGTGGATATTTTAAATTTAAAGGTTAACTTTTTAAGGGATCTTTTAACTACTATAAAGTATAATTAACTAAAGGAAAACTTGGTAAGTAGTTAATAATTATTAAGTTTAGTAAGTAGGTTTCTTTATAATACATTTTCGGGGAAAAATAGGCGACCCCTTCATTTTTTAGTGAATTCTTATTTTAAAAAAATCACTAATAAAGAGGTATCGATGGAGAGACATTGCAAAAATTTTTCAAATGAGCGCGAACTAGGACCCCTAGAACCCATATCCGGGGTCAGTTCCAATTTTTACATGTGCCTTTCTTTTATTAATGGCTTGGACGAGTTTGTTAGTCAGGAAAATCGGATAACGTTTTCCGGGAAAATTTTGAGTTTTGTTTCAAAAAAAATCTTTTTCTCCGAAAATTACAAAGGTATTTGTAATGAAATTTGGTGGATATTTTGCCTTCTAAAAGACATTACTACACACTAAAATTAAACTTGCTACATTTTTAGAAAATTAAGTTATTCAAATTTTGAATTTTCTTTTGAACAAAAATTTTTTCTCCGAAAATTACAAAGTTATTTTGATGAAATTTGGTGGATATGTTTCCCTATGTAAGGTCCTACTACGCATCAAAATTGAACTTTCTAGGTTTGTAGAAACTTTAGTTATTCAAATTTGAAGCATTTAATAAAAATTACCATAACGCACTTGCTGCGTCCCGAACTTGTTTTTTCTTGCGCACCACCAATGCATTAAGGCACGAGCCGCTACTGGTTTTATAGTAAAGTTATGATTCACTTTCTTGTCAAGGTATTTTGATGGTACATGGCGCTTCCGGTTTCACTGGATATAACCATCCATTTTTATTTTTTTTTTAAAAAGAGAAAATTGTATATATTATCAAATTTTTGTATTTTACGGAGTCAAAAAAAACATAATTTCTATAAAAATTCATTATCGTAATGCAGTTGCTACGTCTACACTTTTAGTGAATTTTCGTAGAAAAAATGCACTAATCAGGAGATTGCGACATGTGAAGTTTTAAAAAATTTCCTCAAATGATCGCGAAGTAGGCCCTCTAGAACACATGTGCAGTGTCAGTTTTAATTAATATATATACAGTAGGGTTCGGGTTTTGCGAGTAGCAGATTTAACGAACTTCTCATTTAACGAGCGACTTTTGGTGATTTGAATGGACTTGTGTAAGAGGCAATGCTAAAATTTTTCTCACTTAACGAGATCGCTTTTCGGGCGATTACGGTTTTATCGAGGTTATTATTGCAATGACCCGTTCACATTTTTATTGGGATATACAGTGTGCTAAAGTAAATAAGAGGGCTTCGTCTTTCGTTGCCTCTCTACCTAAAAATATGTCCATTCGGGCACACTAGGACTAGATGCACATGCTTCTTGATTGACACATGACACTAATGGATAATAAATTTTACTGTACACAACACAAGGGAAAATATTTATTGGTTCTTTCACTCAGACAACGAGTCCCGCTTACCATTTGAAATCAACGTTCGTTAGTTCGTTACAACTGTACATTTGTGTGGTTTTTAGCGAATCTTCATTAAGAAAAATTCGCTAATAGAGAGGTGACGATGAAAAGCTTCTTGTTTGGGCAAAAACCGAAGCCGTGTTCGTTAATCACAATGGGAAAAAACTTTTTGAAAACGCTATATTTTTGTAAGTATCAGAGTAACTGGAATGAAACATTACACGTTGTTAGAAATAGTGCAAATAAATCTACGTCGTGAATTTTAAGTAATTTGGTGCACAATATTTAGATCTTTTTTACAAATTAAGAATAAAATCCCAAAGACATGCATTGAGAGGACTTAGTGGTTAAAGTCCAATGCCTGACAGACAGAGTAGTTAATTGACATGCGTAGAGTGATTCATACAAGAGGTATAAGGTAAACATCAATGGTAACCAAACTAAATATATACCAGGCACAAAACATACTACCCGAACCAACAATCGTAAAATCTCGGCCGCAATTATGGAAAATGACAAACGATATGAAATTAAATATTTGCTAAGTGATTGTTATTTAACTGGAAGATTCAATCAATTTGTATTAAAAGGCACTATATTTGTAGCTTTATGAACAGCCTCAAATCCAGTCTTAGCGCAGCATAGGTATATTATGCTGTCGCATAATATAATAGAAATGTGAAAAGGATCCGAGAGATCGAAACAGTCGTTGGATGTGTTTCAATGGCAATTCTACTTATTCTGCAATTAATTGTTACGTGTGCTTTGAATATAATATCCCGGGCATGAAGCCAATCTAAAGTATCACGCAAATAAAATGTTAGTTGACGTGTGCCTAGATGTCACAAGAGGCACCGCGCTGCGTCCTAAGCAGAAGGTTTCGCGATCGAATCCAGCTCGATGAATGTAGGTTCTTTTATGTTTTATTTTGTCGTTTGGGGAAACAATAGTGTACAGATTTCGAATTTGTTTTTTTCAATATTCTTTGTTATTTGAAAACCATAAATTTAGTGCATTAATAGATGAATAAATGTTTCTTTTCAGTTCATATGTAGTGTTGCTTCTGTAGATAATAGACGTATCGTTTTCAAACGATATTAACTTTTCGTTTATTAATTCTGGTAAGTCATTTGTATATATAATGTATAAAAGTGGTCCTAATATCGACCCTTGTGGGATACTCTTAATTATCTGTTCCTTTTGTGATCTAGATATGTTCTTGTTATATTTCACAACGACGCTTTGAGTTCGATTTTTCAGGCATGATTTTATCAGTGTTAGTGCTAAACCTCTGATTCCATACACGCTGAGCTTTGAGAATAATACCTAATGTTTTACACCATCAAATGCTTTACTCAAGTCTAAGCATAGTAAAACTGTTTTTGTGATTTATTTAAGGCTTCTATAATTTCTTGTAGTGCTTGATAAGTTGCTCTGATTGTAGGTTTACCTCTCCTAAAGCCATTCTGTGTATCAGAGAGTAATTTATTATTTTCTAAGTAGGAGTTTATTCTAGTGTATATTATTTTCTCAAATATTTTACTAAATATTGGTAAAATATCAATAGTCCTGTAATTTTTATGTGTTTTTTGCCTCCTTTCTTGTATATTGCTATTATATATGCTGCTTGTAACTTATCTGGAAACACACCGGTAGACAGGGTTAAGTTTATTATGTGCGTTAGTAATAGTAATAGTAACTTTAATGAATTCCGTAATTAAAGTCGGATTTTTATATGTTCATATATATATATATATATATATATATATATATATATATATATATATATATATATATATATATATATATATATATATATATATATATATATATATGAGACATGCTTGGTTCTCGGGTTAAACCGCTTCCAGAATTTATGGAAACTCGTCGTTTCGGCTCCTGTTTTGGAGCCATTTTCAAGAGGTAAAGGAAATATGTAAGGACACTCTAAGGCCTCAATCTGCCTACTCCTTAGAGTGATGGACAAAGGTGGGTAAAGGAAAAATGTAAGGACACTCTAAGGCCTCAATCTGCCTACTCCTTAGAGTGATGGACAAAGGTGGGTAAAGGAAATATGTAAGGACACTCTAAGGCCTCAATCTGCCTACTCCTTAGAGTGATGGACAAAGGTGGGTAAAGGAAATATGTAAGGACACTCTAAGGCCTCAATCTGCCTACTCCTTAGAGTGGTGGACAAAGGTAGGTAAAGGAAATATGTAAGGACACTCTAAGGCCTCAATCTGCCTACTCCTTTAGAGCGGTGGATAAAGGTAGGTTGGGTTGTTGTAGCTAGATTACGGGGCCTCAATCTGCCTACTCCCCAAATCTCGCCGGAGATCGTCTGTGAGGTCTCAGTGTGTTCAACCCTAGGCCTCAGAGAGATCTGAGGCAGATTGAGGCCTTAGAGTGTCCTTACATATTTCCTTTACCCACCTTTGTCCCCCACTCTGAGGTGTAGGCAGATTGAGGCCTTAGAGTGTCCTTACAGTTTTCCTTTACCCACCTTTGTCCATCACTCTAAGGAGTAGGCAGATTGAGGCCTTAGAGTGTCCTTACATATTTCCTTTACCTCTTGAAAATGGCTCCAAAACAGGAGCCGAAACGTCGAGTTTCCATAAATTATGGACGCGGTTTAACCCGAGAACCAAGCATGTCCCACATTAAAGACCGCGGAAATCTTTCTGAATATATATATATATATATATATATATATATATATATATATATATATATATATATATCCAACCGAAAACTCAAAAAATAACCAACCGATTTCGATGAAACCTGACAAGTGACTTTCTTTTATTAATGGCTTGGATGACTTCGTTAGCCAAGGAAATCGAGTAAGGTTTTCTGGGAAGATTTTAAGTTTTCTTTCAAAAAAAAATTTTTTTCTCTAAAAATTACGAATCTATTTTAATGAAATATGGTACATATATATCCTCGGGGAAGGCCTTACTACATACCAAAACTCAACTTTCTAAGTTTGTAGAAAATTGAGTAATTTAAATTTTGAGTTTTCTTTCGAAAAAAAAAATTCTCCAAAAATTACAAAGCTATTTTAATAAACTTTGGTGGTTTTGTTGCCTTGAGAAAGACCTTGCCACGTACCAAAATTTAACTGTCTAAGTTTACATAAAATTGAGTTATTTAAATTTGAAGGATTTAATAAAAATTCACTACCATAACACACTTGCTGCGTCTAGAACTTTTTGATAATAGAGAGATATAGATGGTAACACTTACGAAAGAATTCTTCAAATATGCGCGTATTAGGATCTTTAAAATCGATCTTCAAGGGCTTATGACAATTCACTGCTATAACGCACTTGCTGCATTTTTTTAACTGTATAACCAAATTTGATGCCTTTCATTGAAAAATAAGGCATTGTTTTCATTTATATGAAAATCCGCTACCATAACGCACTTGCTCTGTGCAGGTTTTTAGTTTTAATTTTTAATCCACGTTTTTGCTACAGTTTTTTTGAAAGCAATTATTACATATCTATTAAATTAAACACAAAATAAATCAAATGAGCCAACAAAACATTTTCAGTTAAAATATCAAACGTCACACAGAATATTTTAATAGCAAATTTGATTGAAAACAACAGTACTAACATTGTTAATTTATTCGCTTTATATTTATTGTTATTTTTCTATTGATTCAGAAATCTACATATTCCAATATACGTATTTAAATGGGGATATAAAATATAGAGGTAAAATATTTTCGGAGAAACGGAAGATAATTGTCAGGATCGACAGACACACAAATCACTATAGATCCAGTTTTGTGTTAAAACTACACATAAATCTATATTTTATCAGGTCGGGGTCCAATTAGATGAAATTCAGTTGGGTATCCACATCCACTAACTGTGACAAGTCACTAGAGCTTCCCTCTGCATTATTTTACCTGTCATTCAGGTGGTCCGAATTTAATTTTATTTTTATATTTAACAACGAAATTTACTTAGCCAGTTAAATGTTAATTTATATTCTTACAATTCCTAGAGTGGCTAAATCTAGCATATTATATGAATTTGGAATTCTATTTAAAAGTAGGACATGCCTAAGGTTGATAGATTGAAACTCTGGATGCAGCAAGTGCATTATGTCCGAATTTTCCTAAAAATGTTTTTAATGGCAAATATGTCTTGTTTTTGAAGGACATTTGGTTGGCAGTATAACCTATATAGTAGTAACAATGTAATTCAAAAATCTGTGGCAAATGAACTACAAGTTCGTGCCATCCCGAGTGTTTGAGTGTTTACACTCACTCACTCAAATTCAACTAGGTTAGGTTAGGTTAGGTTTGAATGTGAGTGGTCCATATCGGTCCCTCCACCGCGACCATAAGGTCTATTGTGGCTCACGCCTAATGTCTATATTTCGGCCAACAAATCCAGCCTCTTACAGAGGTAGACAACCTTTGTGGGCGAAAGTTGATCCAGATCCTCTAGAGCAAGCTTTACCTTGCCAAAGAGCAGGCATCTAGATCCTGTCTGCTGCCGGACAGGAACACAGCACGTGCTCTGCTGTCTCGTCATTCTCCATACAGAGCCGGCACTCGATCTCCTGACCGACCCTAATACGGTGCATGTGATGCCACAAGCGGCAGTGTCCTGTATCAGGCCGACTAGAGTACTCAGTTGTTGTCTGTTCATCTCTAGAAGTTTTTTAGCCCTTGACTCAGACAGACCATTTATGAAGGCCTTAGAGTGAGCTAATCCTGGAAGATTTTGCCAATATTGGATTGTCATTCTTTCTGTCCAGGTCTTTAAGGTGCGTATTGCTGTGCAAGATGTTATCCCCAGCACCGGTTCTGGTCCGACAAAGTCTCTCTGGGCACCACTCCTGGCAAGCGCGTCGGCCGCAACGTTGCCATCATGGTCCGAGTAACCCGGTATCCAGACCAGCGACACCTCATTACAGCTGCCCAATTCGTTAAGGGCAGATTTACAACTCCATACCGTGTTTGAATTACACCGGTAGGAACCAAGAGCCTTTATTGCAGCTTGGCTATCTGCATATATCTTTATCGATTTGTTTGTGCACAGGTATTTTATACTTTCACTTGCACACATCTCGAGGGCATACACTTCTGCCTGGTGTATGGTTGCGTACTTGCCGAGGCTAGCTGATAGTCTAGCATCGGTGCTGCCCCCATATGCGCCGGCTCCTACTCCCAAATTTGTTTTGGAGCCGTCAGAGTACCAGCAGAGGTCCGCTCTCAACAGGGTCGTTTGGTTTCTGTCCCAGTCCTCCCTTTCCGGGAGGACGATCTTGAAAGACAGATCTCTGCTGATCCTTGTAGGCATCAAGTCTGAGACCATTCCCAGAATCCTGTGACAATCACTGTCATCAAGGAGACCGGACCCTCCCAGACTGATTTCCCTCGGCATGCTGTCTGCCGTTTGTTTTAGTCTGTACGTTGTCCACCTCGCCACCCTCTCCAACCATATGTAAAGAGGGGGAATATTAAGGAGGACCTCCAGAGCGGCTGATGGTGCGGTGCTTATCGCTCCCGTTATCATCAGACAAGCTTGTCTCTGTAGATGAGCCAGTTTGGCCCTCGCGATGCTACGAAGTGCCTTATGCCACCAAACTATGGCTCCATATGTTATCATTGGCCTGATAAGCACTACATAGAGCCAGTACATCTGTTGGGGGTTTGTTCCCCAGTTGTTACCACAGATTCTCCGGCAGGTCCACAAGGACATTTTAGCCCTGCGGATAACATTTTCTAACTGTTTGTCCCAGTTGAGCTTCTTATCTAGGGTAACTCCCAGATATTTTGCTTGGTCCGAAAATGGAATGGTTTCCCCATAAGAATAGGTGGTTTTAATTTGTCCAACCTTCTTCTTCTGGTAAAAGGTACAATGATCGTTTTGCGGAGGTTCACAGACACCAGTACACCAACTAACTCAACAGTAACAATGTACCATACTTCATTAAAATAACTTTGTTGCTTCAAAAAGTACAAAAATTTTCCGAAAATAAACTTAAACAGTTCCAGAAAAAACTGGGTCGAACCTGGCCGACGAACTTCTTCAAGCTATTTACATAGCTGCCAAGATATAATTATTCACAAACAGCTTTAGGACCAAAATTGAAAAAAAGAATTATGAAAATTTGCAAAAAAATTGACCATTTTTTGTTTTTACATAAATTGCCTACCAAATTATATTTTTACAAAAATTCGATATTTATTATTAATTACGA
The DNA here is from genome assembly GCA_964006375.1 of Tillus elongatus. Taxonomy (NCBI): domain Eukaryota; kingdom Metazoa; phylum Arthropoda; class Insecta; order Coleoptera; family Cleridae; genus Tillus; species Tillus elongatus. The sequence continues at coordinate 22,777,323 of OZ023265.1, read as the reverse complement.
ATATATCACAAAAATCTTACAAAAAATGATTTCTACGGAAACACTAAAAACATTTCTGCGAAAACGTTTCCAATTCAGCCACTATTTGAGAGTGCCTGTATACGCCAGCTCGATTTTAGTAGTAATTTTAAAAGCAATACAAACAAAAAGCTGTCTGAATGGCGCATTTCCAGGGGGCTCCGCTATCTATTGGTAAGAAAGCCGTATTACAATTTGTGATGTGTGTTTGTGATGTGTGCCAAAAACGTAAAAAGGTACAAAACAATTGAAATAACTAATAAACGATGAACGACATATTTTTTTTCCTCACAAACATGCGTTATAATTCTATGGAAAATACAAAAATGCAATAACATAGGGTGTTGTATTACAAAAAAAAAGTGTGTCACCAGCGACTTATGGGCCACCTGTGATTGTTAAAATAGGTTTATGCGATGCAGCCCGAGACGCCCTATGATTAGCGTATATAATTTTTTTCTCATTTCTTGTACAATAGCGGAGATATTGGGGTTCACGGTAGAAATGCGCCATCCTGTATATGTGTAAACAGACAAAAACTTAAACTGACCCTGTATATGGTTTTTAGGGGTTCTAGTTCGCGCTCATTTGAAGACACCTTTTTAAAATTACTAAGCCGGTTTTTTCAATAACGAATTTTTTCTACTAAGATTTGATAAAATATAGACGATGTAACCATAAACTGTATAGCTGAAACTACTGCCAAAGAATCAGAAAGAAGGTTTATTTGAAATGAATTTTCCTAAAACATTTTAGTAAAATGAAGGACAATGATGGCTGAAGCTGAAATTTAAGGCTTTTTAAAACACACTATTTGGTTCAGATTGGTTGCAAATTTTGAGGTTTCAAATGGCGTTTTAAGAAGAGAAATTATAAAAATTTTAAAATATTTTGTCCGCTATTTCTTGCCATTTTTGCGTTAAGAAAACTTAACCGTTGTTTGTAATATTCAACTGGTTTTGTTAATCACAGAAAATATCTTGTTCTTGTGCTTTCTTCTGATTACCAGTGGCAACCAATTTTTTTTAATTGCCTATTACTTTTTCTTGTTTTAACTTAGAGATGTGAGTTTTGTCATGTAGGGTAAGTTTGATAGTACAAACGTACATGCCAAATTTGGTTATTATAGCTCTGTTATTTTCGAAGATACAAAAGTTTTGCGAAAGAAAACCCAAAATTTGCCCGGAAAAACAGGTCCGATTTTCTTGGCTAACGAATGCATCCAAGCCACTTAGAAAATGAAGGTACGTCACAGAAATCATTGAAGTTTTGTGATATCAATCAATTTCAAATTAATGGCTTCAATTAATTTATTTATCTTGAAAACGATTAATATATATATATATATATATATATATATATATATATATATATATATATATATATATATATATATATATATATATATATATATATATATATATATGACATTATAAGTTAATAATGTCTCAAAGAGGCCAGAATGTTTTCTTCTAAACCAAAATTTTAAATAGATTTTTAGTTGTTTTGATAGTTTACTTGCTTATTTTACTGAATATGCCTGATTTAATAACATGCAACTAATCACAATAAGTAAATTATTTAAGTTAATATTATATAGGTAAGTATGTATTTGTACACATACAGAATAGTAGACTTATAATTTCTACAATCAATTTCCAAGCAAAAAACTCACATATCTTATATATGTAAATATATAATAGTAAATCGTGCTAGCGCAATAAGTAAATTAATAATATAGGTTTTTTAATACTTGGTAAATTTGCAGATGCGCTCACGGAGGGCTTTTAGATTTTTTTTTCAGAAACATGCCTAGTACCCCCCTTGGATGCATAAACCACAAGAAAAATTCTTGAAAACAACCGCCTAGAAAATTACGGTACCATAAGTGAGTAGGGTTGATGGGCAGGGAGGAAGAAACGAAAAATTAAAAAAAACAGCCTGTACAGGTTGCCTTTATTTCAACTTGCAGCTATACCTCCTTAAAACTCTGTTTACCCCGCACATAACCCCTATTCGCCCCAGGTACTGTTACCTTCTTAGGGGTTGTTCCCCACAAATTTTTTCTCTGTTTTACTGAGGGTGGTTGTATACATGGAAAAAGGGGAGAAAAACCCCCAAGTACGAAGCACCGAACCCACTCTTGTCCTATCTCTGCTGACACCCCCAAAACACGGGTAGAATCTCATTCGCCTTCTGCATGACTATACAACGCTCAATGCATAATCCACAAGAAAAAATTATTGGAAACAAGCCGCCAGAAAGTTACGGGACCGGTGGCGAATAGGGGTTCGGTGCGTGATAAACAGGATTTTAAGGAGGTGCAAAATGGGATAAAAGCAGCCTAGTGATGGATCCGGCGGGGAGCGTGGGACGGAAGCAGGCGTTTATTCGGAAGGACCGAGGGTAAGTCACAGTATTTCCATCGGAGCTCATGCAACGGTCTTTCAGGCCGAAATGTACGCCATATTGCACTGCGTGCGAGAGAACAAGAGGAGGGGCTACACCAACAAGCGGATCCTTATAGCCACAGACAGCCAGGCAGCACTTAAGACCCTAAGTAGCCCATGGGCAAATTGTAGGCTGGTAAGTGAATGCCGATACGAGACAAGCGACCTGGCTGGGCAGAATGAGGTCACCCTCATCTGGGTGCCGGATTACTCGGGGGTCAAAGGCAATGAAGAAGCTGACAGACTCGCGAAGAGAGGGTCAGCAGAACCATTTATGGGACCAGAAGCGGTTCTGAGCGTGACAAAGAGCACGACCAGGGGAGCCATTAAGTCCTGGGTCAGGGAGCAGCATAAGGCATACTGTGCAGATTGTCCAGGGCTCAAACACGGGAAGTCCAAAGAGAGCTGTGGGGCTGCTAAATCTTAGCAGAGGATAGATCAAGAACATAACATGACTCTGGACGGGACACATGACTGTCAAGAAACACCTGCACAAAATGGGGTGGTTCGACAGGGACCTGGTATGCAGACTCTGCGGCGAGAGGAGGGGATCAGCCCAGCACATCTTGTGCGAGTGTAAAGCTCTGGACCGCAAAAAACAACTCATCTACGGACAGCCTAGACAGGAGACAAAGCAATATAAAACTTTACCCTACGAACTGCTGTGCAGACTAATTCAAGACACAGTGATTTTGGAATGGGTGGAGTAGAAAATAGAAAGGGCATGCACAATAAGCCAAAGGCTGCGGTGCTATCGGGGCTGCAAAGACCTCGACGAGCCCTAAGGGAAAAATAAACGAACCCTAAAACGTTATATTACTCAAATGTCTACTAAAAGTCATTTTTCACCTAATCACCCCTCATTCATCCCCTATTCCCGGGAGCGATTTAACTCAAAAATAATCCGAAACGTTCGTTTGTCGGGTGCTAACTACACCAAATTTGAAGACGATATCTCAATTCGTTCTAAAGTTATCGTGGCTACTAACAGACAAACATACAGAGCGACAGACAAAAACAATTTTGGTTTCCAAATCAAGTTTTCTATATGTTTTGACACTTTTTACGATGTTTAAGCGAAAAAAATTGTTGAAATTTTTTACTACTGTCTATAAAGACAACATTTGTCCAGAATTTAACCAAAATATATTTTTTTCAAAGATACATACATTTTTCGGAAGAAAATGTAAAATTTTCCCAGTAAAACTGAACTAACGAACTTATGTATGCTATTTCCAAATAGAAGGTACCTGCCAAATTTATAACCTTCCCTCCATTAATGCTTCGATTAGTTCGTTAGCTAACCCAAATAACACAGTTTTTGTTTCAAAAAAGCTTCTTTCCAAAACTAATTTATATTTCCGAAATTAATAATTGTTTCCTTCTTTTTCGTGATTTGAAGTTTTTTATGTAAAACGGTACCATACCTAACGCACTCGATGCGACAGAACTTTGTAACTTTTAATGTGTATTTTGTTTAAAAAATATGCAAGAACTTGGGCATCGCAGTGGGCAAAAACCTGCTTGCTTCATAAATTTTTATCTTCAATTTAATTTCTTATGTAAATTCGGAGTTGTAGAAGGACAAAGGAAATGGAAATGTCCGGAACATAATGTTCAGAGTATCCAGACTGACTATATACAGGATAAATGGACCACACCGCAAAGTAGCATTGCCACCCAATGTATTAATGACCATTCGATGTTGGTATAATTTATGTGAACAAGACTGGACGTGAGTGGGAAGCAAACGTATGCATGTGCACTGTGCTCTTATTATCTTAACTCTCTCTCTCCCTGCCCGTGTTAGATATGGGCTCTGATCAGCCGTTGTCCTATAATTACCGTTCAATTCATCGACCATCGACAACGATCCAACGCTCACAGACCTTATCTATAAGTTTCTCGGACAATTGTATTATGCTAAATAGAGGACGATTTACAAGTGGATTGGAAATTCGTAATTGCTCGGTGATATACGAGTCTGTAATTGATGCTTAATACGTTTCTAACCAAAGATGCAAATAAAATGGTTTCCCAAACTTAATATAGTAGCTTAAAATTCGGTTAACTCCTTATTGAAGCAACTTATTTTTAGTTTCCTTTGTTTTAGTGAATTTTCATTAGGAATTTTTTTTTACACAAACCCAGTTCAGTTACGCGGACGACAGCACCTTCCACTCAAATATACAATATTCTAAGCCTGTCTCTTTAGCCCAATCAGATGAGGATCGCAGACTCATAAAGGGTTCTGTCTCTACGGATCTCCAGAAAATTTTAGACTGGGGAAGTAGAAATCTTGTACAATTCAACCCCACCAAATCTCAGTTTTGCTTTCTAACTCTATAAGTTATTCAAAGTAATGAGTCCTTTTCACTTGTTGGCCTTTCTGTGGATCAAAATCTGAATTGGCACCAACATGTCACATCAATTGCAGAAGAGGTTGCTAAGAAATTAGGTTTGGCTCGCAAATACTTTTCACCAGCTAATCTCTATACCTTGTATACTTCACTACTAAGGCAAAACCTCGATTACTCCTCCCACATCTGGGGTGCCGCTGCCGCTTCCACACTCGCTATTCTGGACCCCATTCAGAGGAGAGCTATAGGTCTCATCGGTGACCCTACCCTCACCCAAAGGCTGCAATCCCTTGTCGACCGACATGCCGTTGGCCACCTCTCTCTCCCTCTTTTACAGATATCTGCACGGGCTCTGCTCGGAGAAGCTTTCTTCCATAGTTTATCCACCTGCTGCCCCCAACAGATCTACCAGGGGAACAGAGGGAATGCACCCTTTTACTGTCCAGGTTACCAGACATAGAACATCTTGTTATGCCAGCTCTTGTGTCCCGAGGACTTCCAAGTTGTGTAACTCCTTGCCGGCACATGTTTTTCCTTCTCCTCCGAACCTCCAAACCTTCAAGTCCAGAATTAACAAGTTGCCTCTTTCCTCCTTATCAACACGCACGGTACGCTAGTATTTAGACTGTGTGCCCTCGTGGTGTGTTGTTGAAATAAAAAAAGTAGTAACCAACCCATACTAAACCCATTTAAAAATAAACGCAACCCAATCCAACCCATCTTATCACCGCATGATAGTGTATGCCTAATCTTATTCTCAAATGCCGACTGGCATTGCATCGCCAACACCCAAGGCACTACACCAGGACATTATTAAATAGCAGTCAGTACCAGCAACGGAATCTGTTCATATAAAGCTTTCTGGCCTCAACAGCAAGAGCCTACTTTTACGATTTAAATAATGCCTGCAGGAATATATTTTCTTAAGCCTTGAAAATGCTATCATAATACATCTTGATATACGACTTTCAAATTTCATGTCACCATCCAGCTGCAATTCCAGACTTCTACCACTCTCTTGAAGAGGCAATCGTGAGTCACTTATTTCTACATCCACGAGTTGGAAATAGTTGAGTCTGACAACCTTCCTACCAAATAGAAGTAAATCGGATTCAATTTGAAATTATGTGCTGGTTAATAGTATTCAAATCTTCTGTTATCCGCCGACAAGCTTCAGTCATATCCGAAGGCATAAATGAGTAGTACACCTGGGTGTCATCTGCGTATGAGTGAATCTGTGAATACTTGATGTGGCTGAATATGTTATAGGTATAAATAGCATACAATAGAGGACGGTACGCTGGTTTTCAAAGGTATGTCGTCAGAAAGCTTTTCTTTCAAAAAAACCCTCTGCGAACGATCACTTAAGTAAATTTCCACCATTTTCATTGCAGAATTACCCAGTCCTATAAATTTTAGAATGAAAAGAAGCATTGCATGGTTCACCGTGTCAAAGGTCCTTCTATAATCCAGCCGTACAGGTATTGTCATCAACTCTTTGTCACTTGCTCAAAGTATATCGTGCACAATATCCAGCATGGCTGTAGCGCAGCTGTACTCTTCTTGCAAAACCAGACTGTCTTTGAGGTAGTATATTCTATTCATGTATATGGGATTTCAGCTGCTCGTCCATTATTTTTTTATAAACTTTTTGACAACACTGGCAAAATGTTTACAGCACTAAGATCATAAGACTCTTTAACACGTGCTGACATTGCAGTCGGTATCACCTTACCCTTCTTCCACTCAGTGGAAAACTAGGATGTTCTTATAGAAGTATTCATCACATGCGTAATATATGGAAGAATAAACGGACAACAGAGCCAGAGCAATGTACATGAACTACCATCAGATCCAACAGCTTTTGATTTAATCGAATTTAAATAATCCAGGACCTCTATTTCTGACAACTCACTAAATTTAAATGGGAAATCAAAATTACATTTTTTTTGTGTCCCTATATTGATTAGCAGTTTTACTCGCCAGCGCGTCGTCATATTTGGTGTGGAGTCGATAAAATAATTGTTTAACTTCTCAACATCAGATAGGTTTACTGGAATAGAATTCGTTGCCCTTTTCCGTGATATATATATATATATATATATATATATATATATATATATATATATATATATATATATATATATATATATATATATATATATATAATTTAAAGATTTCCATAGATTTGCACTACTATTAGACAGCTTATGTTGAAAATATGCCTTTTTTCAGTTTTGTAATGTAACTCTTATTCATTTTCTGTGAGACACCTGTAGACAAATGTAAGGGGTTTAGATTTATTATAAGTCAGCGTTCCACCTGATACACACACTCAGTCCAAAGACAAAAGCGGTACAATTAATATGACATGACTTGTTGCTTAGCATTAATGTTTTAATGACGCAATATGTGTACGATTCCTATTGTTTAACAGAAAAAGTTACTATGTACACCTGGTTATTAGTTTGTATGCTCCCACACTATTATAGCACTGATACACTTGACTGGTTCCCTTCCTCGCTGATTGCACTGTTTTATACCGCGGCAGTATGTATGTAACACTTAGAGATTATAGTTGTCCTGATGCAAATAAATTTTAACTCAAAATTAATTTTATACCAAAATTTTTCTTTTCTTTGGACTAACATCAAGGAAAGTTAATAAATATTAAGCTTTTAGACTGTGGTATGTAGAACTTGTGACGGGTACCAATAAATCAAATAACAAGACGTGGTACTCTATCTACTAGTAGTAGTTTTTTATAGAGCCTAGTTGGCGTATTTGCGGACCAAGCAAGTGGCTCCTATGAATAGCTCTATAATACCCTGGTACCACTAGTAGCAGTATAAGTGGTGGGGAGACTAGCGCCAGACCAGAAGGCTAGATGGTGCCTTTTTTGGCAATCCCTGCAACTGCCAGCAACCATGCCCTACTCCTCGATTCCGTCACCAAACCTCCTCGACCTCAAAATAAAGCTCATGACGGTGTTGTATTGGACGGAACTTACCAGACTCCTCTGTAGAGTCCTCAAACCAAACAATTATGTTCGAAGACTCCCAAAAGCCTCTCATTCACACAGGTAGTGGTAATGCGTTTCCTCAGTCTCACCGCATTCCTGGCAAATGGGTTCCATTTAGACACCTACCAATGTAATGTGCCTTCTGAAAGTATGGTAACCTGTTAGCACCCCAATGATGCGGTAAAGCACATATCGGTTCCTACCAAGAAGCCAGAAAGTCTTGTTTCTATTTGTCCTCTCCAAGAAGTCCCTCGCCTGTCTACAGCCACTGATCGACCTCCAGTGCTTCTCCATGGCCTTCTCAGTCCATTTATCTAGGGCGTCAGAGATCACCTTCCTACTTAGGGCTATAGCAGGTTCCGGGCCACAGAACGCCCGCCGGGAACCAAGCCTTGCCAGGTCATTCGCCACTTGATTTCCCGCCACGCCACAGTGCGCAGGAAGCCACATTAGTTTTCCCTCTTGATACTATCTTTTACACGAGTACTATCTTTTCTTTTCATCCTTCCACTTTTTACTTACTTCCCCCATCCACTTTGAGCGATTAAGGGTTTAGCTGGCTGTCAATTCGGCTTCGCCAGCTCTTGTGTCTCTCCCCTCTGTCTCATTTATTGCCTTATTTAGTTTACTCATTCCTCTGAGATCGATTATGGATTTCTTAGTTTATACTTGTAGCATATCTTATCCACCGCAAGACCCATTAGTTTAAGCTCGTACGATTTTTATTGCCACTTGTCAAAAGGCCGTGTCTTTGCACATTTTTGCTTTGTGCCCTTTCTTCGCACAGTTCATGCATTCGTCGGACCTAACTGGATTTCTGCATTCCACCTTCATGTGACCGATGTCTAGGAATTTATAACATCTTCTAAGGTTTCCCCTTTTCTGATCTCGCATCCAGCCCAGCCCACCTCCATATCCCTTTGTTTCAGCAACTATATGGCTACAATTTTCTCGACTGTGAATGAAGCTACTCGACTTTCTTGTCTCACAATCTTAAAGATGTTACCTGTATAACGTCTTCTTCTACTTGTGTGGCTTCTTCAATAGCTTCAACTATGTCTTCTTTCGTTGTGTCTTCATCGATGTTAGTTATGTGGAGGGTACTTGTGCATTTTCTTAAATTCACCTTGATCCCATCCATTTTCTTTGTCATTTACATGCGTAGTGCTTTTGCATTCGTTTTGTCTCTATCTGTGATAACACGTAGTTTCCCCCGCATTGTTTGCCTTAGTTGTCTTACGTTTATTCCCATCTCTTCTATATAGACTTTGCTTTTGACGCTTTTTACCAGGTCTGCATAGCTGACTGCTTCTTTCACTCTCAGTTATTGTCTTGGGACTCTTTTAGTTGTACTGCACAGTTTATCTTTCTTGGTATTCGGAACCATGGCAGCGATATCTAGTTTTGCGTATCTGAACTCGCATTCTACTATTTTTTTGAGCAGATCCATGTCTATTTCTGTCGAAGTTACCACTGCGATATGGTTGCTGTGGTTTTCTCTCAGACAACTCCACAAGTCTGCTGCCTGCCCAAACATTTTCGCTATATTCTGCATCTCTTTTCTTTCCGCCTGGTAAGGCCAGAAGTAGAGGGTTTCTTTCTACTTTTTCTTTTCTTTCCTAGTAGAAGTTTTAGTCTTTCTTATGAGGAAATCTATTTGTCCTTTTTGTGCTGTTTCTTTTAGACTGGTCTCTAATTCCGGATATTTATCCAGTATTTGTTCAACTATTACCCCTTCCTCTTTTTGTTATTTACAGATTCTAAGCTTAGTATCCCTGACACATGAGTTTGTTTTAATCGGGTTTCCTATTTCCATTATCGTTTTTTGTAGGTCGCCTCAGATCATTCATGGATTATTATTTCTGGCCATTGTTAGACGGTTTCTTCTTCTTCTATAACTCTGCGTATCCATGCTATTTCCTTGACCTTATCTTCAGTTGTTTGTCCTCCACTTTTATTCTGTCATGGGTCTGCGTGCCGATGGTGTTTCTAGCAGATGTTAGTACTACTGTTTTGGTATCACTTGGGTATATTTCCCATTCTTTAAACATCTGGTTCAGAGCTTCTATATTCCGCGCCGTATCGTTTACTAACTTTTTATTTTGCTCTTGGTATTTGGGATAGAGAGCCTTAACAAGGTTCTTGAGGTCTGTTGTATTTTCTACCACCTTGTTCATCATTTTGCGGAACCCTGTAAATTGCTTCCCTTTTAGGTTTCCTTCTGCATCTTTTTTCTTCGCTCCTTTGGCATCTCCTTGGGTTTTAGAAACACTCGTCGTCTTACTTTCTCGGTGGAGCAGATCAACTATTGAAGTGCTTCGATGACGAGGTCGGGACCGTGTGATACCTTCTTTTAAAGGTGTCGAAGCCCCGTCGCTAGACTCTTTGGAGTTCTATTTTAGCACTCGTTGATTTCACTGTTTTTTTTTCTCTGCATGTTTTTATCATTTACAGTAGCCATATCCAGGGCGCCGAGTGTTCATATCCGACGTAGTCTAACGATCGGGGGCAACCCTCTCTCCTACTCTCCTCTCCAACTGGTGATGTGTCCTTCTAATGCACCGTAAACTCTTTTACTATTTTAGGCGTTTCTTCCATATCTTCTTTTTATTTTTTGCGTCAAGGCTATTTTCATGCCTGTCGTTATTCGGTATTCAATCCTTTTTAAATGTTAAGTGGAAAGACACATAGCCCTCGGCAACCCTAATAGCGCCGGTGTCAGTTCTTGGTGCAGCAGATTACCTACAGAAGTGCTTCGGCGACAAGGTGGCGACCGTGTGATCCAATCCCTTCTTTTAAAGGAGTCAATACCCGGCCACTTGAGTCTCTGGAGTTTCCTTTTAGCATTCTTTGACTTCGTTGCCTTTTTCTGCATGTTTTCTTCGTTTCTAGTAGCCATTTTCAGGGCTCCGGTCTGGTCTTCTACCGAGTGATCATAGCGGATGTATTCTATTGGCCGGGGGAGCCCGCTCTTCCACTTTCCTCTCCACCTGGTACTGTGGTGTCCTTCTACTGCACCGTAAACTCTTTCACTTTATGCGTGTCTCTCATATTTTCGCTTTATTTTTGGTGCAAGTCTATTTCCATGCCAGACGTCTTTGGGTAATCAATCTTCTTTTAAGTGTTAAGTGGAAAGACACCTAGCCCACAACCCTAATAGCGCCAGTGTCAAGTAGTAACAAGAGTCGGCCGAAAGATAGATGAAGAGTAGTCTGGCCAAATAGAAAAGATGAAAAAGGAGAGACCTCACCGCAGACAAGTTAAAGAAAGGTGAATAACCCAGCTCAGGTGTGTATGCGTATCGGTGCTCATATGTATGTGTGTGAGTATGTGAGTATGTATTTATGATTAACGTGTAAAAGTCTAGTAGTAGTAATAGTAAATACAACTTCTTTATTTAAAATTTGTTGCAGTATTAAAATTCCTCATATGGTCTCAGTTTATGTTTCAGTATAATAGTCGTTGTGTTTCCACATATGCAAAAATTAGAAAACTACATATGTTCTAAATTTGTATAGTACAAGTTAGTAAATTTTATACTTGTCAATTATACAAACACTGATCTGTTTACATGCGTTTTTTAAGGCAGAACCTGTCAATTATGGAGCGAGGTAATAAATGTCCCCGCTTTGGCCAAGTTTGGCATAGAATTATAGGAAGCGTATGCTGCTTTTGGCGTCATCAATATAGTAGCTTGTATTATAAATATATTCTGGAATAATGCAGTGGCGAACACTTTCAAAGGGATAGGAGAAACTACGAAGATAGTCTATATAAAAAGTAAGGCATTTTGCAAAATCTAATATTGATTTTAATTTCACCTACACAATTTCGAAAATGTTTATATTCTTATTTTTACAGACTTGTATGATACATATAGACTTGGAGACTACTTCTCTGGCTTCACTATTGGCTTTCGTTTCTGTAGATGAAGGGCATAGCCAGCGTGTAAGCGATCTGGAGCAAGAGGCCCTTATGAATTCTAGATGTCTTCGGATGTTTTTTAACGTTTCTGTGAATACTTTCGCTGCTTGACAGCATTCTCAGACAGATAAAAATTGAATTAGTACGAAATCATGACAACTACAAATAAGGATCTGTTGTTATGTTATGATGTTTTGATCAAAAAATTCATAAAATTGAAAATAAAATGAAACACTGATGACATATGAGGCTTTCAAAATGTCTATGTGATGTATGTCAATATATTAAATATAAAAATAGAAGTAGCCTATAATAACAATGAAAGAACTAAACAATAACAGTAATAAAGCAGTCTCTATACAACGAAAGTATCGACATACATCAACTCATTATCTTATTACAACTTTTTTTAAAGAATAGTTAAATTGATTTTCTTTGAGTTATCTAATCAGGAAGAACAATATCCAAGAAAGGGGAAGTAATTTAATCAGTTTGCTCATTTAAAATAAGGGAGCTATTGCCGTGTGTGTTCTTTTCGACTTCTATAGCTTCAAAAAAGTCTAGTTTACGTTTGCCATTTAGAAAATGTTGTGGTTGTATGCGGTTATTTACTGTAGGTCTATGTTCGGTATCACTAACATGTTTTGCAAATGTAGATTTGTCAGAGTGGTTATTTCTAAATGCAGAAATATGTTCTTTGTATCGGGTGTTAAAATTTCTAGAAGTTTGACCTATGTAGATTGCGTTACAATGTGTACAAGCTAATTTATAAACTCCAGCTTTTTCTACATAGGTTCTTCTAGAAATTTTAACACCCGATACAAAGAACATATTTCTGCATTTAGAAATAACCACGCTGACAAATCTACATTTGCAAAACATATTATTGATACCAAAGATAGACCTATAGTAAATAACCGCATACAACCACTACATTTATGTAATGACAAACGTAAACTAGACTTTTTTGAAACTTTAGAAGTCAAAAAGCACACACACGACAATAGCCACCTTGTATTAAATGAGCAAACTGATTTGATGAATTTCCCTTTCTTGGATATTCTTCTTCCTAATTAAATAAGTCAAAAAAAAACTATTCTTTAAAAAAAAGTTGTAATAAGATAATGAGTTGATGTATGTCGATACTTTCGTTGTATAGAGACTGCTTTATTACTGTTATTGTTTCGTTATTTTATGGTTGTAACTGTTATTATAGTTTTTATAGGCTAGTTCTATTTCTATGTTAAATAATGACATACATCACGTAGACATTTCGTAAGCCTCATCCGTCATCTGTGTTTCATGTTATTTTCAATTAGATGAATTTTTGATCAAAACATCATAACATAGCAACATATATTTATTTGTAGTTGTCATGATTTCGTACTAATTCAATTTTTATCTATCTGAGAATGCTGTCAGGCAGCGAAACTAGTCACAGAAACGTTGAAGAACATCCGAGAACATCTAGAATTCATAAGGGCCACTTGCTCCAGTTAGCTTCCGCGCTGGCTACGTCCTTCACATACAGAAACGAAACCCAACAGTGAATCCAGAGAAGTAAACTCCAGGTCTGTATGCAGTATGGACCAGTTTCACCAAGTAAGGGCAACAACAATCAATGAATAGACTTTTATAAGTTATGCCGGTTTGGCTTTTTTAAAAATTATTTTGATACGAGAATGAGGAATCTCTAACAGACACGCTTAATCACACACCGCAGCGTGTGGGAATTTAAGGCAGTGTGAGGCTCGCAACCACTACACTCCACTCCCTGAAGTACCGGACCTCGTCGGAATGGCTTTACAAATAACATTAATTTGGATTTTGGATGTTTCAATTATGTTTGCCGCACAGGAATGAGCGGGTCATGAGGAGTTTTGGATGCTTATGCCTCACTATAAGTTGCTCGTTTTACTCGGCGGCCCTTCAGAGAAGAGCATTTGGATGAGAAGCAGCTTTTGCAAACTGAGTAATGGATGGTTGAATTATAAAGTCAAGTATTGAGGCAAAATAGATCAGAATGGATCTGACTGTTTCCGACAAACCATGACACTACGGTAGCCATCTTCAGAATTTTAATCTGGAGAATTAGAAGGGTATTGGTGTGGGAGGTGCATAAGTCAATCCTGGCCAAAATATGGCTTTGTACATGAGCATTTTATTGTTCATGGACAATTTGGAGTTTCTGTTAAGAAGTGGTAAGAACTCCGAGATGAACATCAAAGATTTTCGTCGGGCATGTTGGACATGGGAGAGCCATGTTAAGCGTCTGTCGATGAAAATCCGGAGGTCTTTGGCAAAGTCTTGTGAGGCAATCATACTGTTGTCTAATGATATCTGATCATGATATGTGTGTCTTCTCTTGGAAAATAGGACTGCTGAACATTTGTATGGGTTTATGGCTAAACGTGATTTATTATACCAGTCTTGCAGCTCATCTACGGCAGTTTGTAGACGTTGGGTAATTATCCTCGGCTGCGTGGAGCTGCTGAGGAAGGCAGTGTCGTCTGCGACAAATATTTTGTACATCAAAGAGGAGATAGGAGAACCCTGCGGGAGGTCAACCGTGGCTGAGTAGATTATAGATCTGGTTCCCAAGTGTTTACCCTCGAACTTTCTTGTTTCAGATATGAAGCCCTGTCAAAGGCTTGAGCAATGTCGAGAAATATTGCATCGGTTGACATATTTATGTTCAATCCTTCGGTGATATTTTATACCACTCGGAGGACTTTTTTACCCCCAGAGCTCGTCCGGCTATTTACCGCCCCGATAGCACTGCAGCCTTTGGCTTATTGTGCATACCCTTAGTCTTTTTACTTCACCCATTCCAAAATCACTGTGAGTTGAACTAGTCTGCACAGTGATTGGTAGGGTGAAGTTTTATATTGCTCCGTCTCCGGTCTAGACTGACCGCAGATCAGTTGTCTTTTGCGGTCCAGAGCTTTACACTCGCACAAGATGTGCTGGTCTGATACCACCCCCTCTCCGCAGAGTCCGCAAGCGAGGTCCCCTCGAACCGCCCCATTTTAAGCAGGTATTTCTTGACGGCCATGTGTCCCGTCTAGAGACCTGTTATGTTTCTGAGCTGTCCTCTGCTAAGATTTAGCAGCTCCACAGCTCTCTTTGAACTGGGTGCGTCAAGTATTGGCTTCCTATGTCTGAGCCCTGGACAGTCTGCCCAGTACACCTTCTGGTGGCTTTCTGACCCAGAACTTAATGGCTCCCCTGGCAGTGCTCTTTGTCACGCTCAGAGCGGGCTCTGGTCCATAAATTGTTCTGCTGACCCTCTCTTCGCGCGACTGTAAGCTTCTTCATTGCCTTTGACCCCCCGAGTGACCCGGCACCCAAATGAATGTGGCCTGATTCTGCCCAGCCAGGTCGCTCGTCTCATCTCGGCACTCACTCACCAGCCAAGAATTTACCCGTGGGCTACTGAGGACCTTAAGGGCTGCCTGGCTGTCTGGGCTGGATCCGCTTGTTGGTGTAGCCCCTCCTCTTGTTCTCCCGCATAAAGTGCGGGATGGCGTACATTTCGGCCTGAAAGACCGTTGCATAGGCTCCGAGGGAAATACTATGACTTACCGTCGGTCCTTCCGAATAAACAACTGCCCCCGTCCCACGCTTCCCTCCGGATCCGTCCGTGAACCAGACGGGCGCGTCCCGTGTTATGCCCGGCGTCTCCTCCCGCCATACTTCGCGGTCGGGGATTTCCACTGTAAAATTGTTTTCCCTGCAGATTCGCGGGCCCGTGAATTCTGGCCTCATAGGCTCCTTCACGTTCTCATGAATTTTGCAGTGGTCCCTGAAGCCTGGGTTGACTCGGATGACTTGGTCTGTGGTGAGTTGCTGGTCTCTGAATACGAATTGTCTGGAAGGATATGATTCTCAGAGGTGTATGAGGTTTGCCTTTTCTGAATTAATCTCTCCGCGAGTTATGTTAGTTTGAATGGTACATGGGCTATTTCAGCCTATCCCCTGCTACCTTCGGTCACGCATAACTCGTTACAATTTTAGCTATCATATCTAGCTTCTTACAGATATCGATAATTTTTTATGGAGAAAGTTGGTACAGATCTCCTGGTGCTTCCGCTAGAGATTCTAAAATAATAATAATAATAAAAGGTGTTTATTTGGAACGTTACAAATAAGTAGAATTAACAAATTATAATTTTTTTACCGTCAGTCATGTAGCGCGTGGAAAAGACAAAGGCCAGGTATATATTTTGATCAAATGGAAGAAAGTAACAGTTGACACATAGACTGAGAACCTTCTTAGACATTTTATGCAATATTTTTCATTCACAAAGCGCATTGGCTCCAGAATCTTTGTCAGCAAATTGGACGTTTTAATTATAATTTTTTTTTGATTAGAGGCTTAACCTGTTTGTCTTTTAACTTACAAATCTGAGTTTTTCTTTTTTTTTTAACTTCAACAACACACCACGAGGGTACAGCCTAAATACTATCGTACTGTGGGTGTTGACAAGGAGGAAAGACGCAACTTGTTAATTCTGGACTTGAAGGTTTGGAGATTCGGAGGAGAAGGAAAACATGTGCCGGCAAGGAATTCCACAACTTGGAAGTCCTCGGGACAAAAGAGCGGGCATAACAAGGTGTTCTATGTCTGGTAACCTAGACAGTAAAAGGGTGCATTCGCTCTGTTCCCCTGGTAGATCTGTTGGGGGCAGCAGGTGGAGGAACTATGGAAGAAAGCTCCTCTGAGCAGTGCCCGCGCAGATACCTATAAAATAGAGAGAGGTCACCAAGGGCACGTCGGTGGGCAAGGGATGGCAGCCTTTGGGTGAGGGTAGGGTAACCGATGAGACATATAGCTCTCTTCTGAATGGAGTCCAGGATATCAAGTGTAGAAACGGTAGTGGCACCCCATATGTCAGAGCAGTATTCAAGGTTTGGCTTTGTGAAGTATATAAGGTATAGAGATTAGCTGGTGAATAGGATTTGCGAGCCCGGAAGAGGAAACCTAATTTCTTAGCAGCCGCTTCTGCAAGTGATGTGACATATTGGTGCCAATTGAGGTTTCGATCCACAGAAATGCCAACAAGTGAAAAGTACTCATTACTTTGAATAACTTGGTTGTTCATTGTGATGGGTCTAGGTCTGGTGTATCTCTTATGAGAAAGAAAGCAAGACTGAGATTTGGTGGGGTTGAATTGTACAAGACTACTTTCTACTTTCCCAGTATAATATTTTTGGAGATCCACGAAGACAGAACCCTCCATGAGTCTGCGATCGTCATCTAATTGGGATAAAGAGACATGCTTAGAATATTGTATATTTGAGTGGAGGGTGCTGTCGTCCGCGTAACTGTGAACTGGATTGGATGTGCTAGAGAGGAGGTCATTGATGTGGAGAAGAAACAAAGTAGGGGCTAAAGCTGAACCTTGAGGAACTCCTGCATTACTTGGATACAGTCTAGAGGAATAGCCATCCACGACAACAGAAATGCTTGGGTTGGAGAGGAAATTTGCTGTCCAGGTACAGAGTTTTTGTGGTAGGCCATAGGCTGGAAGTTTATTAAGCAGCGCTGCGTGTCAGACCTGGTCGAATGCTTTTTATATGTCTAAAGCGACAAACTGGGATTCACCGTGTAGTTCCATAGACTTGTTACAAGAATGGGTGACAAAGGAAAGGAGATCGGCAGTCGATCTGTGCTGACGGATTCCATACTGCCTGTCGTGGATTAGACTGTGTTTTGCAAGAAAATATCGAATACCCTTTAAAATAGACACTCGACTACAAAATTTGGTTGCGATGATATTTACGGAGATTCAAATATTTTCCGAGAAATTTTCCCGAAAAAACTGGCCTGATTTTCCTGGCTAACGAACTCATTCAAGCCATTCACAAGAGAAAAGTATCTACTAAGTCTTATCAAAGCCTGCCTGTTATTTCTATCAATATTTACTAAAACGATGTTTACTGGTGCAATAGACTTGCCACTAGTACTTTTATTGTAGACAATTTTAAACTCAAATATTCCTAATAATTTGTAAGCATCATTTCATATTCTCCGTCCCTGTTTGCCTTAGAAGCATCCCCGAATCATGATAGATATAGCGGCACAACATGCTGATAATAGTAAAGCATGAATCGGGGATTGCTGACGGGACAATGCCCCAGTATGAAGTGTCAGGTGCAAGACAGACAAATGGACGAGATATTTCGATTGAATTCTGGCTCAACATGCTTACTTTTAATATGGTAGAACGGCGAAAGCGACCAACGACACTTCTTTGACACGGACACTTTATCTAGCTCTTTGCGCTCAGTCGTGCCAAAAGGTAGTTATTCATAACACTATTTGTATCCTGTATGCATCTTCTATCACTTTGTTTAACATCCATTGTCTTGTATATTTAGTTCTATGAGGTATTTGTGTTTTTATATAAAGCCATTTTAATGCATTCTTGAGACAAAGTAAATATCTACAGTGTACATTGTTATATTTTAGCACATAAGTAATAATTGCATTACTGAATGTTTGTTCGAAATCCTGACAGGCCAGCTCTATCAAAAGTCATCTGTTAACACGAACATTTTATTTATGAGATGCGATGTTATCATTTTTTAGTGTATTATTAAAAAAAATCACTTATGGGGAGATCGGTGTTTTTATATATATATATATATATATATATATATATATATATATATATATATATATATATATATATATATATATATATATATATATATAATATAATAATAATAAGGTTTATTGATAGGTTGTTACAAACATTTACAATCAAATACAAAAGGTTACCAAATAAATATACACAATATAAAAATATAGGATTAACATTCAATACAAAGAAGTAATTACCAAATCAATAAACGCGCATGTCGTACATTCAAAAGTAATCAGTTAACAATGATCTTAATAGTTATAAGCCTTAGACATCTTCACAGAAGCAAACTTACTTGTGAGCGAAAATGTCTATGCGACATGATAATCAAACTGAAAAATACAACACAAAAAACTATCTTAATGTTAGTGTAGAGTATTATAAATTAAACACTTTGTGGCCGCGTTCTACAATTAATAAAAGTGGAAAACAGCAAAACTTACTCCACATGCCCACAGCATACAAAACACAACACACAACAGAATTATGACTGTCAAGGAAGTAAAACCCAGAGTAACTGACAGTCCGGAGATAAAATACCCTCGAAAAAAACAACAACAACACAACCATAATAACCCAACATTTTAAAGCTGCATCCGGCCATCCCCGACCATTGATCAATCGACATCGCCACTAAACTCAACGACTCCCTCCGCAAAAAGAGAGACAGAAAATAAAAAAGGTATGGATACTTTAAAAACCCAGAAATACAGACTCACTCAGTAATCTGTGGTCAATTTATACTCAGTTATATTTCATCCATTCACATACATACTTGCTCGTGCGCGCTCGTTCGTGAACTTCACACCTTCCTTCTCACACACACACACGCACACCTACACACACGCACACACACACGTAGTCTCAGACACATCCATACTAGCACACATGCACACAATGATCGATTAAAATCAAGATCTACTAGAAGGGTCGACAATTAAGAGAAGGCAACCACCCGACCGATAACACTCCTCGGTGTATTAAGCAGCCATAGTTGAATCCTTTTTTTATAAAGTCTATAAGAATTCGTAGATCTTATATCAAGGGGCAGGGTATCAAAGAGTCTCAAACCAATATACACAAAACTACGCTGGCCAATCCTTTTCTCCGCCCTGTACTTTTTCGTGACAATATTTTTGTACCTCGTAGAGTATGCATGTTCTGCAAAATTAACAGCACCTTTGTGTCTGTAAATATACAGTAAGATAGCACGACAGTACAGTTTCCGCACACCCATTACTCCAGCCTCCGAGTATAGCGCATTACTGGGGTAGGTGATGTTTCTGCCATATATAATTTTTAATATCCACCTCTGAGTTGTTCCTACCTTTCTCAAGTATGTTTCTGATGCGCTTCCCCACGCTAGTATGCCGTATAAAAGCTGCGACTGAATGAGAGCAAAGTAAATAGTCTTAAGGTAAGTGACTTCCAGAAATTGCTTTAGTCTCTTAAACTTCGAAAGGAAGCTCCTCAGTTTCTGTATTACTTGATTTGTCTGCCTGTCCCATTTCAGATGACAGTCAATATTCAAGCCCAGATATTGTATATTCCTTGCTTCACCTATCTGATCAGAACCTACAGACAAGTTCCCCAGTCTTGGCATTCCACTGGCATATGAACTGAATGGCATGTACTTAGTTTTGTCCCAGTTTATGGACAATAGGTTTTGGTTAAACCATGTTTTTAATGTTTTTAAATCTGTCTCTGCTTCCTGTTTCAGAGATAACCAATCCGAGGCGGTGTACAAAATAGCCGTATCGTCAGCATAACTGACGATCTCTCCTTTTGACGGTAAGAGAAGCATGTCATTCATGTACATGTTGAACAGTAAAGGCCCCAACACCGTGCCCTGTGGAACTCCACACTCCACCTGTTTATAGCAGCTAAAGCTATTTCCTATTTTCACACATTGTTTGCGGTCGGTTATGTAGCTCTTAAGCAAATCAAATATTTTCCCCCAAAATCCAGTTCTATGCAGTTTAGCTAGCAATTTTGGGTGGGACACCGTATCGAACGCCTTCGCTAGGTCCAGAAATACACATAAGGTTGGCCGGCTCTTATCCAGACTGTCATGGAGTTTTGAAGTAAGAAATGCCATGGCATCCTCAGTAGATCGTCCCTCGCGGAATCCAAACTGGCGATCGGATAACAATTCATATTTTGTAATAAAAGACACTATTCTAAATTTTAATACTTTTTCGAATATCTTTGCTATATTATATATAAATGTTATCGGCCTATAATTGCCCATTTCAGTGGGATCACCCCTCTTAAAAATGGGGGAAATGATACCGATTTTGAACTTTTCTGGAAATGTCCCTTCACATATACACTTGTTGAACAGGTAAGTAAGTGGTCGGGTTATCTCATCGCAGATTGTCCTTAGCACTCTAGCCTCCAGTCCATCGTAACCCGGTGCCTTTTTTTCCTTCAGTATATATATATATATATATATATATATATATATATATATATATATATATATATATATATATATATATATATATATATATATATATATATGGCGCACTGAAAACGAAACAGACCGATTTGCGTCCAGAGAATTTTTTTAAAAAAAAACGATTAAACACATCAATTTTAATATTGAGGGGGGCATGTTTTGACATAAAACTCAACTCTATCACATTAACCCCTTAAGGGTGGGATAAGAATCCTTATATTTTAAATAGGGAACATGGGTCGAGTGTTACATCACTTGAAAGCTCTTTGTTTTCTGAATTCAGCACACTAATTTTTTTGGAAGTTTTATCAACTCGCTCAAAAATTATTCACAGTTGAAGATGCAAAAACGCATTTCACTCATTCCGATAAGAAATGTGCTGATAGTCAATGTTTTGTTGGTTTGTAAACAAAAAATGGACTATCAGAACATTTCTTATCGGAATGAGAGAAATGCGGTTTATTATTTCAGCTTATCGGTCGGTTTGATACCTGATAGTACTACCGAAAATTAATTTCACAATGGTGTATTCTATAGAAGAAAGAGTTGAAATAATTACTCTTTTTTTTTTAAAAACGATGACTGTGCCAACCGTGCCGCAAATTTGTTTGATGAACAACATCCGAACAGACATGTTAACAGATAATACATTTTGGGGTTAGTTACAAAGTTTCGACAGAGTGGTTCAGTAGCCAACAAAAAACGGGATCCTGAACGTAATTTCTGGTTAGAAATGAGACTACTGAGATTAAAGTTTTAGGACAAATTGCTGCAGATCCAACTTTGAGCACGAGAAAATTGGCCACTGTTTCAAACATCAAAAGAAGAACTATTCAGCAAACATTTAAGCATCATAAATTTCACCCGTATAAAATTCATCTTGTACAACAACTGGATGAAGATGATGTTGATCGGCGACTGGAGTTTTGTGAAGTTATGACTGCACGAATAGCTGACAATGGGAACTTTCTGTTCAACATCTGTTTTTCAGACGAGTGTACGTTTTTATTAAACTCTACAGTCAATCGTCATAATTGTCGTTATTGGGCAGATAATAATCCAATAAATTTTTACGAAGTCCACACTCAAACTCCACAGAAATTGAATGTCTGGACTGGCATTTTTGGAAACCGTTTAATCGGACCAATTTTTCCTGATGGCAATTTGAGTGGTGAAACGTATTTGGAGTTACTAGAAGATGTCGTTTACCCTATACTAATTGACATTGTTGAAAATGATGATCGCTATCAAGAAAATCAATTAGTGTTTCAACATGATGGAGCTCCTCCGCATTTTTCACAATGTGTTAGCGAGCTTTTGAACAGAGAGTTTCCAGAGCAATGGATTGGGCGAAGAGATGCTATTGAGTGGACCCCTAGATCACCGGATTTAACTCGTTTGGATTTTTTTCTATGGGGGGCATTTAAAGAGCAGAATTTTCGCAACAGAACCGGAGTCTCTGGAAGAATTACGACGACGCATTGTTGAAGCATGCTGTCTAATAACTCCACAAATGCTTCAGAAAGTCAGAGCTCATTTTGAACAAAATTTGTACTTTTGTATGGAAGCTGGTGGTCAACAATTTGAACGCTTAATTAACTGAATAAACGTTGACGTTGAGGGAAACTCCAATATTTTGTTCTTTAAATGCCTGTAACTTTTTATTTTATAACTTACAGACCTAAATTTTGGTGCGTGGGTCGCTATTTATAATACAAACATGCGTACCAAATTTGGTTGCCCTCGCTTTGTTATTTCCAGATATATAATTTTTTTCCGAAAGAAAACACAAAATTTGCCGGTAAAACCTGGGATGATTTTCCTCGCTAACCCATTTGCAAAAGGAAGGTACTCACCACATTTGATTAAAATTGGCCCATTATTGGCTGTGATATATATATATATATATATATATATATATATATATATATATATATATATATATATATATATATATATATATATATATATATATATAAATTAAAACTGACCTCGGATATGGGTTCTAGCGATCCTACATTGCGTTTAGTTGAAGTACAATTTTTCAAAATTCAAAAGTTGGGATCTTCTCATTAGTGAATTTTCTTTTTGAGGAAAATTAATTGAAAATGACAAAGATAAAATATTATGTTTAGTAAAAAAAAATTCTTAGAGCCTCGGTGGTTCAGCGGTAAGAACGTGTGCCTCTGAACCGAAGGGTATTGGGTTCGATTCCAGGGTCCTCTTTTCACTTTTTCAGTACAAACTGTACATTAACATCAACCGAGGCTCTGGCATTTTATTTGAGCAAGCTGAGTGTCTGCACGTTCCGCCCTTCGGAGGGGGTGTAAAGCCGTCAGTCCCGTGTCCATGCAATGTTGCGCACGTTAAAGATCCCTACCCTCCTTACAGACAGGTAGGGGTTCGGCAAAATTTCCAGAATAGTGAGGTGAAACTGCTTCCTGGCGTCGGTGATTGGCCATAGTCTCGGAAATAGGCCGACGTTAAAGAAACAAAATACACAAACATACATAGTAAAAATTCACTAAAATCCTCAATTACTTACATTAAATTTGTAGTTACTTTTTTAGGAACTGAAAAACTGAAGTGTAATATTCAGTATGAATGAACGTATGAACGCATCCATATACATCTGTTCGACCATAGAGAAATGTGCATTTTACATTGACATTAATATGTTAAGCGTCAGCGCAAACCTGACACTGGGAATCAGGAATCAATCCTACTGTCTAAATAGACGAGCGTCTCTGTCCCGTGCGCAAAATGTGCTTAAGATGGGGTAGGTACATGTTTTTTTCATCTATGGTAACCCTATAATTGAAACCACAGCCGAAGCATCAGAAAGACGGTCTATTTGAAATTCATTTTCTGCAAATATTTAAGTAAAATGAAGGACAATGATGGCTGAAGTAGAAACTTACGGCTTTATAGAACCCACTTCTTACACAATTTCTGCAACATTGCCCGTAATATTAGTTTCAGGTTCTTTATTTAAAACATGACAATTTTGACGTTTTGAATTGTGACTTTTTGACGTTTTAAGAAGAAAAACTATAATGCTTACAACTTTTTTTTTCTTTTAACGTAGGGATCCAAATTTTGGCAAATCGCTTTATTTTTATGATATAAACCAAATTTGTTTACAATAGCTTTGTTATTTCCGGAGATATAAACATTTTCCGAAAAAAAGAACATAGAATTTTCAGGGAAAAACGAGTCAGATTTTCCTAGGTAACGACCGTATCCAAGCGACTTGCAAAAGGAAGGTACTCATCAAATTTTATAAAAATCGGCCCATTATTTTTTGAGTTTTCGGGGTGACACATAAATATATATCTATATATATATATATATATATATATATATATATATATATATATATATATATATATATATATATATATATATATATATATATATATATATAAAATCTGAAACCGACCTCAGATTTGGGTACTAGGGGTCTTAAATCGCGCTCATTTGAAGACATTTTCTTTAAATTCAAAAGTCGCGATCTGCTCATTATTGATTTTTTTTTAAATTTACAAAAAACAATAATTAGAACTGAATGTACCAACATTTCTCCACAGATAAATAGAGGCCAACAAGAATTTGTTGACCGTTTGAGAAATTATCAGGCACAAGAAGGCGGGCATTACGAACATTTGACCAGATAAGACTGGACTATGTAATTATTTATAGGCTTCATTTGTGTTAGGTGTTACGGACAATAAAAATGTTATTACTCAGTTTATCTAATTCCTACAAAATTGGTGTTCTGAATAGAGAATTTCATTAGTTTTAAAAAGGTGCATCATACTACCCACCGTCTAATTTCAAAAAGGTAGCTACCTTTTGAAGAGATATAACGATAGGAGTGAGATATTTATATTAAAAAGTTAGTTTTTGAAAATAAAAATCGACCTGCTTTTGAATTTTTCTTAATAAGGTAATAAGGGCTTTCCTTAATAAGTCAATTTTATTGAATTTATGCGTTACTTTATGCACAATATATATATATATATATATATATATATATATATATATATATATATATATATATATATATAGGGCGGCGCATTGAAGACGAAACAGATCGATTTGCATCCAGAGAAAAAAAAATTTAAGAAACGCTGAAACACGGCAATTTTAATATTAAGGGGGACATTTTTGACATAAAACTCAACTTTGTCACATCAACCCCTTAAGGGTGGTGATAACAACCCTTATATTTTAAATAGGGAACATGGGTAGAGTGTTACATCATTTGAAAGCTCTTTCTTTTCTGAATTCAGCACACTAGTTTTTTTTGGAACTTATATCAACTCGTTTAAAAATTATTCACAGTTGAAGATGCAAATACGCATTTCACTCATTCCGATAAGAAATGTGCTGATAGTCAATGTTTTGTTGGTTTGTAAACAAAAAATTGACTATCAGAACATTTCTTATCGGAATGAGAGAAATGCGGTTTATTATTTCAGTTTATCGGTCGGTTTGATACTTGATAGTACTACCGAAAACTAATTTCACCATGGTGTATTCTGTAGAAGAAAGAGTTGAAATA
Organism: Tillus elongatus; assembly: GCA_964006375.1. Classification (NCBI taxonomy): domain Eukaryota; kingdom Metazoa; phylum Arthropoda; class Insecta; order Coleoptera; family Cleridae; genus Tillus; species Tillus elongatus. The sequence goes on along the minus strand of OZ023265.1, from coordinate 22,751,871 downwards.
ATTACTCTTTTTTTTTTAAACGATGACTATGCCAACCGTACCGCACATTTGTTTAATGAACGACACCCGAACACAAAATACATTTTGGAGTTAGTTGCAAAGTTTCGACAAAGTGGTTCAGTAGCCAACAAAAAACGGGATCCTGAACGTGAATTTCCGGTTCGAAATGAGACTACTGAGATTGAAGTTTTAGGACAAATTGCTGCCGACCCAACTTTGAGGACGAGAAAATTGGCCACTGTTTCAAACATCAAAAGAAGACATATTCAGCGAATATTGAAGCACCAGAAATTTCACCCGTATAAAATTCATCTTGTACAACAACTGAATGAAGATGATTTTGATCGGCGGCTGGAGTTTTGTGAAGTTATGACTGCAGGAATAGCTGACAACGGGAACTTTCTGTTCAATATCTGTTTTTCAGACGAGTGTACCTTTTTATTAAATTCTACAGTCAATCGTCATAATTGTCGTTATTGGGCAGACAAAAATACCAGACATTTTCACAAAGTCCACACTCAAACTCCACAGATATTGAATGTCTGGACTGGCATTTTTGGAGACAGTTTAATCGGACCAATTTTTCTTGATGTAAATTTGAGTGGCGAAACGTATTTGGAGTTACCAGAAGATATCGTTTACCCTCTACTAATTGATATTGTTGAAAACGATGATCGCTATCAAGAAAATCAGTTCACAACGTACTAGGGAGTTTTTGAACAGAGAGTTTCCAGAGCATAGATTGGGCGTAGAGGTGCTATTAAGTGGCCCCCTAGATCACTGGATTTAACTCCTTTAGACTTCTTTCTATGGGGCCATTTAAAGAGTAAAATTTTTTCAACAGAACTGGAGTCTATGGAAGAATTAAGACGACGCATTGTTGAAGAATGCCGTCTAATAACTCCGCAAATGCTCCAGAATGTCAGAGCTTGTTTTGAACAAAATTTGTACTTTTGTATGGAAGCTGGTGGTCAACAATTTGAACATTGACTTAACTGAATAAACCTTTTTGAACGTTTGGTTTTGTTTTTTAGTTTGTTTTTTTACGAAAAATTGACTAATTAGTGCATTTATAATCACAATGAATGAAATACGTTGTTGCAACTCCAACTGTGAATAATTTTTAAACGAGTTGATAAAACTTCCAAAAAAATTAGTGTGCTGAATTCAGAAAAGAAAGAGCTTCCAAATGATGTAACACTCGACTTATGTTCCCTATTTAAAATATAAGAGTTGTTATCACCACCCTTAAGGGGTTGAGGTGACAAAGCTGAGTTTTATGTCAGAACATGCCCCCCCCCCCCTCAATATTAAGATTGACCTGTTTCAGAGTTTCTTACAAAACTTCTCTGGACGCAAATCGGTCTGTTTCTTTTTCAATGCGCCACTCTGTATATAAAGTAGTAAGATAAGAGCTACTTTTCAGTGAAGAACACGGGTGCAATTTTAAATTAAATATTCCAAATGCAGATCATTATGGAGGATGTTGTAATGCGTTCCAATTTGAATTTATGGACATAATCAGAGGATGCTAATGGCATAATTACAGCGAGTATATGGAAATCCAATTGAAAGTTGATTTGACATAATTTATCCCGCTGTCGATTCTTTCAGCGTGTCCAGCAGAAAACAGCACCTCTCTCTTTTCATTATAATATTCATTCGTTCTTTAAACAGATGTCGCTTTAATGGTTGACACATACACCGTCCTCTAATTGTGGCAATAAACTTACATACTTGCATATCTGTTCGCAAACTGCCGCGCTCGTTTTGTGAAAAACCTTTATATTTATACGCGACAAGCTGAATATAAACATGAAATACCAACAAGACTGCTGACGAAAAAATCCCATCCATATAATTTGAATTCTTTTATTTTATGCGCCAGAGGAATAATATCGCGGCTGCCTTGAATAGTTTTGCAAAATTTACGCCGTGTGCGCGAGCCTCATCTCATTGTTCTCGTTGAATATGCTAAGCGAGACCAAGGAATGCGTCGTCCGACGACCGACGACGTCTGGATGGGATGCGCTCTTTGAGATTTCTAAATCCTTGCTTGCTGATATGACGGCCATTATTATATTGTGCTGGAAAAGAGAAAAGTGCCGCTTTAGATCCAACTATCTCAACTATTTGCCACAGTCGCACAATGCTTATCCCTGATATAGACGATATTTGTATCTCTTTCTACATTGCAAAGGCTGAACGGTTGTAGACATACTAAAGCGGTACAAGGCAGAAATTTTCACTTTATGAAAATTAATAATAGGAGTATATATATATATATATATATATATATATATATATATATATATATATATATATATATATATATATATACATACATACATACATACATACATACATACATACATACATACATACAGGATGGCGCATTGAAGACGAAACAGACCGATTTGTATCCAGAGAATTTTTTTTTAAGAAACGCTAAAACACGTCAATTTTAATATTAAGGGGGACATGTTTTGACATAGAACTCAACTTTGTCACATCAACCCATTAAGGGTGGTGATAAAAACCCTTATATTTTAAATAGGGAATATGGTGTTCCATCATTTGAAAGCTCCTTCGTTTCTGAATTTAGCACACTAATTTTTTTGGAAGTTTTATCAACTCGTTTAAAAATTATTCACGCAAGAACGTATTTCATTCATTGTGCCAAGAAATGCAATAATTAGTCAATTTTTCGTTAAAAAAAAACTAAAAAACAAAATCAAACGTTCAAAAATGTTTATTCAGTTAAGTAAGTGTTAAAATCGTTGACCACCAGCTTCCATATAAAACTACAAATTTTGTTCAAAACGAGCTCTGACATTCTGGAGCATTTGTGGAGTTATTAGACGGCATTCTTCAACAATGCGTCGTCGTAATTCTTCCAGAGACTCCGGTTTTGTTGCGAATATTCTACTCTTTAAATAGCCCCAGAGAAAGAAGTATAAAGAAGATAAATCCGGTGACCCAGGGGGCCACTCCATAGCACCTCTACGCCCAATCCATTGCTCTGGAAATTCTCTGTTCAAAAACTCACTAACACGTTGTTAAAAATGCGGAGGAGCTCCATCTTGTTGAAACACTAATTGATTTTCTTGATAGCGATAATCAAGTTCAACAATGTCAATTAGTAGAGGGTAAACGATATCTTCTAGTAACTCCAAATACGTTGCGCCACTCAAATTTCCATCAAGAAAAATTGGTCCGATTAAACGGTCTCCAAAAATGCCAGTCCAGACATTCCATTTCTGTGGAGTTTGAGTGTGAAAATTTCTTGGATTATTATCTGCCCAATAACGACAATTATGACGATTGACTGTAGAGTTTAATAAAAAATGTACACTGGTCTGAAAAACAGATATTGAACAGAAAGTTCCCGTTATCAGCTATTCGTGCAGTCATAACTTCACAAAACTCTAGCCGCCTATCAAAATCAACTTCATTCAATTGTTGTACAAGATGAATTTTATGCGGGTGAAATTTATGATGCTTCAATATGCGCTGAATAGTTCTTCTTTTGATGTTTGAAACAGTGGCCAATTTTCTCGTGCTCAAAGTTGGGTCTGCAGCAATTTGTCCTAAAACTTCAATCTCAGTAGTCTCATTTCTAACCGGAAATTCACGTTCAGGATCCCGTTTTTTGTTGGCTACTGAACCACTTTTTCGAAATTTTGCAACTAACTCCGAAATGTCTGTTCGGATGTCGTTCATTAAACAAATTTGCGGTACAGTTGGCACAGTCCTCGTTTTTGAAAAAAAAGAGTAATTATTTCAACTTTTTCTTCTACAGAATACACCATTGTGAAATTAATTTTCGATAGTACTATCAAGTATCAAACCGACCGATAAACTGAAATAATAAACCGCATTTCTCTCATTCCGATAAGAAATGTTCTGATAGTCAATTTTTTGTTTACAAAGCAACAAAACATTGACTATCAGCACATTTCTTATCGGAATGAGTGAAATGCGTTCTTGCAACTCCAACTGCGAATAATTTTTAAACGAGTTGATAAAACTTCCAAAAAAATTAGTGTGCTGAATTCAAAAAAGAAATAGCCCTCAAATGATGTAACACTCGACCCATGTTCCCTATTTAAAACATAAGGGTTGTTATCACCACCCTTAAGGGGTTGATGTGACAAAGTTGAGTTTTATGTCAGAACATGTCCCCCTCAATATTAAAATTGACGTCTGTTTCGTTTTCAATGCGCCACCCTATATATATATATATATATATATATATATATATATATATATATATATATATATATATATATATATATATATAGGGTCATTGCTGAGAAGTGCTCATTAGAAGCTTATGACCTTCTCATCCGATTTGAGAGCTGCAAATTTGTATTCGGCCATTATATGATATTCCCATTCAGGTTAAGATAGTGGCACTACTCTAGCACTTCCGGTTATACCGGATGTCGCAACGAACTTTGTTATTTTAAATGAAACACCCTGTGTATTTTTGCATTTTCAGAATGGCGATCCAATTTGGGATAGATTTTACGTAGTACTCTCTACACCTAGCGTTATTAGTTTTTGGAATATTGCACTACAAAATATCGCACTACAAAAACATTTCTCAGAAAATTCGATACTATAATGCATTTGCTACGCCCAGGCCTTTTTTAGCAGGAAAGCACAACCTTAAAAAATGTACAATAAAAATCATTTATCCTTTTTTTATTTATTTTTTATTTTTTTATTTCAACAGCACACCACGAAGGCTCACAGCCTATATACTATCGTACCGTGGGTGTCGACAAGGAGGAAAGAAGCAACTTGCTAATTCTGGAATTGAAGGTTTGGAGGTTCGGAGGTGAAGGAAAAACATGTGGCGGCAAGGAATTCCACAACTTGGAAGTCCTCGGGAGAAAAGAGCAGGCATAACAAGATGTTATATGTCTGGTCATCTGGACAGTAAAAATGTGCATTCGCTCTGTTCTCCTGGTAGACCTGTTGCGGGCAGCAGGTGTAGGAACTATGGAAGAAAGCTCCTCTGAGCAGTGCCCGTGCAGATATCTACAAAAGAGAGAGAGGTCACCAACCGCACGTCGGTGGGCAAGAGATGGCAGCCTTTGGGTAAGGGTAGGGGCACTGATGAGTCGTATCGCTCTCTTCTGAATGGAGTCCAGGATAGCGAGTGTAGAAGCGGCAGCGGCACCCCAGATGTGAAAGCAGTATTCGAGGTTTGGTCTTATTTGTGAAGTATCTATGGTATAGAGATTAGCTGGTGAAAAGTATTTGCGAGCTCGGAAGAGGAAACTTAATTTCTTAGCAGCCGCTTCTGCAATTGATGTGACATGTTGGTGCCAATTGAGATTTCGATCCATAGAAACGCCAACAAGTAAAAAGGACTCATTACTTTGAATAACTTGGTTGTTCATTGTGATGGGTCTAGGGCTGTTGTATCTCTTATAAGATAAAAGGCAAGACTGAGATTTGGTGGAGTTGAATTGTATAAGATTTGTACTCATTCGATTTGAGTGATGAAAGAAGGGATACTCTGGGTACAAATTTTAATAAATGTTACAAAACATTAACATTACGATTTGTATCGAACAGAAGCGAGAAGCTACGAATTAATATCACTAAGTGAAGATTGCCTGTGATGAGCCCCGATGGGTACACATGGAAAACAAAATCACCACGACATATTTTTTAGGTTAGGTCTTTAAAAAATGTGTTGTGGTGATATGAGTTCTCCAAGTGTACTCATAAGAATAGTCCATTGAAAAATTATTACATACTTGTGTACTATTGACAAATACCAACCTAACCTCAAACTGACATTTGATATTCTATGAATTTCTAAACTTAACTTCACCAGTATAGGTTACACTGGTAAGCAAATTTGATGCCTGCTTTCTTTAGAAAAAATACGTATTTGCTATTAAAAACATTTAAATGAAAATTCACTGCGATAATGCACGTGCCGCCTCTAGTCTTTATATTATTTTTTGTCTAAAATGGTAAGCAGATAAACTTTTTTTTATACTTTATCATTTCTGAAAGTTCTTGGGCACTACAAGTGTACATATTAGTGCTCATCACGGGTTCCAATCATCAGTAAGTACTTCTATAAAATGCACGCAAACAGTGATTTTTACACTTACTTAGGTAGGGTGACATTAGCTTCAGAGAGAATAAATATTCTGTGCTAAAAATTGAAACCGTTCATTCGTGAATATCTGTGAGCCTGCTAGAGATACCTGCAATATTTCAGAAAGTATTCAGAGATACACAGATATGTTATAATTAGTCCCCGAAATCATTCATGTGCAGAATACCGCAAAGAATATCGTAATCCACAAGATAACTCTCACAAAGGTGACAAAGTGTCGGCCACGTTTGATTTTTCACAAATATGCCGCACCACAATAGGATTATTTTAGATTATTAGCAAGCTCGACTTATAGATGTTTGTAAACTTGTAAAGATATGATCCTTCGGCTGTCTTCCCTTTTTAAAAGCCGCCAGTGCTTTTGCGCTTTTAAGGCCTCTTCGTGTATGTAATCCCATGTTATTGTTGAAACATCCACACCTTTTACTTTTACATACTGTAAGAATATGGTATTGTGTTACATACCTATATTTATAATACACATTTAAGTTTAACTAATATTTTGAAAATGTGTAACTCAACGTAAAATGTGGTTAAAAAAATAGTAATTATACGCAATCAACATCATGTTACCAGTTCATAAGTGGTAGGGCCATGCAAGTGATCAATTTTTTGCCATTAGAACTCTTACCAGCTTAAGTTACACTCTATCCTAACTTAAATAATCCCGATTTACCCAGTCCAGAAATTTGGGTACAACAAGATGGTACTTCAGCACATTATGTAAGATAAGTTCGAGAACATCCTAATCTGGAAATTTCGGAAAAATGGATTAGTCGACGAGGTTTAATTGAATGGCCAGCCAGATCACCTGATATGATACCTCTGGACTCGTTCCTTAGGTTATTTGAAATCAAACATGTTTTTAAACTGTCCAAAAAACATTGATGACTTAATGTCTCGCATAAGAATGAAAATGAGAAATTTTTTACCGGAAATAATACACGCTGTTCAAGAAGAGTTTGCTTCTAGACTTGAAAAATGTCAAGAAAGTAACGGAAAACCTTTCAGTGCTTACTGGATTTTTTAAAAATTTAACGTCGGCATATTTCCGCGGCTATGGCTAATCACCGCTGCCAGGGGGCGTTTCACCTCACTATCCTGCAAATTTTGCCGAACTTATGCCTTTCTGTATGGAGGGTAGGGATTTTTATCGTGCCCAACATCACATGAATACGGGGCGGCGGGTCTTATGCCCCTTCTTAAAAACAAATGTTTTAGATGGAAAAATAGGCTAACTAAAACTAAATTGACGTGTCTGAACGTTTTTTGAGAAAAAATAACGTAGCTATTAAAAGTTGTCCATATTTTTTCCACAAATACTACTCCAACTAGCGATCGAGAAATCTGGTCCACTAAAATCCCGGAAACCGATTGAATCATTTGTCAACACTTACATTAGAATGACAGATGAGATAAAATAAAAAAAGTTACGTAATTGTTTTCAAGTGGGGGATTCAACACTATACTTGTAGGTCGATCAACGGCGCCAATTAAAGTTTTAGAATGAAAATGTAGCATATAGTAGAAATAGCAAGGTTTAAGGAAGGTCATAAAGAAATTTTTAAGAAACTTTCGCTTGTATTAGAAAAATGATGCTTTAACCAAAGCACTATTTTACAAATTTCTATCACATTTTGTCATGTCTAGATGACGACGGTTTTAACATAGTGTGTTGCAGCTTAAAAATAAGATTTCACTAAGATCGAAACAATCGAATATGTTTCAGCCACCGGCGAACAAGTCACAATTTAATAATTTTGTTATTAGCTGTTTACTTACATTTTACTTACGGCTCCTGATAATTCATGGGTGATGTCCTCTGTATATATGTGTGTGTGAGCATAAGTCACAGACTTATGGGTGTGGAGTTTGTCCACTGTGGTGTTATTTCCTTTTAGGATATGATATTGTTACGTTCTACGGTGTTCTGATTTGTTGAATAACAAAACACAGCTTTTCAAACTACTATTTATTATAACCAAGTATTTTCCAACACCATAAGCACATCAACTAAAACATTTATCTCTATTACTAAATGTCCATAGAACTATATTCCACTATCCGCCTTCTATGATCGCTTCTTATACACTAACACTTACTGCTTACTCGCTTAATACTCTATGATCACTTACTCAGCACCACACTAATTCAATACTGAACTAACTTACTCTGTGTACCTATTTATATTGTCCATAGAGATTCTAGACCTTCTACACTATTCTACGCCTGTCACTTCTGGTCCCTTCTAGAAATACCATTCCAGAATGTTCGCTGTAACTAACATACTACAACTGACCATAGAAGTAACAAAATCCATAAACTTAATTTTCATAGACACATGTGATAATATATAATTTCCTGTGGCAGCAAGTTATCGTCTGTATAAGTCTCAGGTGAACAAACAATTTACTAGAAGCATCCGTGGTTCGCGGGCGGCCGGGTAAGGTATTAGTCCAATACATGTAACATTTTGTTTCGTTTCACTAACTTTAATATTTGGTAGACACAATAGTGTCCAGGTTTCATAGTTTATCATATTAAGACTATATATATATATATATATATATATATATATATATATATATATATATATATATATATATATATATATATATATATATATATTTAGGTTTCCTCTTCATTAAATAAATTCATAAAGTTTACATATTTTGTAGCTTAAAAGCAATTATAATACGTGTAACTCCGAGATAGTAAAAACGCAACAAACTGCATCTTGATATCTAAAATACTTTTCAAATTATGACGATTTTGATCAAAACCAGAAAAGAGCTCGATAACAAAAAATAAGGAATCTCAATGGAGAGAGTATTCTTTTGCTGACTATAAACACGCTGAAGTTTTCATCTATATTTCGAGAGCAACTTTCCTGCTTGTTACTTTTACGACGAGCAGCATCACAATCATCCGATCAGGCTAGATAAAACAGTATAAGTTAGCGCTTTAGTGGTGGAATTCTGCCTCAACAAAAAGACTTCACTAGACACGTCGGAAAGTGAAGCAATAACACGGAATTCTATCAACCATAAAGGGAGATTTAATTGCAGCCATCTTGCAGTGATTGGAAAAGCATCAGAGAGGGCTCTGACTCTGACTAAGACATCTCGCAGATCAGATACACAGGAGGGCCCTTAATACCCCGTACTCCAGGGACTCTGATAATTGTTGACTTATAGGCCTGCCGGTCACTCTGTCTTTGCCATATTGTGTAATAATTAAACATTGATGTAATATAGAGAGTCTCCTATTAACTGAGATTAGTTTTAATAAGAAAACTCAGAGCTGACATTCAGAATACAGGTACTTTTAGTAATGACAGGAACGTTCAGTAAGTAAATATTCATGAATTAGAGATTAACGGATTTCTTACGGCAACTAAACAGTCTGTGACAGATTGCCTTTAACTTATTAGTTTAGGTAAAAGTTATCTACTCTGCCTACAGAAGACAGATATTCATTGAATTTTTCTGGTTGGTGAAGTTCAACTGTCCCCTGTCGTCGGTGATTTCCCATGGTCGTGGAAATAGGCCAACCCTTAAGAAATATAAGATGGAGATAAGATTTTTTTTTCGAAAATCTCACGTTCGTCGCAAAATCAAGCTATCTGGGAAACTCTAATAGCTAGAAACACTAAGTGAGTGGTGAACGTGTCGCCACCTAGTTCGGAACCAAGTACTATGTTGTCACTTTGTCCCTATATTGGGGTAGAAATGGGCCAGGGCTAACAATTTTTTAAATTGTTAGTTAGTTGTATACTGTCTCTATTTTTAACACTCTGTGTTATTTGGAGCGGGCGTGACAACATAGTACTTGGTTCCGAACTAGGTGGCGACACGTTCACCACTCACTTAGTGTTTTAAGACTGGCTATACGATAGCCGTGTTATTTTTGGTGCATTTTTGCTACAATTAGTATGCCGTACTGAAGAGTTCTAATGAGAGCGAAACCGGTCTACGGTTCTAATTGTTGCGAGAATGCATCTAGTCTTACATACTTTGTCCCTATATTGGGGTAGAAATGGGCCAGGGCTAACGATTTTTTAAATTGTTAGTTAGTTGTATACTGTCTCTATTTTTAACACTCTGTGTTATTTGGAGCTGGCGTGACAACATAGTGCTTGGTTCCGAACTAGGTGGCGACACGTTCACCACTCACTTAGTGTTTTAAGACTGGCTATACGATAGACGTGTTATTTTTGGTGCATTTTTGCTACAATTAGTATGCCGTACTGAAGAGCTCTAATGAGAGCGAAACCGGTCTACGGTTCTAATTGTTGCGAGAATGCATCTAGTCTTCTAATAGCTAGGTAAAGGGATCCTTGAAGCGAACCTTGTTTTCCCATAGAATTCAAAAACGTTGTCAAATATCGGGTGATCCATAAGAAAAAAAATTCATAACTTTGAGGTGTCACACTTTTTTGGATCACTGTATTTTTGAAAATGGTTTTAGGTTGTAGTCCTTTTCAACCGACACAATCTTCGTTCGAAATATATTCGAAACAACGAAAAATATAGACGTGAGAATCCGTGGCGTATGTGGCGGGCCAGACTATATATATATATATATATATATATATATATATATATATATATATATATATATATATATATATATATATACACACACTCTTACAGTTTAGTTTTCATTTCAAACAGGACTTGCTTAAAATGATCTTTAAACGTGCGAACAGAACTGTCAGAGCTGACCACAGCGAAGGAGCCAAGGAGAGACGCAATGTTACATGAAGAGGACCTTTTAAAACAACTCTCTTTTATGTTTGACAATAGTTAGTAACGTCTTACGACGGATATTCAAATTGTGAACATCCGTTCGAAATGTCAGACGATTATGTTGATAGCGAGGTTCTCCGGCCTTTTTTATTTAATAGTAGAAACATAGCATATGTAAAATTCGTCTATAATACATGTTGAGCCAACCAGCCTGTTGGTATCTGATATTCGTTGTCGACGTCTCACACCATAGACTAACCGAAGACATGAATTCTGAAGCGTCTGAATCCTTCGAGTACAAATGCTGTCAAGACAAGGTCCATAAATAACATCACAATGGTTTAATTTTGACAAAACAAGACTATTGCATAATAATAATTTAAGATCTATATCCAAGCTGTGTCTCTGTGTATAAATTAGTTTTAGGGCATAGTAGGATTTTTTCAAACACATAGAGACATGATCCCTGAAACGCAAATCTGAATCCACAAGCAACCCCAAACTCCTAGCTACTCGCCTAACAGGGAGAACAGCACCATCCATTTCCAGACGCACTCTCTCCATCTCCCCCTCTCCAAGACCGAAAACCATAACATAGGATTTTTTTCGGATTTATTAATAATGAATGTTTTTTAGAACTTTAGACCAAGGAGTCTAGATCGTTGTTTATCAAAACAAGAGTCTCAGCCAAATCTCCCAATTTGAATGAACAGTAAAGTTGCATATCATCTGCGTAGAGGTGGTAGTTAGAAAATTTGATACAACGAAACAGATTTGAAGTATATATAGTAAAAAGTAGTGGTCCAAGTATTCTTCCCTGTGGTACTCTCCACGACATAGTTACAAATTGAGAAGTGGTGCTTCTCAAGACCACCCTCTGCAACCTATCCGCTAAAAATGACGATACCAATGTCAATACAGGCCGACTGAACCCACAGTAATGAAGAATTGTTTTAAGCATTTCGTGATTGATCATATCAAATGCTTTAGTATAGTCTAACAGTCTACGCAAATGTTGCCACCATCCACCGCCCTAAAAATATCATCAGGTACATCAGCTAACGACGTTGCACACCCATATAAATGCAAATAAACATGTAAAAATTGACCCCGGCGTCCTAATTAGCGCTCATTTGAAGAAATTTTTTTTAAATTCAAAAGTTGGAATCTCCTCATTAGTGAATTTTTTAAAAGAAAATTCACTAAAACAATAATTGTGTAAATATAGAAAGAAGATTTTTAACCGACTTCAAAAAAAGAGGAGGTTCTCAATTCGACTGTATTTTTTTATGTGTGTTACCTCAGAACTTTTTTATAAGTGAACCGATTTTGATGATTCTTTTTCTATTTGAAAGCTGGTACTTTTCGTGTGGTCCCATATAATTTGATCCAGATCTGACTTTTAGTTTTTGAGTTATCCTTAATGAAGTCGTTTTCTATTTTTTTAGTGAATTTTTATTTTAAAAAAACACTAATAGAGAGGTATAGATGGTGAGACTTTGCAAAAAAATTTTCAAATGAGCGCGAACTAGGACCCCTAGAACCCATATCCGGGGTGAGTTTCAATTTATATATATATATATATATATATATATATATATATATATATATATATATATATATATATATATATATATATATATATGCATCCATCCTATAGCTCAAAAAATAATTAACCGATTTTGATGAAACTCGGCAAGTGCCTTTCTTTTATTAATGGCTTGGATGAGTTCGTTAGTCAGGAAAATCGGACAGAGTTTTCCAAAAACATTTTGAGTTTTCTTGTGAAAAACAAATTTTCTCCGAAAATTACAACGCTGTTTTAATGAAATTTACTATATATATATATATATATATATATATATATATATATATATATATATATATATATATATATATATATATATATATATATATATATATATATATTGCCTTGGAAGAGACCTTACTACCTACCAAAATTCAATTTTCTAACTTTATAGAAAATTGAGTTATTCAAATTTAGAATTTTCTTTTGAACAAATTTAGTTTCTCCGAATATTACAAAGTTATTTCAATAAAATTTGTCGAATATCCTGTCCCAGGAAAGACCTTACTACATGCCAAAATTAAGCTTTCTAAGTTTATAGAAAATTGAGTTATTCAAGTTTGAAGCATTTAATAAAAATTCACTACCATAACGCATTTGCTGCGTCCCGAACTTTTTAAAATGTTTACTTGTTTGTATCTAGCGGATGATGGTTTTACCAAGATAGGGCAGTCAAATCGATACCTTTGTAAATTTCAGAAGGGAAAATAAAATTTACTATTGCTTTGGTTTTATGAAGCAGATATATTTTTAAATTGAACCTTTACTAGGAGACTGGATATCTGTTATTAAACAATTGTTAATTAAGATAGGTCCCTATAGATAGTTTAGCAACTCCGTCTGTAATTCCAATTCTCTTACCGATGATTAACTACAAGAAATGACTGAGAAGAGACTTTATTCCATCAAAACTAAACCAATAAAGGATCTCCAGGGTGTCTTTAATCGTTAGAGAGACCACCGATACCGGCTAATACAGACGGATATAGGAAGCACGAGTCTTAATTCCGATTGACGTTATATAATAGTTGTTTTGAAAACAATTCTGAACACTCTATGATCTGAGTGTTATCTTCAGAGCCAGGAGTGCTTCTACAGTTGGAGTGTGAGCAGCCTCACGGCGGGGATCAAGTGGCCCACCGCCACGGCTTAAACCTTAAACTTAGCTGGATTCCAGATTGTCGATTGTTTCTCGCGGTCCTTCTCTACAGGATTACAGACTGCCTGAACAACTGGTTAAGCTTATGAGATCCACTGGTTGAGAATTCGGAAGACTGTTGCAACTAAAAACAGGAGATTCAGTTCGGATTCAGGAATGGTAAATCAATTCGTAATCTAGTTGAACTTGTACTATGATTTGTAGCTCATATGGTTAGTTCACTTTCTTCGCAATATTTTATAGGAAGTATAAGTAGTTTAGTCCGGTCAAGTGAGATTGCGGTCAAGTGAGATTGGGGTTTGCAAGATTTTTGTAAGGTAAGGTGTTAATTTTGAAATTGATCAAGTCACTAAATTACAGAAAACGTTCATTTTTTATTCGCGCAGAAACGTTAAGTAGGAGAAAAATTACTTTGAAAATTTTATAATTTTTCTCCTGTGAATGTCAAAGTGGAGATTTGAAACGTCAAAAATTAGTAATGTTTAAATAAAGCTTCTATAATTTATGCGGTTTTTAAATGGTAAATATTGCAAGAAATGTATTTTAGGAGGTCCTATATTTATATTTCTAATATTCTCATTTGATTACAATATTTACAAAAAACGCATCTAAAACAGACGTTACCTATTACAAATAAATAACCGACAATTATTATGGATTATCTACGTTTTAGTATACTTTAGTTTGCATGCCTCGATGACGGCGATTGACTCGTTGGCAAAAGAGCGTTGGGAGGACGTGGGTTCAAATCTCTGTGGTGACTGAATTTATTTTGATTTTTCTAAAACTCTTTTTGTCCTTGATTTAATTTTAACGTTATCCTATCTGATTATGTAATCCCAATAATTTTTATCGCGACTCTTTGTTGAACAAAAGCACTGAGGGGATAAGCACTTTTAAGTTTTTAAGTCCATTTTTAATAGCTAACACAGTCGTACATGTTTTTTCCGTGACTTCAGAAATGTTTGCTTTTTCTCTGCAACTGGTTTTATTTTTTACAGCATCGCCAGGCAAAAGAATTTTCTTTGTGAAGCCACAGAAATAATATCTATCTCTGTATTTAGATCAAATTTTGAATATGTTTGAATGTATTTAATTAATTTTTATCAGCGAATTTTCTTATACAAAATGTTCCTTTGAAAGCGACTTACCTTATAAATAAATTTAATAAATTTTCTTTGATGAAACATTCGTTATGAATATTGATGTGAAAAAGTTTTCAACGAAGTTTTGATGGAAGTTTTTTAAATAAAATTCGTCAAAAAGAATATTTTCATGTGAACAAATTATTTTATTTTCAATTTGAATTACATTTAGGCATGTAATTTAAATTTTATGGGTTCTCTTACAAATTTCTTACGTTTAAAATATTTAGTCAGACATTTATTAGTGTTGGCGTAGAAATCATTTTTTTGTAAGATTTTTGTGACATTTGGTAATTAATAATTAATGTTTAATAAGTGATTGTAAAAATTTTTTCTGATTTTTTTAACAAAAAACCAAACTGCGATTTTCAAGTGTAGAGTTTTATTGAAGGAAACCCTTTCCCTTAAACAGTTTCTCCTAGGACGTATATACTTTTTGGCAGGAATAACATTAAATAATTGAAAATTAGTCAGTCTGATGCTTTTTAGTGAATTTTCTTAAGAAAAATTCACTAATGAGGAGATCGCGATTTTGGAATTTTTCAAAAATATCTTCAAATGAGCGCTAATTAGGCCCCCTACAACACATACCCGGGGTCAGTTTCAATTATATATATATATATATATATATATATATATATATATATATATATATATATATATATATATATATATATATATATATATATATATATATATATATATATATGTATGTATGTATGTATCATACCGATAACTCAAAATATAATGGCCCGATTTTGATTAAATGTAACGAGTACTTTCCTTTTGCAAGTGGCTTGGATAAGTTTGTTAGCCAGGAAAATCTGCCCAGTTTTTGCACGGAAAATTTTGTGTTTTTTTTTCAAAAAAATTATATATCCGGAAATAACACAGAAAGGGCAACCAAATTTGGTTGGCCGGTTTCCATCATTATAGGTAAATTACCTACGAAGACTTAGCTTTGTAGTTTATACTACAAAAAAGTTATAGGTATTTAAAAAAATATATATTGGGGTTTTCCTCAAATCGTCAAAGTCAAAATTGGCAACATTTAGGCAAAGAACCTGAAACTAATACGATCTATGGAAAGATAATGTTTTACAAAGCCTGACGGCCTAGGTTCAACCATAATTTTCCTTCATTTTACTAAAATATTTCCAGAAAATTCATTTCAAATAGACCCTTTCTCTGATGCTTTGGCAGTAGTCTTAGCTATAGAGTTTATCGTATAATGGTATATAATTTTTGTCGAATTTTCGTAAAAAAATCAATAAAGCTCAATATATCCGTTTTTATACAAGATACGAAAAAAATGTATACATTAATTGTACGGTCTCTTGAGCTACATCTTAGAAAAATATTTCTACAATCACAGGGTGGCCCATATGTCATTGGTGATACAAACTTTCTTTTCTTTTATGGAACACGCCTTATGTTATTGCATTTTTGCATTTTCCATCAACATATAATGCATATTTGTAAGAAAATAAATTTTGGACGAAGCAGGTGCGTTATGGTAGCGAATGCTTTAAATTTGAATAGCTTTTGATATCAACCTAGAAGGTTGACCAAAAAACCAGTTTTTTCGGGAATACTTTAAGTTTACTTTCGTAAATTTTTGTACATTTTCAAACAATTTAGTTATTTTGTTGAAACATGGCACATTGTTTCTACTATATATGTTATACTGGCAACCAAATTTTATGCCTGTTTTCTTTGAAAAAACACACATATTTGCTATTAAAAACATTTTAATGAAAATTCACTACCATAAAGCACTTCCTGCGTCCAGACTTTTTTAACTTCAGTAATTACTTAGGCAGTGGCATCTCTGGTTGTCAGTTTCTGGATATCGCAGATTCCGTCATCATTTCCTTTCAGTGTGCAATACTGCAAAAGTGCTTTAAAAAAATTGGCGAACACTTTGTAAGGTAAAATAAAAATATAAAAAATTCATATAGAACCGACTAACCTTATTAAATTTCTGTCGGTGGAGGTGATGGAAAGACTTCACATAAGAAGACTTTCAAACAGATTTATTATTTATTAAAATTAACTCCGCACAATGACATGGCTCAAAGATAATCCAAAAACCTATTTTCAGGAAAGTTTCTTTATAGGAAAATTTTATTCTTCAGTTCATTCCGTTATATATGACACAAGTAAATGAAGGGAATCCGAAATGGAAAGAAATAAGAAAGGAAACCGAGCATTTCGGTGCTTTATATGCGGGATGACGTGCGTAGGTAAATTTTATAACCAAAGAACGGAAATGAGATACAGAATTTAGAACACCTTTGTTTCTCGTAAACTTTTATTGAAAATACACATATGCCCGAACATAAAACAGAAAGAATAATAAGCTTCCATACAGAACAACGGAGAAACAATGTCGGGAGATCTTCATATAAAGCACGCTCCAGCATTTTTATGTGCTAACGACTCTACACAATGACGATTTACTATTTAGCCGACTTGCAGTATTATTTTCCACCGAAAAGTACGCTTTTCGTTTTACCACTTCCTTTTTTAGGATATATTATAGCAAGTTTAGCAAACTTGCGCTTCGAAACTTTAATTAAAATTGGATTGATAGTTTTATACAAGCTATTACGATCAATGATATTAATATATATTTGAATTTCCTCAAAATAATTGTTTGACGACAGTGATCCATCTTAAAAATTTTCTATAAAAAATTGTTCTGATCGGGTTAACTAACGAACAGACCCAAGATATGTACGCTAGAATCTTCAAAAACCGATCCACAAGGGAGAGCAGTCAAGGCCTTTGCAGTCAGCAATTCTTTAGCGAATATGGTTCAGCAACCTACTTACTTTCCTCGCTTCCCAATACACAGCTCAAATCCCTTGGATCTGCTTCTTATTACAAAATTTGAATGCTATAAGACATCAGTCACCGCCTCCTGTGGTCGATCAGACCACCGCATGGTCACTGCTTCTTGCGCAATGCAACCCGAGGTCACACAGTCCTCGCATCCACGGATGGTTTGGCTCTACAACTCCGCGAACTTGGATGAAATGCGGGATCACTTTTCGTCATTTCCATGGGCGTCTGTCTGCTTCTCTCATCCTGACCCCTCTGATATCTCACAAAACGTCACTGAAATTATCGAAGCTGGCATGGAATTATTTATTCCACGTACACAAAAAACCTCTTCAGTCACTCAAAAGCCCTGGTTCTCTAAATCCTGTGACAAAGCCAGACTTGAAAAGGTCAAAGCTCAGAAAACAGTTCTATACAATCCCAGTCAAGAAAACCGTTAAGCATTTAACGACGCAAGAAACCGGTATGTCCGCATTTTTTCTGAGGCAAAAAACTCGTTTGATAACCACATCAAAAACAAAGTCTTCTCAGTCTCCAACGCCATCAAACCCTTCTCGATTCTTGCTAAATCTATTGGGAATAACTTCTGCAAGACCACGTTCCCACCTCTTGTTTCAGGGGATGAAATTATTTCTACCGCCCTGGGCAAGGCTGAACTTCTGTCCTCGTTGTTCGTCGGCAATTCTACTCTCAACCCACCTCCAAATGTTCAACCACTAACAGTCCCCAATGTCGCGCATAGCTTGACAGATATCATTTTCAAAACTAAAAAGGTACGAAAGATTCTCTCTTCTCTTAATACCAGGAAAGCTTCTGGCCTTGACGAGATCGCAGCAATTGTTCTCAAAAAATGCGCAGGAGAAGTTGCTCCTTTCCTGACTCGTCTGTTTCAGACATCTTACAATAGAGGCATATTCCCTGCTAACTGGAAAACTGCTCGAGTACAACCCGTCCCCAAGAAAGGATCCAAAGCTCTTCCTAGCAAGTACAGGCCCATTTATCTCCTTTCAGTCGCCTCTAAAGTGATGGAAAAGTATATAAACACCGAATTACTAACATTTCTTGAAAAACACAGTCTAATCCACGACAGACAGTATGGATGCCGTCAGCGCTGATCAACTGGCGACCTCCTTCCCTCTGTCACCCATTCTTGGAACAAGTCTATGGAACTACACGGTGAATCCCAGATTGTCGCTCTAGACATATCCAAAGCATTCGACCAGATCGACCGCAGCGCTGCTTAATAAACTTCCGGCTTATGGCCTACCACCAAAACTCTGTACCTGGACAGCAAGTTTCCTCTCCAACCGGAGAATTTCTGTCGTCGTGAATGGCCATTCCTCTAAACTTTATCCAGTTAATGCAGGAGTCCCTCAAGGTTCAGCTTTAGCCTCTACTTTGTTTCTTCTCCACATCAATGGCCTCCTCTCTAGCGCATTCAACCCAGTTCACAGCTACGTGTCCGACAGCACCCTCCACTCAAATATACAATATTCTAATCCTGTCTCTTTAGCCTAATAAGATCAGGATCGCAGACTCATGGAGGGTTCTGTCTCTGTGGATCTCCAAAAAATATTAGATTGGGGAAGTAGATATCTTGTAAAATTCAACTCCACCAAATCTCAGTCTTGCTTTCTATCTCATAAGAGGTACACCAGCCCAGTTTACTTTCAAAACCAATTAGCATCTCCAAAACTGGTTAGGTCGTTATCAAAAAATATGCTTTATGGGGGTTTCACTGCACAAGAAAGGCTGTTGGCTAGTGTAATTGTTTACCATTATCTTTATTATTATGTGCTTTATTATGTTCTATTGTGTATAACTGACCCTCGCTAAGTTGTATATGTATTTTATGTTTTATGTTAAAAACAGAAATCTTTCAGTGCCTTGGTGGTTCAGAGATAAGAACGTGTGCCTCTGAACCAAAGGGTACTGGGTTCGATCACAGGGTACTCCTTTCACTTTTTCAGTACAAACTGTAACATTAACATCAACCGAGGTTCTGGCATTGTATTTGAGCAAGTTGAGTGTCTGTACGCTTCGCTCTTCGGAGGGGGCGTAAAGCCGTCTGTCCCGTGTCCATGCGTTGTTGGGCACGTTAAAGATCCCTACCCTCCTTACAGAAAGGCAGGGTTTCGGCAAAATTTCCAGGATAGTGAGGTGAAACTGCTCCCTGGCGTCGGTGATTGGCCATAGTGGCGGAAATAGGCCGACGTTAAAGAAATAAAAAAACACGCACACAGAAATCTTTAATACATCTATGTTCAACAACATTGCTTAACTAGTTTGTTTACTACCATGTTTTAATAGAGGTAGATACATGTGCAGAAAGTCAAAGAATGACATGTCTGAATAGAAACGCATAAAAACGTATTTTTTAACATCATAGACTATGCGATATGCCTACCACGTTAAGATAGCCGCGTGCCGGTTGGTAGTAGTAGTTATAGTAGTAGTAGTACTAGTAGATAGTATTATAATACCTCTTTTAGTTTCCGATTCCCCTTATTAAGTTATGTCAATTGTTCAGTTATGTCAATTTTTACCCTCGTGTAACAAAACTGTATACAGGCTAGTGGATACACGCATTACGAGTTTCTAATCTTAAGGCCACTTTGCCGATTCCTTCGCGTCACTTCTCAACTAAATATAGTTCCGTAAGATCCAAGTAAGCCTATACCCATCCGACTTCTACTTTGGTCATCGGCTTATTTACTACAAGTTATACGATTTGAAGGGTTTATGTCTAAAATTTAATAATCCCCCCCATCAAATGTTCGAACTTATTCCCAATTAAACTGAAAACTAAGCACTGCAATTCAGTCATTAATTGTATCCAGCAGATTAATGAAGTTCCTGGACCATCACGCCAACTTTGACTATCTAAGATTAGTAACTTTGTTACTCTCGGTTCAGCGTTTGCTACATCGACTCTGATAGATTCGAGGGACGTTACTAAATCAAGAGATTAATTGAATCTATTGATAACTCCCTTAATCACTGGTGCCATTTACCATTTAGTCTGATTTATCTTATCGATTATTATTTCAAATTTAAAGTTTTGATCTATCCCGGGTTAGGCGATTGTGAGTTGTGAGCTTTTCTGCCAAACAAAATAGCTTCCTCCGTTATTTTTATCTTAATGAGTGATATACAGTTATTCTATTTCTCTTATGATCTGCTTTTGCCGACGATGGCTGTCAAGTAAAGAAAGCAGACTTAAATACGCACAAAAAATAATTAACGCAACTGCATACGTATCAATAAGCCTACATTAAAAAGCAGTCTAAAGGCAGTCAAGCATTTAACGACGCAAGAAACCGCTATGACCGCATTATTTCTAAGGCAAAAAACTCGTTTAATAACCACATCAAAAGCAAAGTCCTCTTAAGCTCCAACGGCGGCAAACCCTTCTCGACTCTTACTAAATCTATTGGGAATAATTGCTGCAAAAGCACGTTCCCACCTGTTGTCTCGGGGGATGAAATTGTTTCTACCGCCCTGGGCAAGGCTCAACTTTTTGCCTCGTTGTTCGCCGGCAATTCTACTCTCAACCCACCTCCAAATGTTCAACCGCCAACAGTCCCCAATGTCGCGCAGAAAATGACGGATATCATTTTCAAAACTAAAAAGGTACGAAAGATACTCTCTTCTCTTAATACCAGGAAAGCCTCTGGTCTTGACGAGATACCAGCAATTGTTCCCAAAAATGCGCACCAGAACTTGCTCCTTTCCTGACTCGTCTGTTTCAGATATCCTACAATAAAAGCATATTCAATAGTAACTGGAAAACTGCTCGAGTACAATCCATCCCCAAGAAATGATCCAAAGCGCTTCCTAGCAACTACAGGCGTATTTAACTCCTTTCAGTCGTGTCTAAAGTGACGGAAAAGTATATAAACACCGAATTACTAAAATTTCTTGAAAAACACAGTCTAATCCACGACATGCAGTATGGATTCCGTCAGCGCAGATTGGCTGCCGACCTCATTTCCTTCGTCACCCATTCTTGGAACAAGTCTATGGAACTACACGGTGAATCCAAGATTGTTGATCTAGACATATTTAAAGCATTCGACCAGGTCTGGCACGCAGCGCTGCTTAATAAACTTCCGGCCTATGGCCTACCACCAAAAATTTGTACTTGGACAGCAAATTTCCTCTCCAACAAGAGCATTTCTGTTGTTGTGAATGGCCATTCCTCTAAACTGTATCAAATTAATGCAGGAGTTCCTCAAGGTTCAGCTTTAGCCCCTACTTTGTTTCTTCTCCACATCAATGACCTCCTCTCTAGCACATCCAACTCAGTTCACAGTTACGCGGACGACAGCACCCTCTACTCAAATATTCATTATTCTAAGCCTGTCTCTTTAGCCCAATTAGATGAGGATCGCACACTCATGGATGGTTCTGTCTCCGTGGTTCTCCAAAAAATATTAGACTGGGGAAGTAGAAATCTTGTACAATTTAACCCCACCAAATCTCAGTCTTGCTTTCTTTCTCATTAGAGATACACCAGCCCTAGACCCATCACAATGAACAACCAAGTTATTCAAAGTAATGAGTCATTTTCTCTTGTTGGCATTTCTGTGGATCGAAATCTTAATTGGCACCAACATGTCACATCAATTCAAGAAGCGGCTGCCAATAAATTAGGTTTTCTCTTCCGGGCTCGCAAATACTTTTCACCAGCTAATCTCTATACCTTATATACTTCACAAATAAGGCCAAACCTCGAATATTCCTTCCACATCTGGGTTGCAGCTGCCGCTTCTACACTCGCTATCCTGGACTCCATTCAAAAGAGAGCTATACGTCTCATCGGTGACCCTACCCTCACCCAAAGGCTGCCATCCCTTTCCTACCGACGTGCCGTTGGTGACCTCTCTCTCTTTTATAGATATCTGCACGGGCACTGCTCAGAGGAGCTTTCCTCCATAGTTCCCCCACCTGCTGCCCCCAACAGATCTACCAGGGAAACGGAGCGAATGCACCCTCATACTTTCCAGGTCACCAGACATAGAACATATCTTGTTACGCCCGCTATTTTTTCGCAAGGACTTCCAAGTTGTGGAATTCCTTGCCGGCACATGTTTTTCCTTCTCCTCCGAACCTCCAAACCTTCAAGTCCAGAATTGACAAGTTGCCTCTTTCCTCCTTGTCAACACCCACGGTACGATAGTATTTAGGCTGTAAGCCCTCGTGGTGTGTTGTTGAAATTAAAAAAAAATGACGACTGGGAATGAAAAGGTTTGTTTTCCCCTCACTATGTGTGAATAGAATGACCTGCTCTTGCTTGTTAATTACTGTTGATGAAAATTTCTCGAAGGACCATTTACTTGCACTGTGTTTTAAGAAGTTCCTGAATGTTACCACTTGATTTAGTTTAACAAATTATTTACACTACCTACATTGGTACACGTTGGTACCCAATAAAATTCGGAAATTTTTCCAAAAACAGGTTTATTTAGAAATTGCACATTTATTGTTCGTTGTTAGTGTTATCACGAAACTGGTTATTTATTTGCGTGTTACTTAGGAAAAAATGTTTTTTATTGATTAGAAAATATATGCTTTGTAGCGTTCGGTTTCATGAAAGCACTGTGGAATTTATAGGTAAAAACAATACTACCCCGGACCTTAGTAAACTACTAAACTGGTATATCCCAAGGGACAATTACTAAAATTGAAAAGCAATTTCACGAGCTAGGACATTCAAGGCAGATACAAACAAAATCTTGCAATGCACTGAGTAATGATACCAAGTGTTTGTGAAACTTGAGTTTGAGGGTAACCCACATACTTCGGGTCGACAAGCAGCCACAACATTAGGTGTCAGCCATTCATCCATTATTAGAATATTAAAAGGAAATAAAATGCATCCATATAAATTGATACAAATTTAGGAGCTCATGGAAGCGACTTTTGTAGAATAACTTCTTTCTGTAAACGTGTGATAGACATGTTCTCACGGGTTTTCTTAATAAAAGATAATGGAAAGCTTGCCCAGCTTCTGGCCCGTCACAATTTAGGAAAAGGGAGGTTTCGGAAAAATAAAGAAAGAAGGAAAAGGAAATTAAACAAACCACAGGGAAGAGTAAAAGAGAAAGAATAGAGAATGGTTTCAGCTACACCCAGGAATTGAGAACTTCAGCGTCGGCAGCTGGTACCAGGCTCAGCTAGTATGCCACTACTATCTGCCTATTTCTAGTAACAGGTGCGCAACAGAAACAGATGTAAAAGAACAGTTTTGGGGGTTAGTAGTTTACAAATGATTCGACAAAGTATTTTAGTTAATTATCGGATAGTTAAATAAATACAACGACATCAACAGTAAGTGAAATTTTAATCGCTGGAATCACAACACTATAAGTGAGGAATGGTTACATTAAATAATTGTTGTATTTTAGGCTGACACTCAGCGATAGTAAAAATGTGTTACTGTGTCCGAAATGTGATTTTTAATTTAAATTTAACAAATATGCAGAGATCCCCCTTACAGTCCACTGTTCGAGTTTACACAAAAATACAAGGTTAAAACATGAACTTAAATTTGAAAATTAGAATCGAACCTGGGACCTTTCGTTTCAAAGGCACTCATAATTGAAATCAATTTCAATTTGAAACATTTCTGCCACTGGACCACCGAGGCTACCACCCAAACTGATCGTGAAGTAAATGTGAAAAGCTTTCAAGGCAGTTTATAAAAACTAAAAAACTCTGGACGCAGCAAGTGCGTTATGGTAGTGATTTTTTATTAAATTTTTCAAATTTGAATAACTCAATTTTCTATAAACTTAGAAATTTTAATTTTGGTATGTAGTAAAGCCTTTCTTAAGGCAAGATATGCACCAAATTTAATTAAAATAACTTTGTAATTTTCAGAGAAAAAATTTTTTTTCGAAAGAAAATTTAAAATTTGAATAACTCAATTTTCTATAAACTTAGAAAGTTAGATTTTGGTAAGTAGTAAGGTCTCTCTCAAGGCAACATATAGGTAAATTTCAGTAAAACAGCTTTGTTATTGTCGGAGAAAAAATTTTTTTTCGAAAGAAAACTCAACATTTTCCCGAAAAACCCTGTACGATTTTCCTGTCTAACGAACTCATCCACGGGATTAATAAAAGACAGGCAGTTGCGGAGTTTCACGAAATCGGTTAATTATTTTTTGAGTTATCAGATGGATATATATATATATATATATATATATATATATATATATATATATATATATATATATATATATATATATATATATATATATATATATATATATGTATCACACTGATAACTCAAAAAAGAATGGGCGGATTTTGATTAAGTTTGGTACGTGCCTTCCTTTTCTAAGTGGCTTGGATAACTTCGTTTGTCAGGAAAATCGGACCAGGTTTTCCGGGAAAATTTTGGGTTTTCTTCCGAAAAAAATTCATATCTCAAAAAATAAAAAACTATGGTAACCAAATTTAGTATGTAAGTATATATATATATATATATATATATATATATATATATATATATATATATATATATATATATATATATATATATATTCATTAAATTGTTACCATTCTGAAAACGGTAAACGCGCAAAAATGCGACCAGCAGCGGAAAATAAGAATATAATTTTTTCGTAAAATCATTTACTGGCTCGATTTAATTTTCGTCTGAAATCAAAAGGGTAATAAAATATCCATTAGTAAAATTAATTCAGTAAAGACTATACCCTATTTCCGTGCAAATATAAAACGGTTTTGCGAAAATGTAAATTGGGAAAATAAAACTCTTATTGTGAAATATTTTCATTGAGTTAGTATCTGAGTATCGAGCTATAAAACTTCCCTTCCTTCTGGTTTATGGCCGACGCAGGGGTTGAGCAAATAAATCAGAATCAGGTGTACCGCCACACTAACATCTTCCGATATCCCATATTCCACAATATTTTAGCTGATTGTTTGCTTTTTTCTATTCGTATTGACTTAGGGTTATACTGCTTGTTATTTTATGGTATAAGAAAATTATACTTCCGCAATTTCCTTTTAGATAACGAAAGGACTTTCAAATTGCTTAGTCGAATATATAAAACTTAATCTAACTTTACTAGTAATTCAAGTTTAAGGGTACAGTCTATGCAAATTTAGCACACACTTGAAAATCTTTAATTTGTCAATTTTATGTATTATATACTATACTATTCTATACTGAGTGATTCACATAAGGAGCAACACGAAGCAGGTGCATGTAGGGGAACCCAAAATATTGTGATTTAACGCAACTTACCCCTATACTAAGTTGCACCCCTGAGAAGTTATTGGCCATCAAAGTGGGGTTTCTAAGTTCGAAAAAAATCGATATCTCAGTTATGCTTGAACTTAGAAGAATTAAATTTAGCACACGTTTTGAGAGTACTAAGAGCAATAATCGACAGTAATAAAAATTCAATTGACATATTTTAAAGGGTTGATAAGGGATGATTCACACTTAAAATGTGACAGAATTTTTTAACCTATTGGCGGATATAAAAACTTATTATTTTAGTTTATGGGAAATTTAATTCTAAAACTTTTTTTATTCTTATTAATTTTCAGAAAAACTTTGTCGTTTTCAACAAAATTCCAAATAACTAAATACGCGTATTAGACCTGTGTTATCTAAAATCATCGGAAATCCAAACGTTGGCTATGAAATTGAACGTCAGACTTAACAATCAGGAAAATTAGTCATTTTATTTTAGTAATATTTGCTGAGTGTTGTGAAAATGGCAGGGAACTTCTGCCTTCACCGAGTAATAAGACGTAATCCAAAAAGTGCAACAATTGTTACCGTATCTTAGTGTTACTTTGTCACGATTTTGTCATATATTTTTGAATAACTTCCAAACCAAAGGCAATATCGTACAACGCTGACGGTATGTGGTATAGCTCACTTTAGGCTACTCTCAGACTTATTTACAGTTATCTGGACATTCAAGATTATTTTCTATTAAATTTTTTAACGGCCGGGCTTAGTTACTGTTTCTATTATATTATCTGACACATTCATGTCATTTTCTGGGTTTTCTTCTGGGAATAATTCTTCAAAGGACACAGACTTTTCATCAGTAACTTTGAGCATTTTTTTCCTTCCTCTAGATGCTATTGTAGAGGATCTGGGACTTCTAATTTCCTTCAAATAATCCAATCCCGCGTTGTCAGTTTGATCGTTGACATTTTCTTCCAACTTTTGTTGTGGGAGCCTTTTAAGAATTTGTTGAGGATCTAGCGGAATGATTCCTGTTGCCCTAAAAGCATTCTTAATGGTCACTTCTTGATTTAATTGGATTTTGTCCATCAGAATCTTCAACAACGAAGGAAATGGTGTTTTATTGACACAGCTCTCTCTTGGATTTATTGATTTGTAGTCTGTTATTATATCTCTCCAACAAGTTTTGAGGGATTTGAAATATACCACATCCTGTGGTTGAGTTAGGTGAGTTGAATGTGGAGGTAGGAAAACGAATCTAATATTATTACGTTGGCAGGGCCTAAGAACTTCAATATTGAGATGTGATGATAAATTATCACCCCTATAATAACTTTGGGACCTGACCTTGTACGACTTCATGGAATCCCTATCTTCTCAAACCAGTCCAAAAAACAAACAGAATCAAACCAACCCGACTTTCTTCTGTTGAATTTAGTACCTTTTGGACCACCAATTAACCATCAGTCATACAACCGTTCAGCTTTGTATACGACATATAGAGGAATCATTTAACCAGCACGTGTCGCACAAAACATAATAGAGACTGATGACTTAGAAAAATTCATCATCCCTTCTGGATACTTCATCCAACGACGAAAAGTGCACTTCCTAGCCCCAGGATCGCCTGTGAGGTTAGTTTCGTCATAATTAAGGATATTCTCAGGTGGAACATCAGCGATACTGTCAGAAAGATTTTGGAAGTAGGTTCTAAGTTCCTCCTCACTTTTTTGAGCACGGACATACTTAATATTTTGGCACGCTGTGATAATTCTGTTGATAAAGAAATAGCACTAATAGTTTCCTTGTGTAGTACCGCCTTGAAACTGTTTTAGGCGTTTGCCTTGCTTTTCCAAATAACTTTTGACGATCATTTTGAAATCAAATTTGGTTAAAGGTGCTCCGAACTCAGCACTTGCAGTTAATAAATCGACAAAATGTCGTTCCTCAATTTTGGTGAGCGCTGTTTGTCCACCGACGGATCCCATTTCTGTCGATGCTTATTCCAAACCGTTTTTTTCGGAACACGAAAATTGTCCGCGGCCTCTTGATAGGATAGACCTCGTTTCACAGCTTGAACAACTTTATTCGAATCATCTTCTGTGTAGTCTTTGTACCTTCTACACCCAACTTTTCTTACATAATTTCTTGGGATAATGAATATATCTGCAATGAAAGAGTGCAGATACAGTAATATTACATCATATAAAAAAATTAACAAAACTGTAACTATTTCAAAAATTGTTTCAAAATAAGCCGTTGGGTAAAGTCACCCCAAAGTGGAGGCTATTAAACAAAAATATGTCATATAACACACAAATATACAGAAATATCAGCGTAATTTTTGGTATATTGAGGCCCAGGCGTATAATATCCGACATGGTAGACTTAAAGCGACAAAAAATGTATCAATTCTCTTCTAGGTCCGTTAGCATTTCACCATCATTAAAGTATGCAATTTTAGGTAAATACTTACATGGCTACTGTTACGTTCAAACACGTCACATCAAGCTCGCATCAGCGCTAGTCAACCACTGAAGTATCTCGGTTTACAACTTCACTTAACGCGATTAAATCGGCGTTGGCATTGTTAAAAATTGGTTTATTTTAAAATATTTCAGTTGCGTGGGCAAAGTGACCCGCTGGGGCAAAGTAACCCCAGTACACGGTACCGTAAGATTTGGTTAAACGAGTGAATTTCTGTAGGAAAATTATTTTTACTAACTCACCTGCAGAGGTATTACAAATTTACATAACCACCAAGAATATTTTTATGTAAACCCTCATTCAGTTACTCCTCGATATTTGCAACGCGAGTTTAAAATAAATGTTTGGATCGGCATTATTGATCGGTATTTAATTGGTGCAGTTATTTTACCGAATCGATTAAATGGCGAAACTTATTTAGAATTTCTCCAAAACAATCTCCCGGATCTACTCAAGGAGGTGCCTCTACAACATAGACTGGCACATTGGTTTATGCACGATGGAGCACCGCCTCATTTTAGTATTGCTGTTAGAGACTATTTAAACCACCAGTATCCAAACAAATGGATTGGAAGAGGAAATAATTGCCCACAAGTTTGGCCTCCACGATCGCTAGACCTCAACAAATGTGACTCCTTTCTTTGGGGAATGTTAAAAGAATTTGTGTATTTCTCGCCAATTGCGTCTCAAGACGAATTGTGGAGTCGCATTACACATAAATTCACACTCATTAAAAACAATCAACAGTAGTTGGATAGAGTAGACTTCAATTTTCGACGATGAATATAGTAATAGTAATTTTTATTTGGCAAATGAATCATACAATGTATTATACATAGGAGCTTTGCTTGTGCATGTGATTAATACAATTTCAATATAAATGTCCAATAGGTAATAACGCCAAACGTATTTGAAACTGTCACCTTAAAATTTTCTTAAGGAAATTAATTAGAAAGACACAGTTATCCTTTTCACCAATACTTCTGCCATATACACATTATTCACTCTCTATTTTACATATATAAAACTTCTCCATTTATAATTTTGTTAGTGGGAAAGAAACGAGATTTTAATTTACAATTTGTGGCTGATGAGAAACAGTCTCAATGCCAACAACAATACCACACACACATAATTTTCTTAGACAGAAAATACAAATATAATATTTCACAACAAATTTTGATGTGTGCTTGTCAATTTTTGACAAGCACACAAATTTATGCTTGACAGAGAGCGGTGATCATTTTGAACAATTTTTGTAATTTATCGGTGCAAATGTTATGTTATTTCTATTGTTTGAGTGGTTTGTTTTTCTATTAAATTATTCTTATTACAGCTTTTTAGTGAATTTTCTTAGAAAAAATTCACTAATGAGGAGATCTCGACTTTCGAATTTTGAAAAAATTTCTTCAAATGAGCGCTATTTAGGACCCCCGGAACCCAAATCCGAGGTCAGTTTCAGACTTTATAATAGACCGATTTTGATAAAACTTTGTGAGTACCTTCCTTTCGCAAATGGCTTGGATAAGTTCGTTAGCCAGGAAAATCCGCCGAGGTGTTCCCGGAAAATTTTGTGTTTTCTTTCGAAAAAAATCGATTTTTTTTTATATTTTCAAAATTAACAATTATATCACTATAGGCAAGTTACATACCAAAATTTAGCTCCGTAGGTTAAAGGACAAAAAGTTACAGGCATTCAAAGAAAAATAAATTTGGGTTCTCCTCAAAACGTCAAAATCGCGATTTTAAACGTCAAAATTGGTGAGTACCTTCGTTTTGCAAGTGGCTTGGATATGTTCGTTATCCAGGTAAATCCGACGAGGTTTTCCCGGAAAATTTTGTGTTTTCTTTCGAAAAAAATTAATATCTCCAAAATTAACAAAGTAAGGGCAACCAAATTTTATACGCGGGTTTATATCATTATAGGCAACCTACCTACCAAAATTTAGGTCTGTAGGTCAAAAGACAAAAAAGTTATAGGCATTTAAACAAAAATAAATTGGGGTTTTCACAAAACGTCAAAGTTGCGATTTAAACGTCAAAATTGGCAACATTTAGGAAAAGAACTTGTATCTAATACGGGCTATGGAGATAAAATCTCTCAAGAAGAATGTTTTACAAACCCTGAAGTCTTAGTTTCAACCGCCATTGTCCTTCATTTTAATAAAATGTTTCCAGAAAATTCATTTCAAATAGACCCTTTCTCTGACGCTTGTCACTAGTCTTAGCTATAGAGTTTATCGTTAATGGTATATAATTTTTGTAGAATTTTCGTTAAAAAAAATCATTAAGCTCAATATATCTGTTATTACACAAGATATGAAAAAAATTTGTATATATTAATTATAGGGTGTCTTGAGTTACATTTAAAAAAATTATTTCTACAATCACAGGGTAGCCCATAAGTCGTTAACAATTTTTCTTTTTTTTTAAATCAAACACGCCTTATGTTATTGCATTTTTGCATTTTCCATCGAAATATAATGCATGTTTGTAAGAACAAAAATTCTGGACGCAGTAAGTGCGTTATGGTAGCGAATTTTGATCAAATGCTTAATATTTGAATAGTTCAATTTGCTATTAACCTATAAGGTTGACCAAAAAACGAGTTTTTTCGGGAACACTTTAAATTTACTTTCGGATTTTTTTTTACATTTTCAAACAATAAAGTTATTTTGATGAAACATGGCACATTGTTTTTACTATATAGATTTTACTGGTAACCAAATGTGATGCCTGCTTTCTTAAAAAAACAGATTATTGCTATTAAAAAATTGTTTTATGAAAATTCACTACCATAACGCACTTGCTGCGTCCAGAGTTTTTTTTCCTGATCGTCAAGTCTGGCGTTAAATTTCATAGCCAACCTTTGAATTTCCGATGATTTTAAATAACACAGCTCTAATGCTTGTATTTAGTTATTCGAAATTTTGTTGAAAACGACAAAGTTTTTTGCAAATTAATAAGACAAATAAAAGTTACATTTTAAGGCGAATCATCCCTTATCAACCCTTTAAAATGCTTCATATGGATTCTTATTACTGTCGATTATTGCTCTTGGTACACTCAAAACGTGTACGAAATTTACTTCTTCTAAGTTCAAGCATAACTGAGATATTGATTTTTTCGAAATCAGATTGTAATAACAATTTATTGATAAAAATACAAAAATACATAAAAATGCTGAATAAATGCTATAAAGCCCACAAAGGTCAGAGACTTGTGCGTGGGTGGCATAGACCAATATACCTAGCAAACACTAATAATAATAAAAGAATTGTCTACATTTAAAATATACAATCCTACACAAAAATAAAAATTACTTACAGAACCAAAATAAGTCCAAAAAGAGACTGTTGTCTTTTTTTTTCCTGACTAGGTCCCATTTGAACATGACGTCGTCGTGTTTGGGATTTATTAAATTTTGGGACCATGCTTCGCTCCCAATCGATCGAGTCTGATAGCCATGGAATGCTACAATGAGCTTTCCTCTATTCTTTTGTTACTAGATGCCCACAGACCTTGATAAATCTGAGCGAGATCCGGAACACGCATTTTCGCATAAAGGTCATCACTTGGGTAAGTATAACATCTGCTCCCAATTATTTTCAAAATCCACTTCTGCGCGACCTCCAGCTTTTCAATATAACATCTTGCAGCTTCTTCCCAGATGAGACTGCCGTTAAGCAGAGCCAGTTTTTGTATAAAACATAATTTAAGACAGAGGACATAAAAACTTTTAAGACTTAATTCAATTTGAATAGCATATCTGGTAGTTTGTTCTTGCCCTAACTTATTGAAACCGTAGCATATTTAATAGTGTCGTGGACTTTTCCCGTGGCTTCACAAGTGCTTGTTTTAGTGAATTTTCTTAAAAAAGAATCACTAATGTGGAGATGCCGACTTTTGAATTTAAAAAAATCGTCAAATAAGCGCGAACTAGGCCCTATAGAACCCATATCCAGGGCTGGTTTCAAGTTCGGAAAAAATTATAACTCGGAAAATAACAAAGTAAGTGTAACCAGATTTGGTACGCGTGCTTGTATTAAAAAGGGGATGAACCACTCACCAAAATTTAGATCTGTAAATTTAAAGACAAAAAAGTTACAGGCATTTAAAGAAAATTGTCGTTTTCCTCAAAACGTTTCCTCAAAACGTTTTCTCAAAACGTGAAAGTCGCAATTTGAAACGTCAAAATTGGCAACACTTAGGCAAACACCCTGAAAGAAATATGCATTATGTAAAGAGTGTTCTGCAAACCCTTAACTTTCAGCTTCAACTATCATTGTCCTTCCTTTTACTAAAATATTTCCAGAAAATTCATTTCCAATAGATCATTTCTCTGATGCTTTGGCAGTAGCTCTAGCTAAGTTTATGGTTTGACCGTCAATAATTTTTAGCTAATTTTCGCAGACAAAACTCGTTAATGAGGAGACCGCGACTTTTGAATTATAAAAAGGTTTCTTCAAATGAGTGCAAACCAGCCCCCCTAGAATCCATATCCGTGTTTACTTTCTGCTTATATACAGGGTGACGCATTTCTACGGTAAAGCTCAATATAATTGTTATTATGCAAGATACGAGAAAAAATTGTATACGTTACTTTTAGGGTGTCTTGAGCTGCATCTTATAAAAATATGTTGACAACCACATGTGGCCCATAAATGTTTGGTGATACCTACAATTTTTTTTGAACATTTCTTATTGCATTTATGCATTTTTCATCGAAATATGAAGCATGTATGTAAAAAAAATCGAAACGCAGTAATTTCGTTTTATTAACGAATTTTCATTAAATGCTTCAAAATTCAATAACTCAATTTACTAAGTGAGTGGTAAGACACGAAGCAACGTGCAGCCACCTAGTTGCGGAACTAAGCAGTATGTTGTCATTTCAGCTTCAAATAACACAAAGTGTTAAAAAATAGAGATTGTATACAACCAATTAACAATTTAGTAAATTGTCAGCTCTGGCCCATTTCTACCCTAATATAGGGACAAAGTATGTAAGGCTAGATGCATTCTCGCCACAATTAGAATCGTAGACCGGTTTCGCTCTAATTAGAGCTCGTCAGTACGGCATACTAATTGTAGCTAAAATACACCTATAAAGCGAAACATCTATTAGTCAGCCTTCCAACACTATGTGAGTGGTGAAACACGAAGCAACTAGGTGGCGGCTTCGTGTCTTACGAGAATGCATCTAGCCTTATATAACTCAATTTGCTATTAACCTAATGTTCGTCGGCTAGGAAACGAGTTTTCTCGGAAACATTTAAAGTTTATTTTCGGAAAATTTTTGTACGTTTTCAAGCAAGTTATTTTCATAAAATATGGCACATTGTTTCTACTATATAGGTTATACCCGTGACGAAATTGATGCCTGCTTGCATTAAAAAGACATATTTGCTATTCAAAACATTTTTATGAAAATTCATTTCCATAACGCACTTGCTACGTCCAGACTTTTTCTGTAATGTGGAGTGTAATGTTTCTTAAACTGCTATCTTGTCGATTATTGTTTTTCGAACCAATACCACCATGTATGTCGTCAGTATCTATATACATTTCTAAACGTTCGAAACCTAAAATTGCAGCTATGCGGATTATGATTATAGACCACTTGTTACATGGTATCCGCGTCACACCTTGTATATAGAAGAACAACCAATAAATCATTATTAATACGCATAGCAAAGATGACTCGCACATCACTAAAAAATAGTGTGATATAGAGTAATAATAAATAAGTCATGTAAAAACGACTAACGAGATCGCGGTTTATCTAAAAACACCTGTTGTTTGTAGCCATCGAATGCGCGCCATGCATGGCAATCGCAGGCGGCTTGTTATGACCAAAGTTACCTACAACCCCGTCGACTTTAATAGAACTAGATCTCTACACATACGAAGAATTTGTTAAGAGTCATGTATCATGTCAATCAGACACCGAGCTCGTAGATTTTTATTGATTCGATTACCGGAGGCGATCAAGAAAGCAAAACTGCCGCCAAAGAATTGCAAATAACGTTGCAAATGTTTCATGTTCGTTTTGTCCGATAGGATGGAGTTGACATGGCTTAGACAACATCTCTCAGCATATCTAGACACTCTCGTTTTATTTTGATTGGTTTTTGACAATGATTTTATAATGGCCGTTTGAACACTTGACCAATGGTTTTTGTCGTGAAAGATCTCAAACATGTAATAAAATGGATCGTTTTATGTTTTAGGATGGTGTCGGAAGGAGTGAACGTGTGACAAATATCAATTCGGTGATCCAAATTTTACACCTCCCAGACTTGAAAAAATGTGGTATAAACCAGATCGAACACATGTAGAATGACAAATGCACTACAAGTGGTTTTCTTATTTGTTTCACTTTTTCAAAGATAAGATTCGTTAAAAATAAATCTTTTTTAGGTTCTTAGAAATACATAAATCTTGCTCGAAATAACCGAAACTGGAGGGTTTTTAGTTTAAATAGATTCTCATGACAAATAAACTTTGGAACTTTTTTAGTATTATACTGAGTGTCCCAACTAAATTTTGCACCCACTGCCACCGCTTTAAAAAAATTCAAAGGTACAAGGGGTCGAGTGACTTTATTTCGAAGCTGCTTTCATTCTCTATGTAATCATGTGTT
Source organism: Tillus elongatus (assembly GCA_964006375.1). Classification (NCBI taxonomy): domain Eukaryota; kingdom Metazoa; phylum Arthropoda; class Insecta; order Coleoptera; family Cleridae; genus Tillus; species Tillus elongatus. Next base: position 22,716,859 of record OZ023265.1, on the reverse strand, counting down.
TACTGAATTTTCTTAAAAATAATTCACTAATGAGGAGATCTGTGTTTATATATATTTCACACCGATAACTCAAAAAATGATGGACCGATTTTGATAAAACTTCCTTTTGTAAGTGGCTTGAACAAGTTCGTTAGCCAAGAACATCGAACCAGTTTTTCATGGAAAATTTTGGGTTTTGTTTCGAAAAATTGTTGTATCTCCCGTAATAACAAAGCCATGTCAACTAAATTTGGTAATTCGGTTTACACTATTAAACTTACCCCACATTACATTTTTATTTCATTCATAGTAACTTCTTATATACTCAAATGAAACGCTAATACTATCATGTTGTATTTGCAAACTAAGATTTTTATTACGCCATCCCGAATGAAATAGTTGGTCTTCGGATGGTGCCGACACGCGTTAGTTTGACCAGACATATTGACTAAATAATTAATGTATGTCATATTTTACATTTCACTTTACACTACGTTTTTATTTGGAATCCAAAAGACCTGAAATTTAATAAACTTATGCTTGGATACCTATTCTAGGCGAAGAGTGATTTTGAGCAAATTCTGTGACTAAAAATTGTCAAATCAATGTAGGCGAAAACGTTGTATTTTCTTTATAAACGCTCTATTTTTTCTAAAAAATCTTTATTGCCTTCCTTCAACCCCGATCTATCCATTATATAATATACTTTCAGTCTAAGGCTTTAATTGCGACAGTTCAACAAGCTACAAATATAGTGTATTTTAAACATTTTATTGAATCGCCCTCTTAAGCTATTTACTAAAAATTGCCTAGCTTTCGGAATTATTTATTCCATTCCCAATGCTACAACATGGAAGGTAAAAATTGCAATTTACATAGGAAAATTTCAACAGTTTTTAATACTTACATATAAAGCGAGTTTCAAAACTGAAATTTAAAAAACCTTAAATAAAAAACATTTTGAAGTTAAAGTTTGATTGAAGTCTATATGAGACAAACTGACATAGGAAAGCAAACTATTGTGTCAGTCAAGTCATAAGTATGGGGTGTTTTAATGTACAGGGAGGAAAACTTGACTTTGACTTAAGAAAATAGGAAGATGGAACCTTTCGAAATGTGGACCTTAAGAAAAAAAATTTACACGCAGCAAGTGCGTTATGGGAGTGAATTTTCATTTAAATGTTTTTAATAGCAAATATGTATGTGTGTTTTTTAAGAAAGCAGGCATCAAATTTGGTTACCAGTATAACCTATATTGTAGAAACATCAAAATCATCAAAAAAACTTTATTGTTTGAAAATGTACAAAAATTTCCGAAAGTAAACTTAAAGTCTTGCCAAAAAACTGGTTTCTTGGTCAACCTTACAGGTTAATAGCAAATTGAGCTATTCAAATTAGAAGCATTTAATGAAAATTCGCTACCGTAACGCACTTGCTGCGTCCAGAATTTCTTTTCTTACAAACGTGCATTATATTTCGATGGAAAATGCAAAAATTTAATAACATAAGGCGGGTTCGATTAAAAAAAAAAGAAAATATCTATCATCAACGACTTATGGGCCGGCCTGTGATTATAGAAATATTTTTTTAGGTGTAGCTTAAGACACCCTACAATTAATGTATAAATTTTTTTTCGTATCTTGTATAATAAGGGATATATTGTGCTTTACTCATTTTTTACGGAAATTCGACACAAATGATATACCATTAAACGATAAACTCTATAGCTAAGACTACTGTCAAAGCATCAAAGAAAGGGTCTATTTGAAATGTATTTTCTGGAAACATTTTAGTAAAATGAAGGACAATGACGATTGAAGCTAAGACTTTAGGCTTTGTAGAACATTTTTCTTGAGACATTTTCTTTCAGTAGCTTGTATTAGGTTCAGATTTTTTGCCCAAATGTTGCCAATTTTGACGTTTTAAATCGCGACTTTGCCGTTTTGAGGAAAACCCCAATTTATTTTTCTTTAAATGCCTATAACCTTTTTGTCTTTTAACCTACAGAGCTAAATTTAAGTAGGTCACTTAACCTATATTTATATAAACGCGCACCAAATTTGGTTGCCCTTACTTTGTTAATTCCGGAGATATAATTTTTTTTCTAAAGAAAACACAAAATTTTTCGAGAAAACCTTAGCTGATTTTCCGGGCTAACGAACTTATCCAATCCACTGGTAAAAGGAAAGCGCTTACCAAATTTAATCAAAATCGGCCTATTATTTTTTGAGTTATCGGTGTGATATATATATATATATATATATATATATATATATATATATATATATATATATATATATATATATATATATATATATATATATATATATATATATATATAATAGAAGCACCACAGTAGACAACCTTCGTACCCAGAAGTCTTTGACTTGTGCGATGGGAGCTTCCATACACATATAGACAAAGGACACCAGCCATAACACATCAGAAGACGGCCTTTGCACATTCGAGTGAAAAAGTCCGACGGTCTAAATACGGGACTTGAACCCGCGACCTTCTCGAACCGCGACCTTCTAGTCCGATTCTAGAGGTTGCTCACCTCGCGAAGTGAGCTATTCGGACTGTCTATATATATATATATATATATATATATATATATATATATATATATATATATATATATATATATATATATATATATATATATATATATATATATATTGAAACTGACCCCAATTCAAGGGGGCCTAGTTAGCGCTCATTTGAAGAAATTTTTTCAAAATTCAAAAGTCGGGATCTCCTCATTAGTGATTTTTTAAAGAAAAATTCACTAATAGTAAGAAACTCCGATAGAGAGACGAATATGTGCCAGAAAAGTTGAGAGATCTAAGAGGACTGATTAAAGAAATTGAGAGTAGAAAGACAACATTTACTGAATATATTTTGGGACATAATAAGTCACTGAATATTTTATTAGGACATAGACTTTGCAAAAGGCTACGACGGCCAAGAGGGAAACTCCTGGAAAACCTAGCCCAATTCTAGAAGTTCGGATGCTGCAATAAAAGAGTTGCAGGAGTTATAGAGGCATATTTGCGACGACAAGAGTCTTAGAGTATGACGACAATGTATAACAGGTTTCTCTATACGGCAACTTCATCAGGTACAAACATCAAGTTGGTAGAGACCTTTCCTGTGTTTTCTAAAGAAATCACAAAAACACATTATCGTTAAATATAGCATTTTCATGTCCTCCTTCATTATACCAGACTGTAAGATTAGACCAGCGAATATCAAATAATAGGAAAAACGCAGCGTTCGATAATTGGCACGGGCAGTGAGGATTTGTGTCGAGAGAAGGTGGCAGACAGTTCGGCTATTGCAGAAGGATCAGAGATCAGGTTATGACCCTAGTTCGGTGTTGTGGCTCTTGTTTCCTCGTCTCTATCATTATATAAATACACCATTGGGATCGTGGCCTCTGCACAAACTGCACACCACATCTAGATCGCTTGTTCTCTCTCACTGCCAGAACTGTCACTCATTTATCTAAGACACCCCACTATTTAATCATTGCTATCATTATTGTTGTTCTTCTTTAGGTGCACTTCACTACATTATCGTTACTGCTCGATTACAGCCTGCCACTACTCCGTATGGAGGAGATCGCTCCTCTTAACAGGAGTAATTACTAATTGTTCGGTCGATACATTTCCACAAGAATAATATATTTTGTTGCTATAGCAACGTGATTAATAAACGGCAATTTTTTTAAAAGGGCTGGTGTCAAGAGGAAAGCAAACATTTATAATTTCGAGGCCAAAGTGCATTCACAAATTAGATAAGTGCAATTTGGAGAACACAATTCATCACAATACAGTTTTTTGACGCCACGATCGTTTCGCTTAGAATGTTCACTTACTTTACTCATCCCCTTGATGACGCTAACTTTGTTAGCGAAACGATCGTCGGGTTATTATTAAAACTAATCCTTTAAATTTAAATGGATCTTGGAGATCGGTTTTAGAGTCCCAGTTAGCGAATATTTGAAATAATTTATATTTTATATGGAGCTAAAAAATTAATATTTGGTCTTAGATATAATATGTAGGTACTGCAAGTGTCCTTAAAAAATTGTGTTACAAATTTCATTAAAGGTAGAAAAGTGTATCAGAAAAAAAAATTTACAAAGGGAATGTACCTGTCAAATTATAAATATGGCAGGTATTTTTCCTTATTGATTGCTTGGATGTTTTTTTTTCAGTAAACCCAGCCAGTTTTTGCAAACAATAAACCACAAAAAAGGTTTTTTAAAACAAATTTGTAGTTATCCGCGAAGCTTATTATGGTTATTTTTCATTAATTTAGTACTCACGGTGCGTTTACATAGGTGTTACTATGGTTCAAGATTGAATATTCTAGCTAAATGGGAAATTTATTGAGCTATCGGATTTGAAATATTTTTACGAAAATTTTCTACCATAACATACCTGCTGCACCCAGACCATTTCCAACACTTATTTACGGTTACTGTATTCATACTTTTTGAAAATGATAAAATTGCAGCTTACTACGCAAGACCGACAAACAACGCAACCTAAAAATAACTTTTGGAAAAATATTTAGAAAAATGAAATGAGATAACAATTTAAAGAGAAATTAAAAATCTTGGTTCGCTGCTTCGTTACGGGGGTTCTCCTTCCCCTTTTGCGTGCCTACAATCACCCTCAATGCATAAACAAGAACAATGTAAACAAGAAAAATTCCTTTGGAGGAACCCCTAAGAAAGTTACGGGACCTGAGGTGAATATAGAGGTTCTGCGCGTGGTAAACAGGATTTTATGGAGGTATAGCTGCAACATGGGATAAAGGCTGCTTGAAGAGATCCAACTAAGCTGTGTTTCTCGCACTTTCCGCTCACATTTGCTTTTTATATTCTTCTCCGCCAAGCACCCCTATTCACTCTTGGTCCCGTAACTTTCTTGTGGGCTGTTTGCAAGAAATTCTTCTTGTGGTTTGGGCATCCAGAAAGAGTTCTAAGCATATCTATGAAAATATTTGTCTAAACACCCCGCATGTGCTAATCTGCAAATTTACCGAAAATTTAATTTTTATTTATAAACGGAATGCATATATTAAATTATAAGTGACAGGAAAGTATTTTTCCATATTAATCGCTTGAATAATCGGTTTTAATCAACTCAATCGAACCAGTTTCTGCAAACAAAATAACAAAAAAGGTTTTCTAAAACAAATTTGTAATTATCTGTGAAGCTCATTGTGTTATTTTTTAAATTTAGTATTTACTCTGCTTTTATATAGGTTTTACCATGTATCAAAACTGAAGATTCTAGTTTAACGAGAAATTGGGTTATCATTTGAAATATTTTTATGAAAATTCGCCACCATAACGCACTTAAACTCTTTTCAACACTTATTTACTATGGCTGTTTTCATACTTTTTGAAAATGAAATAAATATAAACAATACAAAATTTTGAAATTAAAATATTAATAATTTAACCTAAGCATCTCTTTATACAATTTTAACGAGGGATGTATGTACTTTGTAGTACCTACCTAGATATTATGAGTACTCACTGTATTAGTTTGAGGTAGATATTTTTCCTGTATTACCTACCAGCGAATTCTGTATAGGGTTCACTATATAATACATACAATATCTACAATCTACATGCAGTTTACCTATTACTTTCATATTTATTTGATTGGATGTTACAATCATAATATACTACTACAGTCGTTTTGTTAAAGTTAAGTTAAAATTAAAGTTTGGTTATTATTTACCTACTATTTATATTAACCTTAAAATATAGGTACTTCGTTGTTTCATACTATAAGATCCTAATAAGGTATTAGCAATTAGCATCAGCGAAGTCGATTTCGAGGTTATGCGATGCGCAGAGCGTGAGCGTACACGCTTCTCTATGACAAATAGCCACGTGTGATCAGATTAAACTAGGAGAGAGAGAGAGAGAGAGAGAGAGAGAGAGATGGCTTTTCATTTTAAATACCGTAAACGTGAAGAATGGAAAGCTTAATATTTATACATAACGAAACGTCGTCCTAGATTACCCTTAAACAAATTGGATCACTGTCATTAAAAATTTTATTTATTATTATACATTCGCATGCTAAATATTAGCTCTTTTGGGCGCAAACTTTGTCCCGGTATTAGGAAAGAAATGGTCGAAGGCTGGCAATTTAGAAAATTGTTGGTTGTTTGTACATTGTACACAGCTCTATCTATAAAATTTCGTGTAAACTAGTGCTGTCGTGGCAACATACTACCTGATCCTGCACCGAGAAGGCGTCCCTGTCGCATCTCTCACAATGTTCTCCGGTCTGACATCTTGCAATAACTTCCATTGTCTAGATTTTTATCTACGATTTGTTTAAATAGCATCTTTGTCCAATATTGTAGATATTGCATTACAGAATCTGAAATCATGTCGAGGATTATTTTATTATTAATTTCGAATAACCTTATTCTCCTTCGATCAAACGATTTGAAAATTGGTACACCACCACGTCTGTCTATGTTCTTTTAAGTTGTAAATTTTAACTATGGACATGGATTCCAGAGACCCTAATTCGCGCCCATTTGAAGATATTTTCCGAAAGTCTCACCATCCATATCACTCTATTAGTGAAAATGGAAACTGCCTCCGAATATGGGTTATAGGCGTCTAGTTCGCGCTCATTTGAAGAAATTATTTTAAAATCCAGAAGTAGCGATCTCTTCATTAGTACATTTTTTAAGACGTTTCATGCAAGTTTAAAGAGAAAATAAAAATTCACATCTCGGTCGTAAGGAACAAAATAAATAAATGTAAGAACAATAAAATACTCATGTTACCAGATATTTTACCGGTTATTTAATCTCTTAGTTCTTAATTAGCGTAGACATTTGCCAAAAAATAACAATTACACATCATGAAAAGAGATTAGAGATTTAGCTTATTTCACATAATAGTCAGAACCTCGGTGGTTCAGGGGTAAGAACGTGTGCCTCTGAACCGAAGGGTACTTTGTTCGCTCCCGGGGTACTCCTTTCAAATTTTCAGTACAAACTGTAAAATTAACATCAACCGGGGTTCTGGCATTGTATTTGAGCAAGTTGAATGTCTGCACGTTCCGTCCTTCGGAGGGGGCGTCCGTAGGTCCCATGTCCCGTGTTGAGCACGTTAAAGATCCCTACCCTCCTTACAGAAAGGCAGGGGTTCGGCAAAATTTCCAGGATAGTGAGGTGAAACTGCTCCCTGGTGTCGGTGATTGGCCATAGTCGCGGAAATAGGCCGACGTAAAAGAAACAAAAACACACACACATAATAGTCTAATATTTTGTATATTCGTTTTTGTGTACAAAACATATATTTCGAATTTAGCGGCCTTAGTTCCAAATAATTTTTTCGGTTTTTTTCGTTAAACTAATTTTTAACGTAACATACTGCCCCATATATATATATATATATATATATATATATATATATATATATATATATATATATATATATTACTAACAAGAGCTACCACAAGATTTAAAAATAAATATGATTCCTAATCCGGTAGCCTGTATTTTCTACCCCTATCCCTTACTACTTATTCATGGATGTCATTTAACTTTCAATACTGACATACTCTTTTTCAATTTGAATATCGAATATACGCACATATGTGCGAGGGTGTATGCTAAGAATATCCCTAACATTTTTCCCTGTGATAAATGTCAGTATCGGCAATACACAGGATGTCAGTGCTGTCGTATACTGATTGACACTGATTACAGTTCTCTTGCGGACGTATGTCTATGTCAATTAATATCACATTGCGAAAGGCTTGAAACGTTCACATATTGAACATCGATTATAAAGTCAAGATCGATTAGGTTTCTTTTATATTTTTATAAGAGATCGACATCAGTCAGAGAAATTAATACTTTATATTTGCAAAAATTTCACTACAGGCAAATTGTAGCTATAGCTTTTGCTGCAAACTATGATTAAATGATTATATATAAAATTCTGGACGCAGCAAGTGCGTTATGGTAGTGAATTTTCATAAAAATCTTTTTAATAACAAATATGTGTTTTTTCAAGACAGCAGGCATCAAATTTGGTTACCAATATAACCTATATAGTAAAAACAATGTGCCATGTTCCATTAAAATAACTTTATTGTGTGAAAATGTACAAAAATTTCCAAAAGTTAACTTAAAATGTTCCCGAAAAAACACGTTTCTTGGTCAACCTTATAGGTTAATAGCAAATTGAGCTGTTCAAATATGAAACATTTGATCAAAATTCGCCACCATAACGCACTTGCTGCGTCCAGAATTTCTTTTCGTACAAATATGCGGATATATTGAGCTTTATTGATTTTTTACGAAAATTCGACAAAAATTATATACCATTAAATGATAAACTCTATAGCTAAGGCTACTGCCAAGCATCAGAGAAAGGGTCTATTTGAAATGAATTTTCTGCAAATATTTTAGTTAAATGAAGGACAATGACGGTTGAAACTAAGACTTTAGGGTTTGTAAAACATCCTTCTTGAGACATTTTCTTTCCATAGCCCGTATTAGATTTAAGTTATTTGCCTAAATGTTGCCAATTTTGACATTTTAAATCGCCACTTTGACGTTTTGCGGAAAACCTCAATTTATTTTTGTTTAAATGCCTATAACTTTTTTGCCTTTTGACCTACATAGCTAAATTTTGGTAGGTAGCTTACCTATAAGAATGTAAACCTACGTACCAAATTTGGTTGCCCTTACTTTGTTAATTCCGGAGATATAAATTTTTTTCAAAAGAAAACACAAAATTTTCCGGGAAAACCTGGGCAGATTTTCCTGGCTAACGAACTTATCCAAGCCATTTGCAAAAGGAATTTTTTCACCAAATTTGATCAAAATCGGCCCATTATTTTTTGAGTTATCGGTGTGATACATATATATATAAATATATATATATATATATATATATATATATATATATATATATATATATATATATATATATATATATATATATATATATATATATATATATATATATATAAATATATATATATATATAAACATATAAAAATTGAAACTGACCCCGGATATGTTTTCTGGAGGGCCTAATTAGCGCTCATTTGAAGAAATTTTTTCAAAATTCAAAAGTCGGGATCTCCTCATTAGTGAATTTTTTTTAAGAAAATTCACTAATAAGTACACTTGTAGAGTCCAAATCACCAAAACACATTTAAAATATATCTGAAGATAGTTTCACTAACCAAGTTATCGTCATCAGAGGATGGAAAATTCTCCAACTACTGATGAGGCTAACTTGGTTAGTGAAACTATCCTCAGGTATTTTTTAAATGTGTTGTGGTGATTTGGGTTCTCTAAGTGTACTTGTCAGTACTCATCACAGGTTCATATTTTCGCATATTGACAAAATGTAAATAATTTCTGTTCTGCAAAATCGACCAGTAATAAGTTAAGAGTTAGAGATTATTTTAAGAAGAAGCTTTTATAATTTAGGTGTATCAAAACAAACAAAAATCAATATTGATATTATGAAAGCGCCATCTGACGTACTGTTTTTCACTCGTAAAGACCTTTCATTTGATATCCATATCAAGTAAGTTATTGAGATATGAAAGCACCACGCAACCCAGTGTATTTTACTGGTAGAGCCCTTTACTTAGATAGATAGATATATATATATATATATATATATATATATATATATATATATATATATATATATATATATATATATATATATATATATATCTTAAGGGGGTTGTTCACCAAATATATTTCGTCAGGTCGCGTTGGTCGCCAAAGGAATTAGTAAAAAACCTTGACACTGGGTTAGATGAAAATAATCATTATCGTTCTGAAATTGACAATGCAGGGGAAAATGTGACACCAAGAGGTGAGTACATGAACGAAGATGGTGACAAACAATTGGCAAATACTGGTATGAAACCAACTTTGCATAATTTCACTGGACAAGAAGGTTTGTAAATAAATATTCTTCATAATTCAAAACATCAAGATTTTCACTAAGTGAAGATTCAAACCTGTGATGACTACAGATAAATACACTAGGAGAAAACACATCTTTTTAAACACCTGACGATCGTTTCACTAACAAAGTTAGCGTCATCAGAGGATGTAAGGCTAGATGCATTCTCACAATTAGAAGCGTAGACCGGTTTCGCTCTCATTAGAGCTCGTCAGTACGGCATACTAATTGCAGCGACCTATACAGTAATACGGCTAACTGAATGGTGAACGTGTCACCACCTAGTTGCGGAAGCAAGTAGTATGTTGTCAGGCAAATACTACCTAGTAATCAGAGGATGAAAAATTCTGACTACTTTCTACAAAAACACCACCAGACTCAGTATAAAAGGTGTTGTTTTAGTAGAAAGTCGTTGGAATTTTTCCATTACCTTTTATACTGAGTCTGGCGGGGTTTTAGTAGAAAGTAGTTAGAATTTTTCATCCTCTGTTGGCGATAACTTTGTTAGTAAAACGATCGTCAGCGCTTTAAAAAGATGCGTTGTGGTGATTCGGGTTCTCCAAGTGTGCTTATCAAGTTTTTTTTTCGCTTATATTTAGCGAGTTTGCTATTAAGAAGATCAAGAATTAGATAAATGTTAGAGCTACTTCGCTAATAAGCCAGCCTAATCTGAGTCTCCATTCAAATATGGAAAAGGGTTCATTCTTACATCCAAAGAGCTGAAGAATTCTTTGGCCTCTGTATATTGATGCCAAGCATAAAATATTACATTTTTTATACGAACATACTACATTTGGTAGCTGTAAATCTGAAAAAAGTGTCTTTCAACGCAGTAACAATATTCTTTCAATTTTAAACCACTAGGCTTTCTTCTTTGGTTTTTTTCCCTTAGAGCTCGTCCGCGTCTTTGCCGCCCCGATAGCACCGCAGCCTATGGCTTATGTGCATGCTCTTTGTCTTTTCTACTCCACCCATTCCAAAATCACTGTGCCTTGAACTAGTCTGCACAGCAATTGGTAGGGTGAAGTTTTATATTGCTCTGTCTCCGGTCTAGGCTGGCCGTAGATCAGTTGTCTTTTGCGGTCCAGCGCTTTACACTCGCACAAGATGTGCTGGGCTGATTCCTCCCCCTTGCTGCAGAATCTGCATGCCAGGTCCCCTTCGAACCGCCCCATTTTATACAGGTGTTTATTGACGTGTCCCATCAAGAATCCTGTTATATTTCTGAGCTGTCCTCTGCAAAAATTTAGCAGCTGCACAGCTCTCTTTGAACTGGGTTCCTCAATTACTGATTTCCCATGTCTGAGCTTTGGACACTGGACAGTGTGCCCAGTACACCTTGTGTTCGTTCCTGACCCAGGACTTAATGGATACCCTGGAAGTGCTCTTCGTCTCGCCCAGGACCGGTTCTGGTCCCATAAATGGTTCTGATGACCATCTCTTCGCGAGACTGCCATCCTCTTCATTGCCTTTGACCCCCCGAGTGACACGGCACCCAGATGAGGGTGACCACATTCTGCCCAGCCAGGTCGCTCGTCTCGTCTCGGCATTCACTTACCAGCCTGGAATTGGCGCGTGGGCTACTAAGGGCCTTAAGAGCTGACTGGCTCTTTGGAGTTACCTTAAACCAGTTGTCTGCAGTGACAAACGCCGGCGAAGAATTATCGGAAAAAATGCAGAAATTGTCCTTTTATTTAGAAATGAAATACTTTCCAAATTTAGATAATTTCTTCTCAGAGGTTTATAAAATTTGATTAAGTTTAATAATGGAGCCCATTATGAACGTTTGTCGTTAATTATTCTAATAGGTATCATTTCCTTTCCTAATAATGACAGTTGACAGTCATGAGGCATAATACTTTTCTGCTATCCGTTACAATCTACACATCAAAAAATGTATTTACTGCATCTGTATTTTTCCTTTAACATACTAAGTTTTAAAGGAATACCTTAATAGTTTTTCTAGGTATCAAGAAAAGAGAAAACTCAATTTCCCACTTCGTGTATCTCTTTTAGTTTTGACATTACAATTAAAATAAGTTTGTTTAAATCTTTTAATGCAAATATTATACTGCTGTTACTACTCATGGGTGCCTCATTAAGACCGCCTATTTTGATTTAAGCGCAAATTTTTTGTGTCGGTTTTACAGCGTTGTTGTTTGACAGCTCTTATGTGCGAGTACAAAGGTTTAGTCATCGTAAATTACATGGACGCACAACGCATTGAAATTGTGAAAATCCACTACCGAAATGGTGAGATTTTTGCGGAGACGTTTCGGAAATGTCGTGGATTTTTCGGTCATCATACCACCTTCTCGTCGTAGAGCGGTCCGATTGATCGACAAAATGTGAAACAAAAAGCATTATCAGCGCAAAAACCACAAAGTAATAACATAGAGTTATGCGCCAGATAGGTATTTCCACAACGAATTTGTCTTCATCAGTAGCTATGGCTAAACTAACTGTATGGGCAAAATTATGTTATTTATATACCCAAACCATACACTAAAAATTATGTAATCACGATGATGCACTACCGGATGATGATGCAATACGAGGTGATGCAGTACAGCGTGATGAAATATCGTGTGATGCAACACCGCATGATGCAATATCAGATGCCTCAGGACCGGATGATGTAACACCGGATGACGTAACACCGCCTGACGTAATTCAAGGACTAACGGGCCCAAGGACAGTTTCCTGAGGAACTCCACTCTCAAGCTCCTTATTTGCACTAAAACAGTTACCAACTCCTGCCTTCTGTTTCCTTAACAAATAGTTTTCTATTAGGAAAAGTGGCAAGCCTTTAACCCCGTTGCTCTCTAGTTTCACCAACAACCCAGCGTGTAACGCAGTGTCGAATGCCTTCCGTAGATCCAAGAAAAGTCCGATTGTCTTTCTGTACCTCTCAAAGTTGCGCAAAATAGCAGTCGTCAGCTCATACAATCCTAAACTGAAAGACGATATTTATCCATTGATGAAATTGAGCCGTCACTATGCCTAAAAGTTATCAAACATTTCGTCAAAAGGACTAACGAGTGCCATCAGTCACAAGACGGCCGTTTAATGGATATTGAGTTCCATACGTAACCTCCATATCTAAACTCTTTATTACAATAAAGACATTAGAACTTTTCAAATAAGCACTGCGTTTTTAGTGACTTTTTATTTAAAAAAATTCACTAATAGAGAGGTATCGATGGCGAGAGTTTGCAAAAATTCTTTCAAATGAGTGCGAACTAGGACCCCTAGAACCCATATCCGGGGTCAGTTTCAATTTTTATTTGTTATATATATATATATATATATATATATATATATATATATATATATATATATATATATATATATATATATATATATATATATATATATATATATATATGTATATAGGTATCCAACCGCTAACTCAAAAAATAATTAACCGATTGTGATGAAACTTGGCAAGTGCCTTTCTTTTATTAATGGCTTGGATGAGTTCGTTAGTCAGAAAAATCGGACGGGGTTTTCCGGGAAAATTTTGAGTTTTCTTTCGAAAAAAATGGTTTTCTCCGAAAGTAACGAAGATCTTTTAATGAAATTTAGTATATATGTTGCCTCAAGAGAGATTGTACTGCGCACCAAAATTCAACTGTCTAAGTTTAGAGAAAATTGAGTTATTCAAATTTTAAATTTTCTTTTGAAACAATTTTTTTATCCTAAAATTACAAAGTTATTTTAATGAAATTTGGTGGATATCTTGTCCTAGGAAATACCTTATTACATACCAAAATTAAACTTTCTAAGATTATAGAAAACTGAGTTAATCAAATTTTTATAGCTCACTGCAGTGTTAAAATCAATGGTATTTGCCTCACTATGTTAAACACGTGCGTGGGGGACTGACCGAATTCATTACCAGTTGCTTTGATCTACTCATATTCTCTGAGCATGTTAAAAGACCTGGTATCTACTTCATTCCAAGTCACTATTAACCGACTATTTATGAAATCAAATAAGTAAATTAAATCGATTTTCATAAAATATGTAGTGTATTAAGACTAAGGGAAAAAGAAATAAAACATATATAACTGTGCTCATTTTGAGTATATTTTAGGGTGTGCGGCGCACACCTAGCTCACTAGGAGAAATCGCCACTGCTTGAGAGAGGTATTGTCACAGCATAATATCTTATTAAAGTTCATTTGTAAATAGGTTTAATTTTTATATGTTTATATATATATATATATATATATATATATATATATATATATATATATATATATATATATATATATATATATATATATATATATATATATATATATATATATATATATATATGTGTGTGTATCCGTCTGATAACTCAAAAATAATTAACCGATTTCGATAAAACTTGGCGAGTGCCTTTCTTTTATTAATGGCTTGGATAAGTTCGTTATCCAGAAAAATCGGACGGGGTTTTCCGGAAAAATTTTGAGTTTTCTTTCAAAAAATTGTTTTTTCTCCGAAAGTAACAAAGCTCTTTTAATGAAATTTACTATATATGTTGCCTCAGGAGAGATCTTACTACGTACCAAAATTCAACTTTCTAAGTTTAGAGAAAATTGAGTTATTCAAATTTTAAATTTTCTTTAGAAAAAATTTTTTTTCTCTGAAAATTACAAAGTTATTTTAATGAAATTCTGTGGATATCTTGCCTTAGGAAAGACCTTACTACGCATTAATATTAAACTCTCTAAGTTTATAGAAAATTGAGTTATTTAAATTTGAAGCATTTAATAAAAATTCACTACCATAACGCACTTGCTGCGTCCCGAGTTTTTTCAAATTTGAGCCCCCCCTGTAAACTATAATATAAGTTTCAAGAGGAATAGTTTTAGGAAAATTCTTTACCATAACGCACTTGGTACATCAGGACGTCTTAACAGTGTGAAAACTCCATAAGTGATTTTTTTAAATTGGTATTATATTCGACTTTAGGCAGATTCATCGTATGCGTGTGAATATTACCTATTTAAAATCGAAAGAACCTTACCAATTTCAATTTTATATCAACGATTTTGATGTCAGATGCTACAATTACCATCAAAACGTAAAATCTCCGGGATTATAAAATAATATAATAATACGTTGTGATTTAAAGAAAGGCAATTATTATGACAAGAGAAATTATAATAATCCGAATGATCCTAAGCCGTGATGGACTTCACCTTCTTCAGTCTGAGGCATATAGATAGATGTGTGTGAATAAAATTACAGTGTAATTCTATACGTTATTATAAAAACGACTTGATGCAATAATCACTGATTTTTGATATAAATGCTTATTAAACGATTATTGTGATACATAAATTAGTGAGGTCCGCTTGACGTTTTGACTGAATTTCCCTAACATCATATTAAGCAAATGTTATGAGGACATCAGAAAGCGATTACGTATAATTTGAGCAATTATAACTTCATATAAACGATATCCCGAAACCAGATTTCTTTAGAACTGTCTAAAGTCTAAATGATTATAATAATAATGAAAGATTTGAACATCCGAAAGCTGTATCAGTGAATTATACATTGTAAAAGTTTTATGAATATTTTATTATGGTTCCTTTTCTTTTGTTTAAAAGCCATTACGTCGTTTATTTTTGTGATTGTTAACAGTTATGATAATTGTGATTGTATGTACATTAAAATTGACTATTTACTTATAATTGTGTATTTATTTTTATGCCAAAGTTAATTATTGTAATATTGATAGAAAGTTTTATTAGAGAAAATAAAATATATATTGTAACTAATTGACTATGTAAAATAAAAATGCAATTTTAAGTTAGCAGTAAAATTACTGTCCAACAGCAAAATAGGCTAATGCCCTATGATATAAACATATCGATTTGATATCTATTAGGTATATGTATCCACAAAATTCCTGTTCTTTCATTTCTGTTTAGTGAGGGGTATAGAAAAACTTTTGTGGCCAAAGATGTAGCCCTCTGTGCATTCATTGGCCTAAAGGGTGCCTTTGACAACATCTCACAGTAGCAGCAATCTACTTACTTTCCTCGCATCCCAACACATAGCTCAAATCCCTTGGACCTCCTTCTTACTACAAAACCTGAATGCTATAACATATCAGTCACCGCCCTCCTTGGTCGTTTAGACCACGGCATGGTAACTGCTTCCTGCGCAATGCAACCCGAGGCGACACTGTCATCCCACCCACGTATCGTTTGGCACTACAACTCCGCGAACTGGGACGAAATGCGGGAATACTTATCCTCATTTCCATGGGCGTCTGTCTGCTTCTCTCATCCCGACCCCTCTGATATCTTACAAAACATCACCGAAATTATCCAACTGGCATGGAATTATTTATTCCACGTACACAGAAGACCTCTTCAGCCACCCAAAAGCCCTGGTTCTCTAAATCCTGTGACAAGGCAAAACTTGAAAGGGTCAAAGCTCACAAAACGCTTTTACACAATCCCAGTCAAGAAAACCGTCAAGCATTTAACGACGCAAAAAACCGCTATGTCCGCATTCTTTCGGAGGCAAAAAAATCGTTTAATAGCGACATCAAAAACAAATTCCTCTTAAGCTCCAACGGCAGCAAACCCTTCTGGACTCTTGCTAAATCTATTGGGAATAATTTCGGCAAGAGCACGTTCCTACCTCTTGTCTCTGGGGAGGAAATTGTTTCTACCGCCCTGGGCAAGGTTGAACTTTTTGCCTCGTTGTTTGCCAGCAATTTTGCACTCAACCCAACTCAAAATGTTCAACCACCAACAGTCCCCAATGTCGCGCGTAAAATGACGGATATCATTTTCAAACCTAAAGAGGCACTAAAGATGATCTCTTCTCTTAAAACCAGGAAAGCATCTGGCCTTGCGAGGTCCCAGCAATTATTTTCAAAAAGAGCACACCAGAACTTGCACCCGTCCTGACTCGTCTGTTTCAGACATCTTACAATAGAGGCATATTCCATGGTAACTGGAAAGCTGCTTGAGTACAACCCGTCCCCAAGAAAGGATCTATTTATCTCCTTTCAGTCGTCTCTAAAGTGATGGAAAAGTATATAAACACCGAATTACTAAAATTTCTTGAAAAGCACAGTCTAATCCACGACAGTGCAGATCAACTGCCGAACTCTTTTCCTTTGTCACCCATCCTTGGAACAAGTCTATCCAAAGTATTCGAGCAGGTCTGGCACGCATCGCGCTTAATAAACTTCCGGCCTATGGCCTACCGTAAGAACTCTGTACCTAGACAGCAAATTTCCTCTCCAACGGGAGCATTTCTGTTGTCGTGGATGGCATTTCCTCTAAACTGTATCCCATTAATGCAGAAGTTAAGCAAGGTTCAGCTTTAGTCCCTACTTTGTTTCTTCCCCACATCAATGACCTCCTCTCTAGCACATACAATCCAGTTCACAGTTACGCGGACGGCAGCACCCTCCACTCAAATATACAATAATCTAAGCCTGTCTCTTTAGCCCAATCAGATGAGAATCGCACACTCATGGAAGGTTCTGTCTCTGTGGATATCCAAAAAATATTAGACTGGGGAAGTAGAAATGACCAACCAAGTTATTCAAAGTAATGAGTCCTTTTCACTTGTTGGCATTTCTGTGGATCGAAACTTCAATTGGCACCAACATGTCACATCAATTGCAGAAGCGGCTGCTAAGAAATTAAGTTTCGTCTTCCGGGCTCGCAAATACTTTTTACCAGCTAATCTCTATACCTTATATACTACACAAATAAGGCCAAACCTCGAATACTGCTCCCACATCTGGGGTGCCGCTGCCGCTTCTACACTCACTATCCTGGACTGGATTCAGAAGAGAGCTATACGTATCATCGGTGACCCTACCCTCACGCAAAAGCTGCCATCCCTTGCCTACCGACGTGCCGTTGGTCACCTGTCTCTCTCTTTTATAGATATCTGCACGGGTACTGCTCAGAGGAGCTTTCTTCCATAGCTGCTCCAGCTGCTGCCCCCAACAGATCTACCAGGGGAACAGAGCGAATGCAGTCTTTTACTGTCCAGGTCACCAGACATAGAACATTCTGTTATGCCCGCTCTTCTGTCCCGACGACTTCCAAATTGTGGAATTCATTGCCGGCACATAATTTTCCTTCTCCTCCGAATCTTCAAACCTTCAAGTCCACAATTAACAAGTTGCCTCTTTCCTCCTTGTCGACACCCACGGTACGATAGTATTTAGGCAGTAAGCCCTGGTGGTGTGTTGTTGAAATATTAAAAAATATACATATCTCATATCAGTCCATCAAACGGGCCCTACAGAAAGGGGAAGTGAAATTTCCACTGTCTTCAACAGACAGTCGGCTATATACCGAGCTGTGTTGGATTCATTCTCTCTAGACAATGCCTTACCAACTGAAAACCACCTCCCGCAGTGCGAAGCAGGCCAAGAACTATCTTATGGTATTACTTCCTGTAAGCTTCTCCTTTTTTGGTCTGACTGTGATGCGTGCAGGTTTCAATTGTGTTGTTGTGCTGCTGCTTCTCTCCTCTCTATATCTTCATTCTCTCCCATTACTTTTTCTATCATTTTATTTATAATGGACCATTTATTGTCGCTTTCTACCATATGTGGTATTTTTTATTATTTCAGCAACACATCACGAGGGCTTACAGCCTAAATAATGTCGTACCGTGGGTGTGGATGAGGAAAGAGGCAACTTGTTAATTCTGGACATGAAGGTTTGAAAGTTCGGGGAGAGGAAAAAACATCTGGCGACAAGGACTTCCACAACTTGGAAGTCCTCGGGACAAAAGAACGGGCATGACAAGACATTCTATGTCTGGTGACCTGGACAGTAAAAGGGTGCATTCGTTCTGTTCCCCTGTTAGATCTGTTGAAGGCGGCAGGTGGAGGAACTATGGAAGAAAGCTCCTCTGAGCAGTGCCCGTGCAGATATCTATAAAAGAGAGAGAGGTCACCAACGGCACGTCGGTGGGCCAGGGATGGCAGCATTGGGGTGAGGGTAGGGTCACCGGTACGACGTATAGCTCTCTTCTGAATGGAGTCCAGGATACCGAGTGTACAATCGGCAGCAGCACCCCAGATGTGGGAAGTATATAAGGCATAGAGATTAGCTGGTGAAAAGTATTTGCGAGCCCGGAAGAGGAAACCTAATTCCTTAGCAGCTGCTTCTGCAATTGATGTGACATGTTGGTGCCAATTGAGATTTCGGTCCACAGAAATGCCAACAAGTGAAAAAGATTCATTACTTTGAATAACTTGGTTGTTCATTGTGATGGGTCTAGGGCTGGGGTATCTCTTATGAGAAAGAAAGCAAGACTGAGATTTGGTGGGGTTGAATTGTACAAGATTTCTACTTCCCCAGTCTAATATTTTTGGAGATCCACGGAGACAGAACCCTCCATGCGTCTGCGATCCTCATCTAATTGGGCTAAAGAGACAGGATTAGAATATTGTATATTTGAGTGGAGGGTGCTGTCGCCCGCGTTACTGTGAACTGGGTTGGATGTGCTAGAAAGGAGGTCATTGATGTGGAGGAGAAACAAAGTAGGGGCTAAAGCTGAACCTTGAGGAACTCTTGCATGAATTGGATACATTTTAGAGGAATGGCCATCCACGACAACATAAATGCTCCGGTTGGAGAGAAAATTTGCTGTTCAGGTACAGAGTTTTGGTGGTAGGCCATAGGCCGGAAGTTTATTAAGCAGCGCTGCGTGCCAGACCTGGTCGAAAACTTTAGATATGTCTAGAGCGACAATCTGCGATTCACCGTGTAGTTCCATATACTTGTTACAAGAATGGGTGACAAAGGAAAGGAGGTCGGCAGTTGATCTGCGCTGACGGAATCCATGTGTTTTTCAAGAAATTTTAGTAATTCGGTGTTTATATACTTTTCCATCACTTAAGACACGACTGAAATGAGAGAAATAGGCCTGTAGTTGCTAGGAAGCGCTTTGGTATGATGTTTTATGCTGTTAGAGCCTCCCCAATCATTGATATTGCTTCTTCCCTGACAGCCGCCCATTTCTAACATCCCAGAACGGTATCCTCAACTGTGTCCTTTTCTGCACAGAACCTAAAATGGCCAGATTCTATCAGTACAAGTATGTAACGATAGGAGCCAAAGCGCCCATGTACCGACAGAAACTGTTTGAGGTAGTAGCCAACCTCACCGTGTTTTCGTTGTGCTCAAGTAATGATTGTGGGTATTAGCCGTTTTGTCGGCTGGGCTACCATGGTCTCCTCCTCCCATTGTTTCTGCCATTTTGCTATTGTAAGTTCTCTTCTTCTGTTCCGCCTGATTCATATTTTTTCGTAAGTCCGCTCTGCTGCTATTACCTGTATAAACTTGGTGGATACTGTTCTGCATGAACTGGCGATTCTTATAGCGAATTTCCTCTGACTGCTTTCATGTATCTTTCTGTACTTGGTTTTGGATAGCCAGTCTTTCCAAGCAGGGGCATCGCATAACAAAATGGAGATTACAACGCTGCTAAGTAATCTTCTCTTCCCTTCGTTGGTTCAGTCGGTTATATACCGAGCTGTGTTAGATTCATTATCTCTAGACAATGCCTTACCAACTGAAAACCACCTACCGCAGTGCGAGGCAGGCTTGGAATTACCTTATGGTATTACTTCCGGTAAGCTTCTCCTTTTTTGGCCTGTCTGTGGTGCATGCAGGTTTCAGTTGTGTTGTAGTTGTGCTGCTGCTTCTCTTCTCTATATATCTTCATTCTCTCCCATTATCTTCTCTATCATCTTATCTATAATGGTCCATTGATTGTCGCTTTCCAGCATATGTGGTATGATATTTTCTGTTGTTAGCGCCTCCCCAAACATTGCTGCCGCTTATTCCCTGACAGCCACCTATTTTACATCCCAGAACGGTATTCGCGACTGTATCCCTTTCTCCACAGAACTTAAAAAGGTCAGATTCTATCAGTGAAATTATGTACAGATAGGAGCCAAAGCGCCCATGGCCCGACAGAATCTGTGTGAGGTAGTATCCAACCACACCGTGCTTTTGTTGTACCCAAGGCTTGATTGTGGGTATTAGCCGTTTTCACCACTGGGCTACCATGGTATCCTCCTCCCATTGTTCCTGCCATTTTGCCATTGTAAGTTCTCTTCTTCTGTTCGTTTCAGCCGCCTTGCTCATATTTTTTCGTAAGTCCGCTCTGCTACTATTACCTGTATAGACATGGTGGATACTATTCTGCATGAACTGGCGATTCTTATAGCGATTTTCCTCTGAGTGCTTTCGAGGATCTTTCTGTACTTGGTTTTGGATAGCCAGTCTTTCCAAGCAGGGGCATCCTATAACAGAATTGAGATTACAACGCTGCTAAGTAATCTTCTCTTCCTTTTGCTGAGACCTCCGATGTTAGTCTGATCAGTGCTACAGTCATCTTATCAGCTCCTTCCGCTGCATTCTTGATGTGCCAGCCAATGTTCATGTTTGCCACAGCGACATTCCAAGGTATTGCCTCTAAAGACCTTACTTATTACAAATAAATAACTTAATACCATTATCGGTTATCCACCTTTCATTGCAGAGTCTGCTACAAGCTCAACTGTGGTGCAACGATTAGATGACTGGCTGATGAGCGAAGGAACGCGGGTTCAAATCTCACCGTTGACTGAATTTCTCTTTCAACTTTTTTTTTTACTTTTCTTCATCATTGATTCAATTTTAACGTTATGTGATTAGATTATGTATTTCGAAAAATTTTTTGAGATCTTTTGTTAAAAATGAAAGATAAGCACTTTTAAGACTTTTAATTCAAGTTTAATAGCAGGTGTTTTTGTCCTTAGTTGCTAAAACCGTTCCACACTTTTTCCTTTGAAGAAACATTTGTGGCGAATTTTTGTATGAAAAATTATTCAATTGATGCAACATTTTTTAAAAGAAATTCGTCGAAAATAAAGTTTTAATGGATTTGGGTGCAAACAAATTATTTTCTTTTCAGTTTTAATTACAGATTAGGTATATAATCTGAATTTTATGTATTCTTTTAGCAAAATTTTGTATAAAAGATATTTAGCCAGTTTTCGCAGAAATTTTGTTGTGCTTCGTGGAAATAATCTTTTGTAAGATATTTTTGTCAAATTTTGGTAAGTAGTGATAAATGTTTAATATGTTATTATAAATATTTTTTTACGGATTTTCTTGAAAGATTTTTTGCAAATTTTAATGAAATTATTATTAAATGTCGTCGAAAAAGTTTTTGTGAAAAAATTACATGTTGGTAGGTGGTTCGTTACCCAGGAAAAAAGGACCTTTTTTAAATTTATTTTTATAAGCTATTTTTCTTGTACAAAATCTTCTTTTAATAGCGAATTTTCTTATAAATGAATTGAATGAATGAAAAAGTTTTTGTGAAAAAATTATATGTTGGTAGGTGGGTAAATACCTTGAAATGCTTCGTTGACCAGGAAAATAGGACAAGTTTTTTAAAGATTTATTTCATTTCCTTTTATTAGCGAATTTTCTTGCACAAAATGTCCTTAAATAGCGAATATTCTTATAAATGAATTTAATGAATTTTCTTTGAAGAAACATTTATTGGGAATTTTTGTATGAAAAATTATTCAATTCATGGAACATTTTTCAAACGAAATTCGTCGAAAATAAGCTTTTAATGGCTTTTCGTGCAAACAAATTATTTTATTTTCAATTTTAATTACAGATTAGGTATATAATTTAAATTTTATGTATTCTTTTAGCAAAATTTTGTGTACAAAATATTTAGCCAAATTTTATGCCTGCTTTCATTAAAAAAAAGACATATTTGCCATTAAAAACATTTAAATAAAAATTCACTACCATAACGCACTTGCTGCGTCCATACTTTTTTATTTATTTGTTAAAACTAGCTCACATAAAGTAGTTGCAGCTTAACAATTTTTTCCACATTGAATTTAAGGTTATTTTCAGTGAATTTTCGTAGAAGAAAATTCACTATTGGGGAGATTCCGACTTTTGAATTTTGAAAAAAATGTTGCAAATGAGCGCGAACTAGGACCCCTAGAACCCATATCCGGGTTCAGTTTTAATGTTATATATGTATATATATATATATATATATATATATATATATATATATATATATATATATATATATATATATATATATATATATATATATATATATATATATATATATATATATATATATATATACATACATACAGGGCTTTCATTAATTCCCGAGGTTTAGCTAGAAAGTTTATCGTTTAATAGTATGCCTGCTTTCTTTAAAAAAGAACACATATTCACTACCATTACGCACTTGCTGCGTCCCGACTTTTAGATTGGTGGCTTGTTGTTAAATATATAGGGTTTTTATTAATTTCCGAACCCCACGTGACCGCTTAAGTTGGGCAACCCGGCATACACGGTTGTACAACCTGAATCAATGAAATCCCTAAGATGCCAGTGTTGTCTCATATTTCCTTTGGGGTTTTATCAAAAATATAAAAATTATAATAAGTTGAGACAGTAAATGTCTTAAATGTATTTATTATTTAGTATTTTCAACAGCAAGTCTGTTCATGTATGGTTTAGTGTTATTGATTGTTAAAAAAATAAATTAAAAACATAATCAAATATTACTTTTATTTTGTATAGATCTCAAAATTTTGTAATGTACGTAAACAAATTGAGGTCCGATTATTTAAACTTCTAATTTACGGTTTTAGGAATGTGTATTGTGTAACATGTAACAAATATGTACCTGTTTGGGCAGATTACCGACGAACAGATTTGGTAGGGCTTCGTTCCATGCGATGTCGAATATCGTCAACAACATAACCTTAACATACCTACACTTTTATCTTACGTAAAAACGCAAGGAAAATGCTAAGTTTTCATAAAAACTGTTTATTTTTATTGTCCAACAGATAGAAAATTATTTGAAGAAGGTAAACACTGGTCGAACTTGGAAAATGCACAATATACATACAAAATAACCGTCAAAAGAAAAATGAGCGCCGATGGACTGAACTGTCAATTGTCAATTGATTTAGTAACTTTAGGGTCCCTAGTCTAGTGAATTTTTATGGTTACTTTTTGACTGCCAACTCATAAAATCATAATCCACTAACACAGAGACAGAATCCAGTCACGTGGGTTTCGGGAATTAACGAAAGGACTATATATATATATATATATATATATATATATATATATATATATATATATATATATATATATATATATATATAACTACCAAATTTCGTTACCATAGCTTTTTCATTTTTAAGGTATAAATTTTTTTCGAAAGAAAACTAAAATTGTCCCGGAAAACATGGAGCCATTTTTATGGTTACTTTTTGACTGCCAACTCATAAAATCATAATCCACTAACACAGAGACAGAATCCAGTCACGTGGGTTTCGGGAATTAACGAAAGGACTATATATATATATATATATATATATATATATATATATATATATATATATATATATATATATATATATAACTACCAAATTTCGTTACCATAGCTTTTTCATTTTTAAGGTATAAATTTTTTTCGAAAGAAAACTAAAATTGTCCCGGAAAACATGGAGCCATTTTCCTGGCTAACGAACTTATATATATATATATATATATATATATATATATATATATATATATATATATATATATATATATATATATATATATATATATATATATATATATATATATATATATATATATATATATATATATATATATATATATATATATATATATATATATATATATATATATATATATATATATATATATATATAGGTATCACACCGATAACTCAAAAAAATAATAGGCCGATTTTGATAAAATTTGTCACGAACCTTCCCTTTGTAAGTGGCTTGGATAAGTTCGTTAGCCAGGAAAATTGCTCCATGTTTTCCGGGACAATTTTGAGTTTTCTTTCGAAAAAAATTTATACCTCAAAAATGAAAAAGCTATAGTAACGAAATTTGGTAGTTAGGTGTATGATATAAAAAGTAAACTATACACCAAAATTTAGATTTCTATGTTACAATAAAAAAAAAGTTATAGAAAATACTTGGTGCCAGATTATTTCTATGAAAATTCACTAACAGAACGGACTTGGTGCGTCCAGACTTTTACTATTCTCAGCCTGTAAAGATGCTCACTGACGTAACACTAATTTACAAATAGAAACATTTATACAATTACTGAAAACAGTATTTTATTATTAGGTAATAAAACACAAATTAGATGATTATGTTTACATTAATAACTGCTGATTGTATTTATTGTCCGAAAAATCTCACGTAAATAAAATTTTATTATTCATGTAGCCTGTTTATCGTAATTTACAACGTCAATATAAACTAGTCGTTTTAATATCTGTCGGACAGATGTATTTATTGTTTTAATAATGGAAAAGAGAAGCAGTAAAGTTATATGTTCCTCTTTTTGTGAACCATCATCAAGAAATTTACATAAATTCACTGTAGATTGAATTTTATTTACGTCCTTCGAGATACAGAAGTGGAGCTTTAATAAATTCAAAATGGGACGCATCTTCAAACTTTAAACGACACTAAAACAAAAGTTTTGCTCTTATCTTAATGTGATGCACTTAATTAATACTCAAATTACCAGGGTATAGCTCTAATTATGGATGTGCATTCAGAAAAATGTACCCTCTTTAATTATCTGCATCGATTTTCCTACCCTCTAATGCAACTTTATATCTTGTGTTGGTATAGCTCTATTCAGCGATGCTTAGGGCATATTCTTTGTACTTTATTATGAAAATGTACAGGGTAATTCTTATTCAGTCCCACTTAAGTTTTCTATTTTTCTTTGTTTAGAAAAAAAATGTAAATAAAAAAGTTGTGGGAAATTTGCTGCCCAGTTGAATTTTCATTTCAGAAAAACAAGTAAGCATTACGTTTTTTATTGACAAACTAAATATATGTTTTCAGTGAATTTTGTGGTCAAAAATTGCAAACGAGGAGATTGCCACTCTGGAAAACACGAACTAGAATTCTAGAACCCATATTCAGGGTCAGTTTCAATTTTTATAATGGCCATATTTTGCAGAAATTTGGTCTTTATCTTGCAAATGGCTCGGAAAAGTTAGTTATCAAAGAAAATCGGACCAGTTTTTTTGGGAAAAAAAAACATATATAAAATTTAGTTTTTGAACTTGAAAGAAAAAAAGCTAAAACCATTTAACATATTGTTTCCCTCAGGGCTCGTCCGCGACATTGCCAGCCCGATAGCACTGCAGCCTTTGACTTATTGTGCATGCCCTTAGTCTTTTTACTTCACCCATTCCAAAATCACTGTGCCTTGAACTAGTCTGCACAGCAATTGGTAGGGTGAAGTTTTATATTGCTCTGTCTCCGGTCTAGAGTGACCGTAGATCAGTTGTCTTTTGCGGTCCAGAGCTTTACACTCGCACAAGATGTGCTGGGATGATTCCTCCCCCTCGTCGCAGAGTCTGCATGCAAGGTCCCCTCGAACCGCCCCATTTATGCAGGTGTTTCTTGACGGCCATGTGTCCCGTCAAAAGCCCTGCTAAGATTTAGCAGCCCCACACCTCTCTTTGAACTGGGTTCGTCAATTACTGACTTCCCATGTCTGAGCCCTGGACAGTCTATCCAGTACACCTTGTGTTCGTTTCTGACCCAGGACTTAATCGCTACCCTGGCAGTGTTCTTTGTCACGCTCAGAACCGGTTCTGGTCCTATAAATGGTTCAGCTGACCCTCTCTTCGCGAGACTCTCAGCTTCTTCATTGCCTTTGACCCCCAAGTGACCCAGCACCCAGATGAGGGTGACCTCATTCTGCCCAGCCAGGTAGCTCGTCTCGTCTCGGCATTTACTTACCAGCCTGGAATTTACCGAATTTACCCGTGGGCTACTTAGGGCTTTAAGGGCTGCCTGGTTGTCTGTGGCTATGAGCATGCGCTTGTTGGTGTAGCCCCTCCCCTTGTTTTCCCGCACACAGTGCAGGATGGCGTACATTTCGGCCTGAAAGACCATTGCATGAGCTCCAAGGGAAATACTATGACTTACCCTCGGCCCTTCCGAATAAACACCTGCCCCCGTCCAACACTTCCCGCCGGATTCGTCCGTGAACAAGACGAGCGCGTCCCGTGGTATGCCCGGCGTCTCCTCCCGCAATGCCTCGCGGCCGGGGATATTTAACATATTACAATTAACAATATTTTGGGTGTCACTGGAGACCAGAACATCTAAATGACGCGTGTGGTAAACAAGATCTATTAGGTATTACAAAGATTAACTTTTCTTAGTGCTAAAGATCAAGGAGTATGAGAAACATTGGTGTATATTAAATTTTATAGTGTTTTTTTTGCAAATTTGAAAAGGCACAATTTATGATTTTTTAAGAAAAATTCTGAAACTGATGCAGTTTATGAGCCGCTAATGTTACATAAATTGTCTTTAATAAGGTCTTAGATGTATATTTTGATTATATATATATATATATATATATATATATATATATATATATATATATATATATATATATATATATATATATATATATATATCGTACCGATAACTCAAAAAGATAATAGGCCGATTTTAATAAGATTTGGTGGGTACCTTCTTTTTGCAAGTGGCTTGGACAAGTTCGTTAGCTAGGAAAATAAGACCAGTTTTTTCCGGCAAAGTTTTGGGTTTTCTTTCGGAAACTTTTTGTATCTTCCAACATATCTAAGATACGACAACCAAATTTGGAACTCAAGTTTACACTATCAAAGATACCTTACGTGTGGAAATTCAGATATCTAAGTCATAATAAAAAAATTATAAGCTTAAAAAAAATGGTGCCACTGATATCGAGAGAAAGGTACAAAACCAAAATATTTTGTGTGGATAACAAAACCTATTGTATATTACAGGCAAAGATTATGTTTTCTTGACACAAAAAGGTCAGGAAATAGCAAAAAAATGATTGAAAATATTATGGTCTTTCTTTTCAAAACGTGAAAGTCGCGATTTGAAACGTCAAACTTTGCAGTTTTTAGACGAAGAACCCGAAACCAATACGGATTATGTAGAAGAAAGGCTCCCTAGAATAATTATCCAGGGTCAATTTCAGTTTTCACATCTTTAAGTATATACAGGCTGGCGCGGTAAAGCTCAATGTATCCGTTATTATTGAAGATATGGCAAAATATTATATAAGTTAATTATACGGTGTTTTGAGCTGCATCTTATAAAATTTTGTTGACAATCACAGGGTGGCCCATAAGTCGTTGAAAATACACTTTTTAATTTTGATTACAGATTAGGTGTATAATTTCAATTTTATGTATTTTTGCAGCAAATTTTTGTATAAAAAGTTATTGTAACAAAATCTTTGCGAATTCAGTTGAATTTTTTTTCAGATCTTCGTGAAAAAAACCCTGTTTAGCCAATTCTCCTGTATTTTTTTTTAGAAATATTTGTAAAATAATGTGTGTCTTCACGAAATTAATTGTTTGAAAATGTTTACGCCAACTTATTTTTTATTGGTTAAACAGCTCTCTGTGAATAATTATATCTGGGCTGGTGTAGCTTTTGTGTGAATTGCTTGGATAGGTACGTTGGCTAGAAAGTCAGACCAGTCTTTTTTTGGAAAAATTTTAAATATATGTTCGGAAAATTTTTGTACTTTTTCAAACATAAAGTTAGTTTGACGAAATACGGTACATTGTTCTACTATAAAAGGTATATCTACTAAATTTTATGTCTTTCTTAAAAAAACATATTTAGCATTAAAAATAGTTCTATGAAATGGCTTGTGTTGCTGTATCTGCTTGTGTCATTTTGTAGCTCTCTCAGATTTTAGCTTGACTATTGGTTAAAATTTTACTGTGTGACTTGTGATTTTAACTTTTGACATTTTCTGTAGAGAATATCTTGTCATCATTGTGCTCTAACGTGCACAATTGACTACCGGAAAAACTAATGTTTTTCTGGCACACACATCTTATTGTGATTATAGATTTATCTCCTGAGGATGGCCTCTTGGAGGACGAAACACGTTGGGAAGTAATTAAACGAATAAATTTGTTGTCTGGTGAGAAGCCTTTCATTCAATGTTTAGTCATAATATACATATTTAAATAACAGACTGAACCTATGAATGAAGTACGTATCCCACAAAACTGCACCCCTTTGACAATAAATTCGGCCTGTCTCCCATAATTTCAGTATTACATACCAAATCAAAGATGTTGAGGGGGAGAAGTTTTAGAATTGACACCCTGTATATGGATTCATTGAATGAAGGCACATGCTAACATAATTATGTGAAGAAAAACAACTCAGCCGACGCAGATATTTGATTACGAATATCAAGAGAACAAATTTTAATTTACTTCATCCGTTTAATGAATAAGAAAACAAAAATACCCGGAGGCATGTTCTGAAGCGGCAACAGCATATTTCTTAATGAATTGCTTAGTTAAAAGAACTTTGCGATGTTTAAAATTCAAATGAAATTTAATACTAATTAACTGCTCCTGTTGATTTAATTTTTGATACAGCTATTACAGAAAAAGAAAATATATTAATTAGGAAGCGCTTACGGTTTAAGTTACCGCCGGTACATCGTATAATTTAAAATGTTAGGCAAATTAACATTTCACATCCGACATATTGCATCCACGTTAGTTTTAAATTAAATAGTATAAAGAAAAGCGGTTCTCAATATGTGGGACGTGCCCCTTGGGTCGACGTCGAAGCATTCGAGAGAGCTTCGAAAGCAATAAATTAAAAGCATTTCTTTGCATTTTCATTCCATATTTAAAAGACTGAGGTTGGACACTGCGGCTGGAAACTGAAACAAAAAGCAAAATCACCCCCCAAAAACCACAAAAATAATAACAAAGAATGAGTAAGTTGCAAATAATTTACTTTTGATGGAAAACGTATTTAAAGTACAGCAAAATATTCTAAAAATATATGACTACAAGTAAACCCCCTTTAAAGTGAACCACTAATTAGTAATAAATTATTGAAATATTGAATATAATTCAAAAAGACAGGGTGGGCGAAAACGCGATATGATTGGAGAAGAGGTTTGTGACGTCACGATCTGGTGCATCTGCGTTTTACGCGGGCATCATCATTTAACGTTGTCTTGTTTTCGTTTGTATTTGCATCGAATTCTGAGCAGTTTATCATAATTTTAAGTAGTTTTGGTGTTTAGTGCATAATATAGGTTCAAAGGTAGTGAGTTGTGTTTAATCTAGTTTAGTGCGTGACTGTGTGATGGCTTCAGCAGATTCAGAATCACAATACGAGAATGCGAAAGACATAACAGTTCCTGGACATAAATATTATAAGTGATGGATAGTGCCCAAATGTACTCCCATAACAATAACTACCCCCAACAAATTATTATTTAATGTACCTAAGGATGAGAAAATCAGGAAGAAATGGTGTATATTTTTCTTGTAACATTTTGAGGTTATGCTTTAATGTACATTATATTTTATAAGAAATTACTATATAAAATCCAACAAAGGTATTTAGAGGATAATATAATACTATATATGTTATACTGGTAATCAAATTTGATGCCTGCTTTCTGAAAAAAACACACATATTTGCTATTAAAAATATTTTTATGAAAATTCATTACCATAACGCACTTGCTGCCTCCCGAACTTTTAATAATTTAAAAAGAATCATTCTTTGATGTGGTCAGATTCAGCTAATAGTTCACTTCAGGGTGAACGAGCCTTTTTCAGACGAGTGTGGAGAGTTATGCCCGAGCGAAGCGAGCAGAAAGCACTCTTCCAGAAAAGATTTTTTTCAAATTTTGATAGCAGGTAGGATGTGATCCTATCATGTGATATATCATTGTGATCAGAAAGAAAGACTTTTAAAAAATGCCAAATCCAATATGGCTATAAGAAAAATCAAAGTTAACTTTTGCATCAGGAACGCATTGGAAAATATGATGACAGATTTAGATTGCCCGTGATAAAGTTTCCTAACAATGTCATAGTTTCAAAAGTCAAGTTCTTTCGGTATTCGCTTGAAATCAGAAAAAAAAAATTGAAAATTTTGTTTTTTTTTAGGTAGTATAACCTAAATAGTAATAGTAATGTACCATATATCATTAAAATAGCTTTGTTGCTGCAAAACGTACAAACATTTTCCGAAAATAAACTTAAAAATTTTCAGAGAAAACGGGTCCGACTTTCCTGGCCAACAAACCCCTTCAAGCTATTTATACACCTGTTTATGAAATTTTATGTTATTTCCGGAGATACAAAAATTTTCCGAAAGAAAACACAAAAGTTCCCTGGAAAACCAGTCAAATTTTCCTGGCTAACGAACTTATCCAAGCCACTTACAAAAGCAAATTTGATTGAAATCGGTCCATTATTTTTTTAGTTATCGGTGTGATAGATATATATATATATATATATATATATATATATATATATATATATATATATATATATATATATATATATATATATATATACAGGGCGTTTCGCACAAGAACCGACACAGAGCAGGGGCAGGGGAATCCAACATATTGCAACTTACTCCTATACTAAGTTGCACCCCTGAGAAGTTATAGGCTTTGAAAGTGTTTCTAATTTCGAAAAAAAAAAAACAATATCTTAGTTATTCCTGAACTTAGTAGAACTAAATTTGGTACATGTTTTTAGTGTATCAAGGAGAATAATCGACAGTAATAAAAATTCAATTGAAGCTGCTTAAAGGGTTGATAAGGGATAATTCGTCCTTAAAATGTGACAGAATTCTTTATAATTTCTGAACGTCACAACGTCTGGGTTAGACATATTTCCAAGGTAAAAAAGAACAGAAACAAGGCTATACTCCAGACTGAATTTATTTAGTAAAAGCCCTACGCGTTTCGGCCCATATATCTAGCCATCTTCAGGGGCTTCCTGAAACATTACAAAAGGTGTTTGTGTCAGAAACACAGTTTCTGCTAGGTCGTTTTACGAAAAATTCGCTAAAAACTAAAAATGACATCTGAAATTTTCTTTCAGGTAATTGATCACAATAGAAACGCAGGTTTGCCCTAATTTAACCATCCTCGTATCTGCGACGGTTTACAAGATCCCAGTGGTGAGACTAGAATTTGAACTACCCTGTATAAACATATAAAAATTGAAACTGACCCGGATATGAGTTCTAGGGGCCGTAGTTCGCGCTTGTTTGAAGACATTTTTTTCAAATTCAAAGGTCGAAATCTTCCTATCGGTGATTTTTTCCATGAAAATTCACTAAAAAGGGGAAGCAGTAAATAGAGAGGGAAATTTTTGAAAAACCTGGAGCAACTCACTAATGTAAAAAAGCTACAATAAAATAAAAATTGCTACCGAAAGCTTGAGAGTCAAGTGACGTCCTATTATTTCTTTCACACAATGAAACCTTCTCAAAATTGTGTTCAGTTTCAGACCTGCAAACAAAGTCCAAGCATGTTGAGTTATAACTTAAATAATTTTAAGAACCTTTTTTTTTTCAAAATAAAATCGCTAACGTTTACTGAGTGGTGGAGTGGTCCTAAAGTAGAAACGTCGAAGAACATCCGAGAACATCTAGAATTCATAAGGGCCTCTTGCTCCAGTTAGCTTACGTGCTGGCTACGTCCTTCACCTACAGAAACGAAACCCAACAGTGAAGCCAGGGAAGTAGTCTCCAAGTCGGTATGTAGTATTATTTTATTATCATTATTATGATTATTACATAATCAAGAGTAAATGGAATGCCTATAAATTACTCATAAACTTAAAAAATAAAGCAGCATTCAGAAATCTAGTGCTTACTTAACACAAATAAATATAAACAAACATAAAAAAATACAATGTCTTTAACACCAACACTATTACACCACTCTCACCGCTCCCCCCTCATTGCATCCAACCTGTTCTTAAAAATACATGTGCTAGGAGCTGTCACTACTTCCTCGGGCAGAACATTCCACTCGCCAAAAACCCTATTAAATAGAAATGAACTACGAACCGTTGTTCGAAATGATTCTTTTTTTAACTTGAGCTAGTGACCACGTAAGTGAATATTTGCTGAGAGCTGGAACATATGCGAAAGATCAACTACAATGCACCCATCAAGTGCATTATATGTGCAGATCAAATCACTCCTGGCTCGTCTCTCAGAAAATTTCGATAAATCACACAGCCTCAGCTTTTCATCGTAGTTCGGACGCACAGTACCACAAGGCAGACGTGTGGCTTCACACTGCATGGACTCTAACATACCCTTGTCTCTCTCCAACACAGGACACCACACAACCACTGCATACTCTAGGACAGGACAAACATACATAATGTAAAGCCTGTTAAAAGTTTTGACTGAGCAGCCCTTAAAAGCATTAGGCATTGTTGGAGAAACATAATTGGTACGCCCCTGACTCTTTACTTTCATTCGCTTACACTATCCTTTAAGTTTCTACCTGGAATTAGTTATCTCTGGATTTCAATATCTTTTCCAATTTGCTGGTAATCTTTATCGTCTGTATCGCAATAGGTTTACGCATGAATACTGCCATACAAAGGATACTTATATACCGTTAGGTTCTTTATTGTAAATAGCTTGAGCTGTCTTTGACGTATTCTTTAGATGCACCCAGTGGATTTTCTTCACTAGGAATAATGCTTCAACCTAGCTGGCCATTTTGTATTACTGGCATTATGTTATGTAAACTACGTCACCTAGCGTTACGCAAAAGCTCGATAAAAGCAAGCTTTTCGCAAGGTACAAGTCAGTTCCACGCCAGATCTCATCTTCTTCGTTCCTTCTTCGCTCCTTGGAACCCTGAGTTCCAAATCTTCCACTTAAACATCGCTCGTGTGTTTAAGCCAGTTCAATTCTACAGTGCCGTTCTACAACGATTCTCATCTTAATTGCTTTTTGGGACTTCTAAGATCCCGATCTTCTACCTAAAGATCGCTAGTGTGATTACGCCACTTCAGTTTAAGCTCCAATCTTCCTACAGAAATTTCGTTCGTACAGTAGTACAGTAAAAAGTCAGTGTTTTCTTCGAAATTTGAAAGTATACGCGCAGTTAAATGCAATAGCAAGTAGCTAATAGGATTGTGAAATCTCCTGAATAACCCATGAAATCAAGTGTAAAACCGCAAATTGTAAATAAATGTTAAGTTCTAAGTGTATATAGTAACAATACAACATATATAAATATAAAAAAGTGTATTATTGAAATCTTCTGGAATCCGGTGCACCTACAGTTATAAATACATTCCACACACAGTCCACATCTTCAAGATATTCTTCTTCACACGCTAATTAGCAAAGCCGACTAGTTAGCGAGGGTGGGATCAATCTACCTGTAAAACATTGGGGAAAGAAAACAAGCTCTTTCTCCCCCAGACATCAGGTAGAGCAGCTTATTGGCTTTAGATGTGACATGTGCAATATGGACAGACCATGACAAATTGGACGAGATAATGATCCCCAAATCCTCATGATTATCCACTGGATTGATAGATTGCTGCATTATATGATAAGACAATTTGGGATTGTTGAAACCTAAATGCAACACTGAAAATTGTTCGGTGTTCAAAGGCAATAGCCAGTTAGTAGACCAATTCGCAATAACCGATATATCATGCTGGATATCACTATAGTGAGTTACAGGATTCTGAAACGCTTTCAGATCATCCGCTTAGATCGTACACTCGCATTTTAACAAGCGAGGTAGGTCCGTAGTATACAATACAACAAACAGTATAGGACCAAGCACGGATCCCTGTGGTACTCCACAGAGAACAAGGCGAGACGAAGATGTAGTTTGTGCAACTGTCACGAACTGGTAGCTATCAGAAAGAGAGCTTTTGATCAAGCTCAGCACAGTGCCGCAAATACCAAAATGTTCTAATTTTAGTAGCAGACGATTTTTGGAACACGATCGAATGCCTTAGAAAAATCAAAATAAAGAACATCGAGTGGGTTTTTTCTATCAAGTGATCGCGTCCACCAGTCTACACAGGTTAATAAATTGGTGACAACTGAACACCCAGAAAGAAATCCGGTTTGCTTGTCGGATAAAATTTGGTTACTCAACAGGAAAGGCAAAAGCTTATTAACCCTTCGAGGACAACTGGTTAGTGACAGAAACCACCTTCTATGCAATCGGTTGTAGCAATGCCAACTGGTTTCCAATGACTGCCATGATGTATAATGGGTTGCCTATGTCCACTATTAACTGTTAGTGGCACTTATTCAATTGTTTAATCTCAATTCGTCTGGAAATAGTCATTATCTCCTGCGTGTTCTTCATGTGTGCAGGTTAAGTTTGTGTTATACCTGTTTTTGTGATTTTTATTGGAAAATATTCTGAAAAATGTTATGAAATATTATCATACAAACACATTATTAGCGTAATTGCTTCAGTGCCTGATTATAATTTCTTCGCATGGAATGTAATATGTGTGGTCACTGCTGATAACCACCGGGCTAACGTGCTATTATTTTGTAGGTTGTAAGATAAGTGGACGTTTGAAGACTTAAAGGCAATGTCTCAAAGAGAAATTTGGGCAATTTTAGACGATATTCCCAGCAATACTGAATCTATCACATCTGATGTAGATGACGAAGAAGCTTAACTTTCAAATCAAGCAGAGCTGCCAGACCCAAGCCAAAAACTGTTTGATATAGAATCAATGGAAATATGGTACGAATCAGACGAACATGTACAAGATAGTGACTATGACCCTGATGATGACATCCCATTGTCCGCATTACGTACTAAACTATGTAGAGGTTCAATTTCCTGGACAAACAGTCCTCAGTTCACTACTATAGTACAAACATTTTCGAAGCAAACTGGTCCTAACGTGCCAGAAAGTGTGAAGAGCCCAAAAGATGTGTTTCTTCATCTGTTCCCAAAAGAGCTTATAAATCATATTGTGTTTCAAACTAACTTGTACGCTGTCCAGCAAAATTGCCAAAAACCATATGTACCTACTAATAACGACGAAATCAAGAGATTCCTCGGAGTAAATATGATCATGACTTTGACGAAGATGCCTAGCTATCGCGATTACTGGTCATCCAGAGAAGAAATGAGAGATTTCTATATAAGTTCTGAAATGTCAAGGAACAAATTTTCATGGCTACTTACCAACTTACATCTGAATGATAATGCTTTGCAACTCAAGAAAGACGAAGTGGAGTTTGATAAGTTATACAAAGTAAGGTTATTACTGACGAAATTATCAGAGACTTTCGCTACAGCATTACATCCAAGTGAATACCAATCAAAATCGATGAATCGATGATCAAATTCAAAGGCCGCAGTAACATCCGGAAGTACATGCCGATGAAACCGACCAAACGTGGTTATAAAGTTTGGGTACGAGCCGATTCTACCGGTTATATGTGCCAATTTCAAATATATACGGGTAAAGTTAGTGATGCTGTTGAAAAAACTTAGAAAGTCGTGTTGTAAAAGACCTGACAAGAAGCTTAGTTAGTAAATACCATAGAGTTTATTTAGACAATTTTTCCACTCTGTGCAGCTTCCGCAAGATCTGCTTCAAGATAGAATTTACTCTTGTGGGACTGTTCGTCGTGGTAGAACAAATCTACCTGATTTCAAAGGAGACAAAATTCTGAAACGAGGAGAGTCAGATTGGCATGTTTCCAGGTCGGTGTAGCCGCTTTGAAGTGGATGGATAAACGCAGTGTTCTGTTGTTGAGCAATTACCAAAACCCTTCCATAGTAGAAACAGCCTCAAGAAAAAGGAAGAATGGTTTGGTAGAGGAAATAAACTGCCCTCTGCTCGTGAAAAACTACAATCGACATATGGGATATGTTGATAAATTTGACATGTACAAATCATTATATGAAATGGACCGAAAATCGCACAAATGGTGGCACAGAATTTTTTGGTATTTTCTGGACGCATGTATAGTAAACGCCTTAATTTTGTACCAGAAGAGAACACCAGCAAAAATTAGGAGTCTTAAGCAATTTCGTTTGTCATTTGCTGTTGGTTTGATTGGTGCCTCACCTGAAAATGAGAAACGTGGCCGTAAATCGTCCAGCACATCTTCAAATAAATTCAAAAAAATTGTGCCATTAGAAGTACGATATGATAAATGTGTACATTTGCCAGAACGTTGTAGTTCACTAAGATGTGCTAACTGTAGCACTTCAAAAGATGTGCTAACTGTAGCACTTCAAAAGATGTCCACCATATGGAAATGTTCCATTTGTAATGTGGGACTCTGTCTTAACAAGGACCGGAATTGTTTTACCGCGTACCACACTAAGTGAGCAGGTGCCCAGTGGTTACTAACGGAAACCATATCCTGCAGGACAAAAGACGTTTTAAACAAATAAGTGTGTCATTTACTTTACATTAAATAAGTATAATAAATATGTTTTTATAAGCAAAACAGATTTTTTCAAAAAGAAATTAATTGTGTCCTCAAAGGGTAACCGTTCTGCAACTTTAGAGATTATATGTCGAGGACTTATAGGTCTGCGGTTTGCAAGATCTAGCTTATTGACCGTTTTAAATACAGCAGTAACAGAAGCAGTTAGCCAAGCAGTGGGTAGTACTCCCTCGTTGAAAAAAACCCGAAAAAGTACTGCCAGAGGGACGGAAAGAAATTTTTTCAAATTCAAAGGTCGAGATCTCCCCAATTGTGATTTTTTTTACGAAAATTCACTAAAAAGCTGAAGCGGTAAATAGAGAGGGAAATTTCTGAAAAACCTGGCTCACTAATGCGAAAGCTGCAATAAAATAAAAATTGCTACTGAAAACTGAGAGTCATGGTGGCCCCGACAAGGGGATCGCCTTTAGGCCGTGGTGACGTTATAATATTCCTTCAATTACTTAAATCTCCTGAATCATAATTACAGTACGAATGTTTGAGTTAATATGTAAATCAGGATTAAGTCGCCGATTATAAAAATCAATTTAATAAAAAGCACATAAAAATGCAGGAGACAGCTGCCCAACCCCTCTAATAATCACCAGGACAAGTTGATGAATAAAGTGTTACATTATGGGAAGCTGCATATGACAAAGCGTTATTCTGTCTGCCACCCTCGCATTCGCCACTCGGCCTCCCCCAAGGGCCAGAGCTGTTGCCGTTTTAATATTCAGATTGGTTACACCTTTTATCTGTATAGGAAATAATTTAAAGCCATATTTGCCCTAAGCATGACCCTTGTTTGTTTTTTACACTTGTCTCCTTTGATGAGAAGATTAATGGACACAAGTGTTGCGAAATGAAATTTTATGTCGACCATGTCTCAATTTTATGCTTTGTAATGCGCATTATAATGTGACACTGAGTATTTAATACAGTCACACCCCTATTTTCAATAATATTTCGTTAGATTTTACCGATTCATGCAAATAAAACAAGTTTATATTCGTTTTGCTTAAAGTTATTTATATATTTTGTAACGAAATTTCATGTCGTTATCGTAAATCTAATTTCTATTTTATAAAACAAAACTCTACAAATATTTATTTTTCAGAACTATGCCATATATCATTTTTAACAACACTTGTATATAAGTAAAAAGTTGCATATAATATATGTCCAAGTAGTTTCTTCATTGCCGTTTGCCAGAAGCATTACGTGGTATAATAGCTAGGATGAAGCTCATCACTATCTACCAACAATTTGGATTCAGAAATAAAAACAGCACCGTTTTGCAGGTGGCCAGAACTGTTAACGACATTACCATAAATTTTACTAAAAATAAATGTACAGTCATGACCCTACTGGATATCAAATAGTGGATCGATGGGCTCATCTATAAACTTATCAAACTCAAAATACCCAATGCGCTAATTAAGACCACCTATTCGTACCTCAAAAACAGAAGCATGAGAGTAAAGGTAGAAAATGCCATATCAGGAACCAAGAACATAAATGCCGGCGTTCCACAAGGCTCAATCGTCGGACCGAAACTTTTCAGCCTCTACATAAACGACATTCCACAATTTCCGAAAACAAACTTGGCACTCTTTGCTGTCGACACAGCAATCTACAGTCACTCATTCTCGGCACCGATGGCTAACACCCAAAACCAAATTCACGTAAATATGTTATATATTATAACACCTGGAGAACAACCTTAAACGCAGACAAAACTGAAACTATTATTTTTTTAAGAAAATTCACAAACAACAAAATATTTAAGAAATTAAAGGTAGAAAATGCCGAAATAGACCCTAATAGAGATAACGTAAAATATTTAGGTATAACCCTCGACCGAAGGCTTAATTTTCACAGCGAGATTAACCAACTGATCAAAAAAGGACACGCTGCCCTAAAAACAGTCTATCCCCTGCTAAAAATTGCATCACTGGGCACTACAAACACTACTAATTTACAAGATGATTATTAGATCCATCATCACATATGGTGCCCCTGTTTGGTGCAGCATATCAAATACCAAATACAGAAAACTTAGCGTCTTTGAGAACAAGTGTTTAAGACTAATCACCGGGGGCAACAGATACTCAAAAATCTCTGACATGATAAGAAGAACGCACATCACACCAATCAAGGAATATGTACTGTCTTTATCAGAAAACTTCTATGAGAGGCAAACAAAAAACAGCCAACTAACCAGACGAATTCTTACAACCAGAACAGACAATCTCCATATAACATTTAAGCATAAACTCTCATTTTCAAGAACAAAATTCGGAACTTAAAGAACGCCAACAATCAACAGGCAATACCGTAGATATTATGCAGCACAACCAAACCTAGGTATCTAGATATAGTATAAATGTAAATATGTATGTAGTGTACATAATTATAAGTTAATGTGGTTGTTTTTATATCAAAAACAAAATAATGTTAAGGCAGGTTTTCCCTAATTTTCCTGCTAATTAAAATTAACCAACTTAAGAACACAGTAGGAACATAAAAACCATATATAGCATACTCTTAAGAATATATATATATATATATATATATATATATATATATATATATATATATATATATATATATATATATATATATGTTCTTTATTATATTCAAAATATGTAAACATAAACCATGGATAAATCTTAAGATAGGAGCCATGTTTATACTAAGGAAATTGTAAAATAATATTGTTAGATGTCTAGTTTTCTCTGTTTATAGACTAAAAC
Organism: Tillus elongatus; assembly: GCA_964006375.1. Lineage (NCBI taxonomy): Eukaryota > Metazoa > Arthropoda > Insecta > Coleoptera > Cleridae > Tillus > Tillus elongatus. The sequence continues at coordinate 22,676,727 of OZ023265.1, read as the reverse complement.
TTTCTACCTAACATATTGTAATATTTTTAACCTATGAATTATGAATAAATATTTTGAGATTGAATTGCCTGTCTGACGAGCGAAGGGACGAGCGTTCAAATCTCACCGTTGACTGAATTTCTGTTTTAACTTTTTTTCCTTTTTTCCTCCGTGATCCCATTTTAACATTATCTGATCAGATGGTGTAATTCCAATATATTTTTTAGCGACTTTGTGTGGAAAAGAATTCAAGTTTAATAGTAGCTGTTGTTGCCCTTAGTTGTTAAAACCGTGCCGCAGTTAACATAGACGTAGAGATTTGGTACATGAGAAGAGGTTGTTTTCTTCACTACAACCGGATTCGACTTTTACAGCATCCACAGGAAAAATAATTTTCTCTGTGAAGCCACAGAAAAAGTATCTAGTTCTGTATTTAGATCAGATTTTGAATTTTTTAAAATTTATTTATATTTGTATTAGTTAAATTTCTTGAGCAAAATGTTCTTTTAATACCGAATTTTCTTATAAATGAATTTAATAAATTTTCTTTGAAGAAACTTTTGTTGCGAATATTTGTATGAAAAATTATTCAATTGGAACATTTTTTAAACGAAATTCATCGAAAATAAGGTTTTAATGGATTTTCGTGCAAACAAATTATTTTATTTTCAATTTTAATTACAAATTAGGTATATAATTTGAATTTTATGTATTCTTTTTGCAACATTTTTGTAAAAAGATATTTATCCAGTTTTTTCAGAATTTTTTTTGTGCTTCGTAGAAATCATTTTTTGTAGCATGTTTTTGTGAAATTTTGGTAATTAATGGTAAATGTTTAATAAGTTATTATAAAAAAATGTTTACGGATTTTCTTGAAAAATTATTTGCAAATTTTCATGAAATTTTTGTTGAGTCGTCGAAAAAGTTTTTGTGAAAAAATATATTCGGATATAAATCGAACCATTCTTTTTATTTACTTAATTTATTTTGATTAGCGAATTTTTTGTACAAAATGTTCTTTTAATAGCGAATTTTCTTATAAATGAACTGAATGAATTTTGTTTGAAGAGACATTTGAGAATTTTTTTATGGAAAATTATTTAATTGATGGAACATTTTTATACGAAATTCGCAGAAAATAAGGATTTTCGTGCAAACAAATAATTTTATTCTGAATTTTAATTACAGATTAGGCATATAATATGAATTTTATGTATTCTTTTAGCAGAATTTTGTGTAAAAAATATTTTGCCAAATTCGATGCCTGCTTTCATTAAAAAAAGACATATCTTGCATTAAAAATATGTTTATGAAAATTCACTACCATACCGCACTTGCTGCGTCCAGACTTTTATGTATTTTTTTGCAAAATTTTGTGTAAAAAATATTTAGCCAGTTTTCGTAGAAATTTTTTTATGCTTCGTAGAAATCATTTTTGGTAAAATGTTTTTGTGAAATTTTGGTAATTAATGTTAAATGTTTAATAAGTTATTATAAAAAAAAGATTACGGATTTTCTTAAAAGTTTTTTTTTTGCAAATTTTCATTAAATTTTTGTTGTGTTGTCAAAAAAGTTTTTGTGAAAAATTATATTTTGGCAGTTGGGTAAATAACTTGAAATGGTTCGTTGGCCAGGAAAATCGGACCAGTTTTTTTATTTAATTTATTTTTATTAGCGAATTTTTTTTGCAAAATGTTTTTTTAATATGCGAATTTTCTTATACATGAATTGAATGAATTTTCTTTAAAGAAATATTTGATAATTTTTCTATGAAAAATTATTTAACCGAACATTTTTAAACGAAATCTGCCGAAAATAAGGTTTTAATGGATTTTCGAGCAAAAAAATTATTTTATTTTCAATTTTAATTAGAGATTAGGTATATAATTTAAATTTTATGTATTCTTTTAGCAGAACTTTGTGTAAAAAATATTTAGCCAAATTTGATGCCTGCTTTTGTTAAGAAAATACATATCTGGCATTAAAAATATTTTTATGAAAATCCACTACCATACCGCATTTGCTGCCTCCAGACTTTTATGTATACCTTTTGCAAAATTTGGGTAAAAATTATTTAGCCATTTTTCGCAGAAATTTTTTTGGGCTTTGTAGAAATAATTTTTTGTAGGATGTTTTTGTGAAATTTTGGTAATTAATTGTAAGTGTTTAATAAGTTACTATAAAAAAATATTTACGAATTTGCAAATTTTGATTAAATTTTTGTTGTCGAAAAAGTTAAAAGTTATATTTTGGTAGAAGGGTAAATAACTTGAAATGGTTGGTTGGCCAGGAAAATCGGACCAGTTTTTTTATTTATTCAATTTATTTTAATTAGCGAATTTTCTTGTACAAAATGTCCTTTTAATAGCAAATTTTCTTATAAATGAATTTAATGAATTTTGATTTGAGAATTTTTGTATGGAAAATTATTTAATTGATGGAATATTTTTAAACGAAATTGGTCGAAAATAAGGTTTTAATGGATTTTCGTGCAAAATTTTTATTTTATTTTCTATTTTAATTACAGACTAGGTACATAATTTAAATTTTATGTATTCTTTTAGTAGCATTTTGTGTAAAAAATATTTAGCCAAATTTGATGCCTGCTTTCATTAACAAGAGACATATCTCCTATTAAAAATATTTTTATGAAAATTCACTACCATAACGCACTTGCTGCGCCCAGAATTTTTTTGCTTGTTTTCCGATTCAAATGTATTTTCGCTCTCATTGTACATTTGATATCTAATCAGATATTACTTATCGTTAACAGCGTATTCAGGAAGTATTGCCATAACAAATAATCCTACTAGTAGGCTTACGTTGTTGACAATTGAATGTATCACATTTCTCGTATAATAGCTTACACGTCAGTCCGAACTATATTTCATTGAACGTGCTGTTAGTTTTGTTTTATTGATTCGCGACAAGTATATTTATTAGCAAAGATATAAGTATTCATACACAGCAATGGTGTTGGGACGTCCAAACAGATAACCATGGTGTAAAATGTGGGGCAGACTTTGCTTATGCGGACCATAGCCGTAGTCTCGGCCCTGCATTACTTGCAGTGCCGTGGGATCCAATCGACCTTCCAGGTGTCACAAGGTGTGCTTTACGACGTACACTGCCAAAGCAAGCTCATTTTTATACGACCATCGCAATACAAGCCATCAACATACGATTACATCGGTTTTTGCTACACTCTCTTTGCCTTCTTCGTCTCCTTACTCTATGAACACGACCAATCTGCTATTTATTACTGAATTGTAACACTTCTTATACAAGAAAATTCTAAGTACATGTCCCCAGATAATTTTCTTTATATTGACAGTGGTGCTGAGATCGACTGTGTTAATTTTTTTCTTTTTATGTTTTGCCAGACAATTTAACAGGGATTAATCTTCACATATATGTTTTAAACTGCAAGGAGCTTACAAGTAAACTTAGAGATACCGCAAACATGACCACTAGGACCCCTTTTCAAATAATCACCAAAGAGGATCACCTATACATTTTTTATCTATATCACTATTTTAGAAGCAAACTTTATTATATTTTATAATTATTACTCTGCAAATATAATTATTTGATTCCCTTGAAGCAAAAATTAAAATATGTTCGTATATAAGTGGCATACCGCATCTGTCACTAGGTAAGTGCATGTAAGAAGACGTCGCTAGGTAGGTTAGGTTGGTTTGAATGTGAGTGGGCCATACCGGTCCCTCCACCGCGACCATAAGGTCTATTGTGGCTGTCGGTAACTAACAGTACATACAGGATGGCCCATTGAAAACGAGCTGGCAGCCCTAACTGATAGGAAAAATTTTGTTGAAGAAAACCTGAAACACGTCAAGTTTGCCTGTAAGGGGGACAACTTTTGACGCAAGAGTATAGCCCAAACTTTATCCTCCTAAACATGGGTGTCAACCCTCAAATTTTTTCAAGCGGGAATAGGCGTCATGTGACAGCTAGTTAAAAGAGCTTTTGATTCCCTATACACTGCATTTTTTTAAATTTGAAATTCGGTCTTTTCGTTTAGAATTCTGAACTCGTTTAGATTTTTCACGCCCGAAGAGGTACCACCTCTTACATCAAGGGGTCGGTGAAGACCCAACGGACATTTCCGGTTCTGGTGTATGAGTCGGTTTCCCTTATAAGCAAAAATGATGATGGCTCCCCCTTGTACAAAAAACTCCGGAGGTAAAATACCCCTCCAATCAGATCTCCTGGGGGGGGGGTGTACAGGGAGCGCCAGCATCAAGATTTAACATATCCTTCTCGAATATATGTGGCCTAAATTCTAACCCGAACTCCGTACACCATTTCCTCCAGGCTAATAGGCCCCAACTCCTCTTCCTCGCCGAAACCCAAATCAGTGCCAAAAAGCCACTAATCACCTTAATTTCCCGAGGTATGAGCTCCTTACTTCCTTTGGATTGCATGGAGGCGTGTGCGCATACGTCCGTAGCAATCTACCCTGCGGAATTACTTTTCCTCATTTCCATGGGCGTCTGTCTGCTTCTCTCACCCTGGACCCTTTGATATCTAACAAAACGCCACCGAAATTATTCAAGCTGGCATGGAATTAGTTATTCCACGTACACAGAAAACCTATTTAGCCACTCAAAAACCCTGGTTCTCTAAATACTGTGACAAGGCCAGACTTGAAAAGGTCAAGGCTCACAAAACGCTTCTACAAAATTCCAGTCAAGAAAACCGTCAAGCATTTAACGACGCAAGAAACCTCTATGTCCGCATTTTTTCTGAGGCAAAAAAATCGTTTAACAGCCACATCAAAACAAAGTTCTCTCAAGCTCTAAGGGTAGCAAACCCTTCTGGACTCTTGTTAAATCTATTAGGAATAATTTCTGCAATAGCACGTTCCCACCTCTTGTTTCAGGGGATGAAATTGTTTCTACCGCCCTGGGCAAGGCTGAACTTTTTGCCTCGTTGTTCGCCGGCAATTCTACTCTCAAGTCACCCCCAAATGTTCAACCACCAACAGTCCCCAATGTCGCGCATAAAATGACGAATATCATTTTCAAAACTAAAAAGGTACAAAAGATTATCAATGAACAACTAGATCCCAGTAATTGTTCTCAAAAAATGCGCACAAGAACTTGCTCCTGTCCTGACTCGTTTGTTTCGGACATCTTACAATAGATTACTAGTAACTGGAAAACTGCTCAAGTACAACCCGTCCCCAAGAAAGGAGCCAAAGCGCTTTCTAGCAACTACAGACCTATTTCTCTCCTTTCAGTCGTCTCTAAAGTGATGGAAAAGTATATAAACACCTAATTACTAAAATTTATTGAAAAACACAGTCTAATCCACGACAGGCAGTATGGATTCCGTCAGCGCAGATCAACTGCCGACATCCTTTCCTTTGTCACCAATTCTTAGAACAAGTCTATGGAACTACAGGCGAATCCCAAATTGTCGCTCTAGACATATCCAAAGCATTCGACCAGGTCTGGCACGCAGGGCTGCTTAATGAACCTCTTGCCTATGGCCTACCACCCAAACTCAGTACCTGGACAGCAAATTTCCTCTCCAACCGGAGCATTTCTGTTGTCGTGGATGACCATTCCTCTAGACTATATCCAATTAATGCAGGAGTTCCTCAAGGTTCAGCTTTAGCCCCTACTTTCTTTCTTCTCAACATCAATGACCTCCTCTCTAGCACATCTAACCCAGTTGACAGTTACGCGGACGACAGCATCTCCCAATTTATAGATGAAGGGCGGCCATTATGTGAACTTTATAGTTCACATAATGGCTGCCCTGCATCATGGCTGTTAAAAATCGCCGATCTTTTGCATTGATTTTTGTTCTTGAAGACAATTTTCTGGCATTATGCAGATGTAGTGTTGCATGGCCCCTGGCACAATAGATGAAGTTGTGACCTGTTAAAACCTTCATGTATAGTTTCGAGTTCAATTTTTTGAAAATTGTTCAAATTTATCCCCTGAAGATGACCTCTTGGAGTGTCGAAACGCGTCGGGTGTAAGAAAGATCTGAAATAAATTTTGGTGTCTGGATGAGAAGCTGTTTCATTCAACGTTTAACTATGGTAATCGCAGACGGTGTGACGTTCAGAAATAGGTATATTTCTTGATTGCATATCAATAAACGTTTTCGCAAGTTTTCGAAAAAATAATTTGCAGATAAATATTTCTGAGGAAAAATATCTCTTAACAAATTTTCGTAGACAATGTTTTTTTCGGATAAAAATGAGAAAATCATATCTTTGAACATTAATTACTATAGCATAATTGCTGCCGCGTCCAGACATTATTTATATTACTTGTGTTTCATGTTGGTATTTGCTATTTCACCTATTGTGATACAGATTTTTGTACAAAAGTTACCTCTCTGAAATATTTTATGACATGTATTCGGTCAACTTAACAGCTTTCCAAAGCATATGCGATTTAAGAGACGATTTTATTGGTAGTATCTGTACAATCCAGCTTGTGGATCTAGTACATAAGTGTCCATTCGGCATTGTGTATTCGGCATTTCGGCACAGAGCATGTAGATATTTGTATTCGGAGTTGTCTACTTGTGAAATTGCAATATGTCAACACATACTCGGGGGAAATATTACCAGCAGGCCGGCATGGGTCCGCGCGTTTATTGACAGCAGAGTAGATTGTTCCCCGATCAAGTGGCCGCTGGACACCCGCTATAACTCTGCATGCGCAGGGGATGTCACCGATACCATGTAAAAAAGAATATTTATTTCGTTTCGCATAGTTTTATTTTTATTGGATATTGGATTCGATCTGCTGGAAATTGTGATTGGGTTTTTTCGTCCGTTTTAATATAATCCTGTTTACTCCTGGGACTGGATCTGGTATACGCATCACATAGACAGGAAATACTTTTAATTTCCTGCAAAACTATGAAAAAAAAAAGAATAAAATAAAGTGCACAACAATGCACATATGGACAGAGAAATTACGTGCATGTTCAGGAAGATAATTGAATTTGAGATTGATTTGATTATTTTTTTTCGGCTAGTTTTGTGCTATTGCTTTTACGTGGTAGTATATGCGACGCTTTCATTATTGATTTTCAAACATGACACAAATTTCTTAAATTGGTCTAAGGTAAACTGGAAGGCAAAAAGAAACATAAGTCATGAAAAAAGTAAAGAAACTCAAAATTACTTTAAAATAGTAGGGTGGGTCGAAATAGTAATTTTTTTTGGAACGCTTTAGAGCGGAAAAGTTGCCTATTATAATAGGCAGAAAAACAGCATAATTTTTTTTAAATCGATTCACATCTTTCGTTTGTGCATCGTACTCAAAATTGATGAAGAATTGTAAAAATTTGGCATTTTTGTTAATTTTTTAGTTAGAACTTTTAAAATAAACACGCTTTCGTTTTTAGCGAATTTTTCGTAAAACGAAAAATTCACTAATGAGGAGATCTGTGTATATATATATATCACCGATAACTCAAAAAATAAAGGGCAGATTTTGATAAAATTTGGCATGTACCTTCCTTTTGTAATTGGCTTGGATAAGTTAGTCAGGAAAATCTGACGACGTTTTCTGGGAAAATTTTAGGTTTTCATTCGAAAAACATTTTTATCCCAAAAAATAAAAAAGCTATGATAACCAAATTTGGTAGGTAGGTTTACGATATAAAAAGTAAACTATACACCAAACTTTGGATTTGTACGTTACAAAAAAAAGTTATAATAAAATACTTTGTGCCAGATCATTTCTATGAAAATTCACTGCCATGACGCACTTGCTGTGTCCAGGCTTTCTTTATTTATTACTATATATTTCTGATATCTTGATTTGTTTATCTTGACAGTTTTCGCAAATCGCATACCCGCTGATTGTTTATTGTGACATATTAGTGAATTTTCGTAGAAAAAATTTACTAATGGAGAGATCCAGATTTTTTAATTTTGAAACATTTTTTGCAAATGAGCGCCAACTAGGACCCCTAGAACCCATATCCGGGGTCAGTTTCAATTTTTATATGTTTATATTATATATATATATATATATATATATATATATATATATATATATATATATATATATATATATATATATATATTTATATATATATATATATACATATATATATATATATATATATATATATATATATATATATATATATATATATATAATATTATATATATCGGCCAACACAGAGGCGCCATCAGATCTATAAAAGAGGATTACATTGCTATATATTTTACTTAAATTTTGAGCTTATAGTGTCATTTTCAAGAAAATGACAAAAGAGAACGTTTTTTTTCTCTCTATCTAATATTTTTACATTTTAAAAATCCATGTTATGACCCAAGGTAGACACATGATGCGCCAATGCACATCTATCAGGTCTAAGTCTGGAGTCGCTACTATGCTGGCTGATCCTCCTATCAACAAATTGTGAAGTCTGACCTATATAAGAAAGAGAACAATTTTTACAGTCCAGATTGTAGACAACATCACGTTGCTTATGCACCGAAATTTTGTCCTTATTTATAGTGAAAAAGTTCTTGTTGGTCAGAACATTATATTTAGCCACTTTAATGTCTGTAAAAACTTTGATAGGTCGGTGGCGCCTCTGTGTTGGCCGGTTCTATAACTTAGAATAAGAAAACATATTATATATTTCATCAATAGAGTAACAATAGTCTATGATCAGTGATAGTCTCTTGGTTTTGCAGCTGTCACTTATATCTATGGCCGACATTCTAACATGAATAAATGGGGTTAGATGTCCATTTTGTTACACGCGATTTTTTCAAAGCTTTTTTAGTTTTTTAAACTTAATGACACTTTCTGATACTTTTTCATGACTTGCTTTGAATGTCTTGAAAATGGAAATGTTCTAGTGAAGTTACATGTAATGTAAAAATGTTTTTTGCATTGTTGTTTTTAGCATGTTTTTGTGTCAGATTTTTCCTGTTTTTGATGCTGTGGCCTTGCTTTCGTAATTAGTTACAGTGCTGTAAGTGTTTTTTAATGCATAATCTAGATGTGCTGATTTTTATTCATTTTTAGTACTCCTGAAGATGATCGGTACCCTGAGCGAAATATATCGAGTTTCAGTACAGAGTGAATTTCTTCAAAAATATAGCCCTCCGTTTTTTGGCATGCTAACGTGTAACGACTGTAAGTACCTTCCTTTTGTAAGTGGCTTGGATAAGTTCGTTAGCCAGGAAAATCGGATCAGGTTGGGAAAATTTGGACTTTTTGTCTCAACAAATAAAAAAGCTGTGATAACCAAATTTGGTAGGTAGCTTTACCATATACAAACTAAACTATACGCCAAAATTTAGGTTTCCATGTTACAAGAAAAAAAGTTGTAAAAGATATTTGGTGCCACATAATTTCTATGAAAATTCACTACCATAACGCACTTGCTGCGCCCAGACTTTTTTTGTAGCCTGTTCGCTTAAAGTTTGATTTGGAGCATTTGTATGCAATAGCAGCGTAAATCTGTCTGACCTTGTCTAACATTATAGGCACCCATTCAGAGGTAATTTCAGGTTATATCGTAAATTATTTATTTTTTATTTCATTATAACTCAAAATTGATTAAACCGATAAAGTTCAAATTTGGTAGAGAGTACCACTTATACGATATCTACATGCGTGCATAGTTTCGTACTTCTAGTAATTTAAAATATATTGCGTTTTCAAACAGTTTTTTTAATTTTTTTCTAAAAGTATTAGAGTGTCAAAACTGTCTAACGAACTGATCCACGCTATCAAGAAAATGAAGAGAATTGCCAAATTTGGTTTCGCTTGGTGAATTATTTTTTGATTTATATATATATATATATATATATATATATATATATATATATATATATATATATATATATATATATATATATATACATATATATATATATATATATATATATATATATATATATATATATATATATATATATATATATATATATATATATATATATATAATATTGTGTGTATTATTATTTATTATTAATTTAAATTATACATTATGTCGTACAAAAAAGCTATGCTTGTGCTTGCACTGGGACATGATTTTCAACAGCCTCTTCTCCTAAACGTCTAAATTTTAAACTATTTTGCTGTCAGTTTCTAATTTTCAACTAAGTTTTCTTCAGCTGCGGTTCCTTTTGCCACCAACATTTCTTAGACAACCATTGATATTAAGAATTCATTTAATACAAAACCATTCCTTCTTTCAAATCAAAACTTCCCGAAAACATTATTCTGTAGCACACAAATTTTGACACTCTAATTTGACAGGCATTTTAACGCATATATATATATATATATATATATATATATATATATATATATATATATATATATATATATATATATATATATATATATATATAAATTATATATATATATATATATATATATATATATATATATATATATATATATATATATATATATATATATATAAACTTTTTAACTGACCTTCGATTTGGATTCTCTATTAGTAAATTTTCTTGATGAAAATTTACTAAAATCATTCTCATACTCTGTTTAAATGTAAAGTAATAATTTTAATAATATGCCGTACTAAGAGTGTACAATTTTTATGAAAATTCACTACTATAACACACCTGCTGTGTTCCGATTTTTTTTCCTAAATATGAGTATGTAGCTGTTCCCATATGTGTTCTTTTTTTTACAATTACGCAGTAAAAATCATTCAACAACAAGATGGGAGTAATCAAAACAAGAATGTACATGGTTAATTTGTCCCATCATCTGAATATGGCATTAGTTTCACCATCTTAAGTATGCATACTGCCTTGTTAATAGTAATAAACATCCACATCACATAAAACCAACTTGATAATTATTTATTTCGAATACAACTAATCTCATTCACGAACATACAATAATCAGTCAAGCATTGAACAAAACCCGATATTAAACGGACAATTTCAATTATATTCCCATGGAAATTCTTCTCTATACGTTATAAGTAACTGAACATGTTCGTGTGGTGCTGAATAACAAACAATTATAATAGTATTTGTAATTCACAAACACGCCATCGACTATCATTTATTACGTTCTGGACATACTGAATACGTATGATAGAATGTTACTTATTTTTATTTATGGTTGTACAAAACTCAAACATGCTGAGAATACAGGTTACTACTTGTACATCAATCTTTTTTTGGGCAAAGAAAATATTAAAATTCGACATTGCAAAATGCACAGTGCATATTGAGTAGCTCTACATAAGTTTTCAGTTATATACAAAAGACAAGAGTATGTAAAAACTTGGTTCACTTTTTATTTTATTTTACTCTATTTTTAGTGAATTTTCTTTACAAAATTCACTAATGAGCAGATCTCGACTTTTGAGTTTTGAAAAACATTCTTCAAATGAGCGCGAACTAGGCCCCCTAGAACAAATATCCAGGGTCAGTTTCAATTTTATTATGTTTACATACATACATACATACATACATATATATATATATATATATATATATATATATATATATATATATATATATATATATATATATATATATATATATATATATATATATATATATATATATATATATATATATATATATATATATGTATATATGTATCACATTAATAACTCAAAAAATAGAGAGCCGATTTTAATAAAACTTGGTGAGTAAATTATTTGTGCAAGTGGCTTGGATAAGTTCGTTAGCCAGTAAAATCGGACCAGTTTCTGCGGGAGAATTTTTGGTTTTCTTCTGAAAAAAATTCATATCCCCGCAAATAACAAAGCTATGGCAACCACATTTGGAGGGCTGGTTTTTGCTGTAAAAACATAACTCTGCACCAAAATGTAGGTCCCTATGTTGAAAGAAAAAAAATATAGGCACTTAATCAAGCAAAATTTTAGTGCCACATAAAGTCAGAGAAGATGCAATACCAAAACATTGTATGTGTTAAACAAAATCTATTAATTACAGACAACGTTTATCTTTTCATGGTGCAAAAAGTTCGAAAAGTGCCAGAAAGATTAGTTTGAGAATTTTATTATTTTTCTCCTGTAAATATCAAACTGGAGATTTGATACCTGAAAATTAGTATAACTATTGCGATTTACGAATGGAGAATATTGCATAAAATCCCTATTAGATTTATGCTACTCTTCTCATTTGTTAAAATAACTGCAAAATCTGTCTCTAAAGACCTTACATATTACAAATAAATAACTTAGGACCATTATCGGTTAACTACCTTTCTTCATTGTAGTTTGACAGAAGCCTTACGTGGTGTAATGGATAGGATGCCTGTCTGACGAGCGAAGGGACGCGGGTTCAAATCTCACCGTTTACTGAATTTCTTCTTTAACCTTTTTTTACTCTTTTCGCCTTTGTTTACATTTTAACGTTATCTCATCAGATTGTGTAACTCCAATATATTTTTAGCGACTTTTTGTTGAAAATAAAAGATAAATGCAACACTAAGTGAGTGGTAAGACACGAGGCAACGCGCCTCCACCTAGTTGCGGAACCAAGTAATATATTGTCACGCCAGCTCCAAATAACACAAAGTGTTAAAAAATAGAGACTGTATACAACCAACCAACAATTTAGTACATTGTCAGCCCTGGCCCCATTTCTACCCTAATATAGGGACAAAATATGTAAAGCTAGATGAATTCTCGCCACAATTATAACCGTGGACCGGTTTCGCGCTAACTAGTACGTCATACTAATTGTAGCGAAAATACACCTATAAAGTAATACGGCTATGGTAGTCAGCCTTCCAACACTAAGTTCTTATATTTTTGGAAATAACAGGGAACTGAATTTAGTACGCGGGTTCATATCGTAAAAAAGTCTGGACGCAGCAAGTGCGTTATGGAAGTGAATTTTCATAAAAATGTTTTTAATAGCAAATTCAAGCAGGTATCAATCTGATTACCGGTATAGCCTATGTAGTAGAAACAATGTACCATATTTTATCAAAATACTTATTGTTTGAAAATGTACAAAAAATTTTCCGAAAATAAACTTAAAATGTTAATTTCCTAGCCAACAAACCTTGGGCTAATAGTAAATTGAGTTTTGAAATTTGAAGAATTTTAATGAAATTCGCTACCAAAACGCACTTACTGCGTCTCGATTTTTTTCTTACAAACATGCATCGTATTTCGATAAAAAACGCAATAATGCAGTAAGGAATTTGTTCTACGAAAATTAGCTAAAAATTATAGACCGTTAAACTATAAACTTAACTAAACCTACAGCCAAAGCATCAGAGAAAGAGTTTATTTGAAATAAATTTTCTGTAAATATTTTAGTAAAATGAAGGCCAATGATGGTTGAGGCTGAAACTTAAGGGTTCGCAGAATACTCTTATTCACATTTTCTTTTCGTAATCCGTATTTGTTCCACTTTCTTCGCCTAAATATTGCCAATTTTGACGTTTCAAATCACGACTTTGACGTTTTGAGGAAAACTCCAAATTTTTTTTCGTTAACTGCCCATAACTTTTTTCTCTTTAAACCTAGGGCCTAATTAGCGCTCATTTGAAGAATTTTTTTTTTAATTCAAAAGTTGGGATTTCCTCATTAGTGATTTTTCTAAAAGAAAATTCACTAAAAGTAAACTACGTACCAAAATTTAGTTCTTTACTATCTTTAGTTAAAAGAAGTTTTGTTGTCACTTTTTGGCTCTAGCTAAATCATAAAATTTAATGTAATAATGGAGTGAAGAAAAAATAATCTCAGGTCAGAAGCTCGAATGGTATTATCAAGATTACTTTAAAATAAAAGTATTAACCAATACTTTAGGATGGAAAAGAGATTGAGAAATATATTATGTTATTTGGTATGTCAAAATTAAAAGTGATTGATGTTTTGCAAGATAGGTGTCAAATATATTTTGGAACATTCTTATTAAATTTTGTCACTAAATACTATACAAATCCTAGGACTTTCTTGTACTGACATATGTATAATTTTCAGCAAATAAATAATAATAAGAATAATAATTTAACGAAAAACATTTTGATGTTTTTCTCTTAAAACGTCAAATTTGCGATTTCAAATGTCAAAATTGAAACATTTAGGCAAAAGACCTGAAACAAATACGGGCTATGTAGAGAAATTGTCACAAATAGTGTTTTACAAACTCTTAAGTTTCAGCTTTAACCGTGATTCTCCTTCATTTTACTAAACTATTTCCATAAAATTCATTCTTCGCAGAAATCTTTTTGTATTTCAGTAGAAATCATTGTTTGTAAGGTTTTGTGAAATTTTGGTAATTAATAATAAAGTTTTAATAAGTATTGTTAAAAAAAAACTGGATTTTCGTGAAAAAATGATTTGAAAATTTTCATGGCAAATTTTTTTAGGGAAGTTCGTCTAAAAGCTTTTCGCTCTCAATAGAGCTCATCAAAGTGCTCGCTTAACCGGTATGCGTTTCCAATTATAGTCTGAATGCACCTGGCCTTATATTATAGATACATGGTCCCTATAGGGAAAAAAGTACCAGGGCTAGCGAATTTTAAATCGTTAGTTGTACACAGTCTCTATGTATATAACACGTTGTGTTTATTAGAGCTGCCGTGCCAATGTATTACCTGGCTACGCCACCGATGGCGACACTGTCGTACATCTCACTATGTAGCAAGCTGGCTGTCTTTAGCCGAACTTGCTGTTGGGTGTATTCTGACACTTGACATACCATGGTTCATCAGAAACCAACAAATGTACTAAGACAGCAAAATGACAAAAATAGAGGACAAAATAAACGAACTAAAAACCAGCACACTTATAAATGCCTCCTCACACACGAACAAAACCATTACACAGGCCCACAACTATGACTACGACTACCCCTCCAAAATCAAGAGACCCAAACAAATTCTAAAACACTAACAAAGACGACTTGACAGACTAAAAACAACCTACCAACAGAAGAATTCCATCAGCTCAGGATTACGGGATAAAAGGAGAGCTCTCCTGGTCCATCATCAACACAAGTAACAAGTGTATTCTGGCTGTAATTTGGTATAGCGCACTGTTGAGAGCGAAACCGGTATGCGTTTCCAATATAGTCGGTATGCACCTGGCCTTATCTAAATCTAGATCAGTAAGCAAAATAATTGAGTTCCTAAATACTCGATTGGCATGATATATTTGAATAAATAGTTTATTAAAAAATTACTAGATTTTTATCTGACCAATACAAATTATCATTCACCTAATTTATGACGAATCAGACAATTCCATTATCGTCCACTGAATGAATGATCAGAAACAAGTCTTTTCCAATTAGTAGAAGTTGGACACGAAACGTGTGGAATTCGTCCAGGGGAATAGTGAAGAAGAAAGCCGGTGGAAAGAAGACAAGTAACGGCGGCATACAGAGATAGCGAATAACTTCAGCTAGATTCCTATAATAAAGTAAAGTCTAAGCTAGAGTAGACGACATGAAATCAGACGGTATAGTGCAAGTTACGTGCCATGCTCGGGGGGAGCACATAAGGTATAATTTCCTCAGGACATAAAGAGAATACGTTGATGTCCAGCCTGGACCCGCCAACCCCAAGGGAACCTTAAAGAAATTGCCGATGTATGAGTCCCGATTTGTTAGGTCGTGAATACTTCGATCAAAACGGGCATTTCTTAGAGAAAACTGGTTCTTAGATGTGATACAATTTATCTTATACATGTTAAAATTCGGTTGTTTATAGTTGTGACTTCATTTTCCCGATTTCCCGAACCACAGGTGTGTTAGAACAGTTTTATCACTATCGTAATAAATATCTATAATGTATATATATATATATATATATATATATATATATATATATATATATATATATATATATATATATATATATATATATATATATATTTACATTGAAATAATATATCCGTTTTTAACCGCTTTAAGCCAAGTACTAATTTCTTCTTATTATTATAATATAAAAAGATCCGCTCTATCAATTTAAGCAGGTCCACGTTTCCGTATCTGTAATTGTTCTATAGATATGTAAACTAAAATAAACTCAAGTTCAAATTCAGTTTCGAATAAAGGTGACTCCGGTCCATTCAAACCTCATAACTACTAGAACGTCGGCAAGGTGAAGAGTATGTTGAATATAAAAATAAAGGGATGAGTGAAAAACTATTAATTTTTTTTAATTTTCAACAACACACTTACAGCCTAAATACTATCGTACCGTGGGTGTTGAGAAGGAGGAAAGAGGCAATTTCTGGACTTGAAGGTTTGGAGGTTCGGAGGAGAAGGGAAAACATGTGCCGGCAATGAATTCCGCAACTTGGAAGTCCTCGGGACCAAAGAGCGGGCATAACAAGATGTTCTATGTCTGGTGACCTGGACAGTAAAAGGGTGCATTCTCTCTGTTCCCCTAGTAGATCTGTTGTGGACAGCAGGTGAAGGAACTATGGAAGAAAGGTCCTCTGAGCAGTGCCCGTGCATATATCTATAAAAGAGAGAGAGAGGCCACCAACGGCACGTCGGTGGGTAAGGGATGGCAGCCTTTGGGTGAGCGTAGGGTCACCGATGAGACGTATATCTCTCTTTTGAATTGAGTCCAGGATAGCGAGTGTAGAAGCGGCAGCTACACCCCAGATGTGCGAGCAGTATGCGAGGTTTGGCCTTGGTTGTGAATTATATAAGGTATCGAGATTAGCTGGTGAAAAGTATTTGCGAGCCTGGAAGTGAAAACCTAATTTCTTAGCAGCCGCTTCTACAATTGATGTGACATGTTGGTGCCAATTGAGATTTCGATCCACAGAAATGCCAACAAGAGAAAATGACTCATTACTTTGAATAACTTGGTTGTTCATTGTGATGGGTCTAGGGCTGGTGTATCTCTTATGAGAAGGAAAGCAAGACTGAGATTTGGTGGGGTTGAATTGTACAAGATTTCTACTTCCCCAGACTAATATTTTTTGGAGATCCACGGAGACAGAACCCTCCATGAGTCTGCGATCCTCATCTAATTGGACTAAAAAGACAGGCTTGGAATATTGTATATTTGATTGGAGGGTACTGTCGTCCACGTAATTGTGAACTGGATTGGATGTGCTAGAGAGGAGGTCATTGATGTGGAGTAGAAACAAAGTAGGGGCTAAAGCTGAACCTGCCGCTGCCGCTTCTACACTCGCTATCCTGGACTATATTCAGAAGAGAGCTATACGTCTCATCGGTGACCCTTCCCTCACCCAAGGGCTGCCATCCCTTGCCCACCGACGTGCCGTTGGTGACCTCTTTCTCTCTTTTATAGATATCTGCACGGGCACTGCTCGGAGGAGCTTTCTTCCATAGTTTCTTCACCTGCAGTCCCCAACAGATCTACCAGGGGAACAGAGCGAATTCACCCTTTCACCGTCCAGGTCACCAGACATAGAACACCTTGTCATGCCCGCTCTTTTGTCCCGAGGACTTCCGAGTTGTAGAACTCCTCGCCGGCACATGTTTTTCCTTCTCCTCCAAACCTCCAAAGTCCAGAATTAACAAGTTGCCTCTTTCCTCCTTCTGGACACCCACGGTACGATAGTATTTAGGCTCTAAGCCCTCGTGGTGTGTTGTTGAAAAAAAATGTGGCGATAATTATCCCAAATAATCAGAAATTAAAGCACTTACGACAATGAAAATATAGACGTAGAAAATTTTCCGGTGATTCCTCCCTCTCTAGGTTTTCGGTCTTTTGCCAAAAACGTAGTATAAATATAATATGTAGTAGTCACGTAGTTTAGTTTTTTCATTTTCTGATGAAACAAAATTTGTTAACGATACGCTCGTCAGGTCTTTAAAAAATGTGTTGTGGTTCTCCAAGTGTACTTACCTGTTCTATAAAAATCTACTAACGAAATTTTAAGGCCAGTTCTGGCTATGAATCGCAAAGAAAATCAAACATGACGAGTTTTACAGAAAAATAACATTGTCAGCGATCCCGCTGGCATCGCGGCAGATCAAATAGCAAACAGGATAAGTATAATGCAGTGAACAACGTAAATCCATAAAATATTTATGCCAGTGTCTCCCCCGGGAATCAGATTATGACAGAATGGACAGGGTAGGCGGTACGTTGTACAGCAGGAGAACCTCAGGAGTTGTATTTCGAATACAGACAACATTAACACCCACTCTGGAGTAAGGTGGGTGAACGAGCAATGACACTATGTATCATGTCATAGCTATAATGGGATAAATATGTTATAAAAGCTTTTCTTGTTTTGTCGAGAGCTTGCACAAATATGAGGTTCTATCATTGCAAGAACAATACATACAGTTACAGATCAGTAGTATTCTGCACAATACAATATTTACAGTGTGATGATAAAGTTCGGAACGTAATTCATAATTTTTTCAAGTAAAACGCTCATACAAGTTAATTTAATCTTTTCAGTTGCCAAGTTATGACGTAAAAATTACATTTATGGCATCACCTTTTTCTGAATGATGACATCATAAGTTTTTCAAATGACACCCATATTTGTTGCTGTTTCTATATACCTGCTTACTACATTGACAAATCATGTGTGGCACAACATATATGGGATAATAATCACCATATTGACAAAGACAATTTGAAACGTCATAAATGTTAGACTTCAAACTATGCTTGATGCTTTTGAAAGTGTTTATATATCAAGGTCGATTGAAAACAAAACGTCATTGAATCGTGCGGCACCTTTAATTTCAAGTCCATTATTTTCACTTTGAATTTGACCAGCTTAACACTCATAATCTGTCCGTTGAAGGGGTAGGTTAGAAAATATGCTTAAAATGTGTCCCCCTTAAAATAAAAAATCACGGGTCAGGTCGTTCTTTTCCCCAAATTCACAAAAAAATTAAGCTGGATGCATACTATTCGTTGGGCTACTATATATATATATATATATATATATATATATATATATATATATATATATATATATATATATATATATATATATATATATATATATATATATATATATATATATATATATATATACATATATATATATATATATATATATATATATATATATATATATATATATATATATATATATATAAATGTCGTAACGATAACGTAAAAAATAATCGGCCGATTTTGATGTATTTTGGTACGTGCCTTCTTTTTGTAAGTGGCTTGGATAGGTTTGTTAGCCAGGATAATCGGATTAGTTTTCCCGAGAAAATTTTGGGTCTTCTTTCGGAAAATTGTTCTATCTCCGAAAATGATAGAGCTTTGACAACTGAATTTGGCACGTACATTTCTACTGTGAAACTTGCCCTACGTACCGAAATTCATACATCTAAGTTAAAATCAAAAAAAGTTATAGTCATTTGAAACAAAAAAATTTGGGTGCCACTGGTGATCAGAGGAAAGCATAAGAACAAAATATTTTGTGTAATTAACAAAACCAATTGAATATTACACACAACGGTTAAGCTTTCTTGACGCAGAAGGGTCAAGAAGTAGCAGAAAAATATTTTAATTTTTTATTTTATTTTTCTTTGTAAAATGGCAAAGTCGCGATTTGAATCGTCAAAATTTGCAGTTTTTAGACAACGAATCTGGCATAAATACGGACTATATAGAAAAAAAATGGAATAATGAGTGTGTTTTACAAAGCCTTAAGTTTCAGCTTCAACCTTTCAGCATTGTTTTTCATTTTACTCAAAAATATTTTCGGAAAATCCATTTCAGATAGACCCTCTTTCTGATGCTTTGGCAGTAGCTTCAGCTATAGAGTTTATGGTTTAATAGTCTATATTTTAGCAAATTTTCGTAGAAAAAATTCGTTATTGTCAAGATTGCGACCTATGAATTTAGATTTCTTTAAATGAGCGCGAACTAGAACCCTTAAAACCCATATACGGGGTCAGTTTCAGTTTTTGTCTATTTACCCATATACAGGGTGACGCATTTCTACGGTAAAGCTCAATATATCCGTTATTATACAAGATATGAGAAAAATGATATAACGTTAATTATGGGGTCGAGCTGCGTCTTATAAATCTATTTTGGCAATCACCGGTGGCCCATAAGTTGTTAGTGATACACACTTTCTTTTTTTTTAAATAGAAACCCCTTATCTTATTACATTTTGGTATTTTCCATCGAATTATAATGCGTGTTTGTAGGGAAAAAATTGATATCGTTCATCGTTTTTGAGTTATTTCAGTTGTTTTGTAATTTTTTACGTTTTAGGTACACATCACAAAACACATATCACAAATTGTGATACGGCGCTTTTACCATTAGATAGCGGAGCCCCATAGAAATGACGCATTAAATAAGCTTTTGTTTGTATTACTCGTCGTTAAAATCGAGCTGCCGTATACAGGCACTCTCAAATAGTGGCTGAATTTGAAAAGTTTTCGCAGAAATGTTTTTAGTGATAGAAATCATTTTTTGTACGATTTTTGTGCTATGTTGGTAATTAATCATAAATATTTAGTAAGCTATTATAAAAAAAGTGGTCGGTTTTTGTGAAAAATATAATTTGGTGTAACATTACTGAAGGCGATTTCTGTTAAAAAAATGGTGAATTTTTATAAAAGAAATTATTGCAAATTTTCATACATTTTTTTAAAATTTTTGTCCAAAGCTGTTTGTGAATAATTATATTTTGTCAGGTGTGTAAATAGCTTGAAGATGTTCGTTGGCCAGGAAAATCGGATTAGTGTTTTCTGGAACTTTTTAAGTATATTTTCGGAAAATATTTGTACTTTTTGAAACAACAAAGCTATTTTAATAAAATATGGTACATTTTTAGTACTATATAGGTTATATTGGCAACCAAAAAAGTCCTTTTTTTCAAAACAATTCATATTTGCCATTAAAAACATTTTTACGATAATTCGCTACCATAACACACTTGCTGCGTCCAGACTTTGTCTGATTAAGGAGATCATTTGTTTGTGTTAAATAGTTTAAATTTCTTACGAATAATTTAGTGAATTTTTATTTTAAAAAAATCACTAATAGAGAGGTATCGATGGTGAGAGTTTGCGACATTTTTTTCAAATGAGCGCGAACTAGGACCCTTAGAACCCATATCCCGGGTCAGTTTCAATTATATATATATATATATATATATATATATATATATATATATATATATATATATATATATATATATATATATATATATGTGTGTGTGTGTGTGTATCCGTCCGATAACTCAAAAAATAATTAACGGATTTCGATGAAACTCGGCAAGTGCCTTTATTTTATTAATGGCTTGGATGAGTTCGTTAGCCAGGAAAATCGGACAGGGTTTCCCGGGAAATTTTGAGTTTTCTTTCGAAAAAAATTTTTTCTCCGAAAATTACAAGGCTGTTTAAATAAAATTTACTATATATCTTGCCTTGGGAGAGACATTAGTAATATTAACTTGCAATACGTCTTTATGGTATAGTAAATTTAAGGTTTTCTTATGAAGTCCAGATTACATATATATTACCACTCTAACTGCAATACAACACAGGAAATATTTTGGGCACTAAGATAACCTAAAATGGCTTTCTGATTGGTCGTATAGTCATAATTACTGCAGTGGTGGTCTACCAAGTCTAATTGCCTACACCAAAGTTGAAAATACCCATAAAATCTGAATTAAAATAAAAATGTCCTCAAAGTTCAAAGTGTACAGCAGTGAAATCAATTTGTGAATGTTGAAGGTGTTTCAGTTGATAAACTTAATTAATAAAAGTTTTATTATTCAGTCGCCGTCTTTCTGTAAATCCTAAAAACGTATGACAACTTCATCGGCTACTACTATATGGAAGAAAAGCTGCTGATTTTAAATTAGCACGTTTGTCCCTTCAATATAATACATCCCTTTTTATAGCTATAAAATGAAACATTGGCAACACACTTGCTGCGTCCAGACTTTGTCTGATTGAGGAGATCATTTGTTTGTGTTAAATAGTTTAAATTTCTTACGAATATTTTAGTCAATTTTTATTTTTAAAAAAATCACTAATAGAGAGGTATCGATGGTGAGACTTTGCGAATTTTTTTTCAAATGAGCGCGAACTAGGACCCCTAGAACCCATATCCGGGGTCAGTTTCAATATATATATATATATATATATATATATATATATATATATATATATATATATATATATATATATATATATATATATATATATATATATATGCATCCGTCCGATAACTCAAAAGATAATTAACGGATTTCGATGAAACTGGGCAAGTGCCCTTCTTTTATTAATGGCTTGGATGAGTTCGTTAGCCAAGGATATCTGATAGGGTTTACCGGGAAAAATTTGAGTTTTCTTTCGAAAAAAAAATTTTTTCTCTGAAAATCACAAGGCTGTTTAAAGAAATTTACTATATGTCTTGCCTTGGTAGAGACATTACTACGTACCAAAACTAAACTTTCTAAGTTTATAGAAAATTGAGTTATTTAAATTTTGAATTTTCTTTCGGAAAATTTTTTTTCTCCGAATATTACAAAGTTATTTTAATGAAATTTGGTGGATATCTTGCCTTCTCTTACCTTACTATATACCAAACTTAAACTTTCTATGTTTATAGAAAGTTGAGTTATTCAAGTTTGAAGCATTCAATAAAAATTCACTACCATAACGCACTTGCTGCGTCCCCAACTTTTTTTCATTTTGTTTATGGACAAATATTTGGCTTTAACAGTTTTTTTTTATTACCTATAAATAAACCAGAAAATAAGTTAACAAGAAACATTTGCTCATCAACAGAAACCTTTTTGTGGATTGTACGATCATTATAAGCGACATTTACAAATAACATGTGCCATAAATGAAACGTTAATGTGTTGAGAATAAGAATCTTGGCCTGTATGGTTCGTCTGTTGGGATAACAGAGACATCAGTAATTTCTCGGTGAATATTTCATTCTTTTAGGTAAAGTCGAGGCGACGAAACGTGTTCGCTCATTTCAATGTGGGCCCATTATTTTAGGCGACATTGCAGTTGTTCTTGCTTAATTTTATAAATATAGCAAACAAAGATTTTAATGTTGCTTTGCGTCTAGTATGTTTCTTAATTTGGGGAAGCACTCTCCGTGACTGTTCCGTGAATATTTCTCTGTCGTTTCTGTAAACATCGTTATTTTTACCTATTTAGCCACGTAACCCCTGAAACGGTTTAATTCCCTTCAAGTTATTTCTCTTGCAGACTGCAAACATTCAAATGAGGAAAATCAGATAATATTTACTAATAAATTAAAAATATGCAAGTCAAATAGTTTGTTGTTTTGCAAATAAAATGAAAGAAAGTACAAAATATTCCATATCTATGTATATATAGGGACACACTTAAGATGAAGACTCGCCTGTATTTTCTTAATTTTTGAAGATAGCGATTTCATTTTTTATAGAGATGTAAAACCTCACTAGGCTATTTGAACATCCTACCCACTTCAAATATGAGATGTCAACCCAGCCTACTATAATTTCAGGAATAGGGCCAGTTCTCTATATTTCACGATGCGTTAGAGATGTCAAAAAAAGTTACTTTAAAAAGTTATTCAGAATTCAATTTTAACTGCAAGTACCAAGTTTCAAGTCAAAATTCGAATTTTTGTGCAAATTTTAACAGGTAGATTGCCATGGAACCAAAAAACATCGTCAATATCAAAGCAAAACAATGGTACGTAATTTATTTAACTCAATTTAAACATAAACTCTAACAAAAGTACAATTAAATTGAATGTAAAATTATTATATGTCGTCTGCTTCAACTAGCCCACCTTCAGGCCTGATGCATTTTTCGATCCGTTTACGATTATTGCTGGCAACTTTTCTTAGTTCTGCTACGTTTATTTCACGGAAAGCCTGCCTTATTTTCTCGCAAAGTTCCTCGCGATTTTGGGGCCTTTCTTTGTACACCTTATTCTTAACAGAGCTCCAGAAATAGAAGTCTAGTGGCGTAATGTCAGGAGAACGAGGAGGCCACTGTTCAAAGAGACTATTCCTGCCAATCCATCTTGATGAAAAACGTAGATTTAGGCAACTTCTGACTAACTAAGAGTTGTGAATGGATGCACCGTCTAATTGAAAATACATATCTTGTCGCACGTTGATAGGCATACCTTCGATACAGTGCCATAATTTATTATTACAAAAATGAAGCAATCGATCTGCGGTCAAGGTGTTGTCAAAAAAAAAGGACCAATTATTCTATCCCCTAAAATTCCACACCACGTATAAAGTAAAATTTTATTTACGGGCGAGGCAACATTTACTACCAATGGAATAGTACCTGCCCAAAATTCCAGATATTGGTCTGCTGAAAACCCTCACTGGGTTATCAATTATAAAGCACAGTATTCACATAAAATTAACTTTATTAACTTTTTGTGAATACTGTGCTTTATAACTGATAACCCAGTGAGGGTTTTCAATAGACCAATATCTGGAATTTTGGGCAGGTACTATTCCATTGGTAGTGAATGTTGCCTCGCCCGTAAATAAAGTTTCACTTTATAATCTTTTAAAATTTAGAAAGTTACCTTAGGCCCAAAGGCAATAATCTAATCGTTTAAGCTCATCACCTTCTCTCAACGAGTGCAGAAACTTTGGCTTGAAAGGCTTTATTTTATGACGGACAAGGCATCTTCTGATTTTTTCTCTATTTACATTCAATGCAACAGCCCTTTGACGTAAAATATTCTGGGGATTGGTTTGAGTCGAAGCTTAGATTATGCTATAATCACTACTTGTTCGATTTCTAACAGCCGAGATATTGTTCACTACACTTCCCGTTTGAGAAAATTGTGCATTCAGAGCTGCTGCAGTTCTGCGCCTAATTGGATTTCTCTGTGGATGTCTTCGATTGAATTCATTAGCAACTTCTCTTCTATTTCGAACACCATCACTAAACAATCTTATTACTTCAATTTTTTCTCTTACACTGAGACGTTCAACAGGCATTTTTCTAACAGACTCACAGTTAATGTCAATCTGACATTTATCGGAATATTTTACAAGTTGCTAATCTGTTTCCATGGCAATCTACCTGTTAAAATCTGATGGAAATTTTGGACTCTGCCTAAAAATTTAGAAAAAAGTAAAAACTCTAATTTTGACTTGAAACTCGGTATGTGCAGTTAGAGTTGAATTCTAAATAACTTTTTAAAGTAACTTTTTTTGACATCTCTAACGCATCGCGAATCATAGAGAACCGGCCCTATTCCTGAAATCTTAGTAGGCTGGGTGGACATCTGACATTTAAAATGGGTAGTCTATTCAAACAGCCTAATGACGTTTTACATCTGTACAAAAATTTAAATCGCTATCTCTAAAAATAAAGAAAATACAGGCGTGTCTTCATCTTAAGTGTGTCACATTGTATATAGGTTAACCCATCGAAAACTATACAAGCAGGTTTTTGAATATTGAGAGCTATCTCTCTCAAAGGCACTAGCATGGGTCGTTGTGTTTTTGAGGGCGACACATTCAGCAAGGGGCTACTTGATCCCCCCAAACAGGGTAGCTACCCCCTTAAAACTTTTAAATAGCAAGTGTGATCGGGCGACTAATGATTGAAAAGGCTACTAAATTCTTTATTCAATTGTGTAATCGGATTTGAAAATTATTGAAATTTTTGGGTAGAAAATTTAAAATCGAACTTGAAAAGTATGACGTGAAGCACCAATGACATTGAGGAATCAAAGAGGTGGAATGAAAAGTGTGATACGAAGATATAGGTTTGAGTAGCAGTTAAAATATTACTTAAGAAAATAATGAAATAAGTTTTCACAAACCTCCATACAGCAGTAAACAATTTGTTTTAATTGATTTCTCACGTTTTGAAAAATTTTGGGTCTTATCAGTGGCATCAGCGAAAATGTTCAGCTAGAATTCGCTGGCGCAATGCCTACAGGTTCGTAGGCTAAGTTACATACATTTTGCTTTTTTGATGTGCCCATAAAACGTCACATGGTACTGTGTCGGGAGGTCTATGAGGCTATTTAATTTGACAATGTCTTCCTATCCATCTGTTTAGAACTAATGCATAAAGATCATGTCGCACTGTTTGTAAGTAATGTAAAGGAACACCGTCTTGTTAAAATACTAAGGAGCTTTCGTCATAATTATTGTCCTTTTTAGTTAAATAAAAAAAATATATTTTTAAAATATTCTTAAAAAAAATCACTAATGAGGAGATCTCAACTTTTGAATTTTTTGCGTACTAGGCCCCGTAGAATACATATCTAGGGTCAGTATCAATTTGAATATGTTTAAATATATATGTATCTATCACACTGATAACTCAAAAAATACGTAGCCGATTTCAATCAAGTTTGGTGAGTACCTCCCTTTTGCAATTGGCTTGGATAAGTTCGTTAGCCAGGTAAACCTGCCCAGTTTTTCTCGTAAAATTATGTGTTTTCTTTCGAAACATTTTTATAGCTCCGGAAATAACAAAGTTATGGTAACCAAATTTGGTACATGGCTTTCCGTCATACAAATTGAAGTACATACCAAAATCTAGTCCTGTAAGTTACAAGAAAAAAGTTACAGGCACTTGAAGAAAAAAAAATTACTGCCACTGATGACCAGAGAACTGCACAAAAACAAAATATTTGGTGTGGATACAAAACCTATTGTGTACTACAGACAAAGTTTTAGTCATTTTGGTCCAAAAAAAATCAAGAAATGCCAGAAGAATTATTTTAAAAATTTTAAAGGTTTTCCCCTTAAAATGTAAAGTCGGGATCTGAAACGTCAAATTGACAACTTTAAGGCAAAGAACCTGAAGCGAATATGGCTTGTGTAGGAGAAATGTCGCAAGAAGTGTGTTTTACAAACCCTTAAGTTTCAGCTTCAACCGCCATTGTCCTTCATTTTAGACCTTTTCTCTGATTTTGCCAGTGTTTCTAGTTATAGAGGTTATAGAGTTTATAGTTTAATAGTCCATATTTTTTCCATAGTGGACCACCCTGTATATATATATATATATATATATATATATATATATATATATATATATATATATATATATATATATATATATATATATATATATATAAACATATAATAATTGAAACTGACCCCGGATATGTGTTCTAGGGGGGGCCTAATTTTCACTCATTTAAAGAATTTTTTTTTAAATTCAAAAGTCGCGATCTCCTCATTAGTGAATTTTCTAAAGAAAATTTGCTAAAAGTAAAAACTACAAGGAAATTTTTTAGTACCTGAAAATAGAAATTGAGAGTCTAGATCCAATCGCCTTTTCACGATGAAATTAGTATCGCATTCGGCCTGTTCAGATAAACTCAAAGGGTTTATTCTATGTCAGTATTACTTTTAGAAACAAAACCACCCTTAAACAGTTACCTTACATTCGTTATAACTACAAATCATCATTATAAAACGTTTTTGCTACATAAAGCACCTAGACTTCTTAATTCCCAAAAAGCATCTTTCAATTTGATAGCCACACTAAATTATTTTTATAATTCACACCCTTTTAATTACATCATCGGCTTGAATCCAATTTACGTAGAAGGGTTTAGCTGAGTGGAAACGAGAGGAGTGTATGGGGAAGATGCGCAATAAATTCCAAAAGACCGTACAGATTTATATTAGTGCATTTTATGAAAACGAGAGGATGAATTATCCATTCCGGAAAATTACGTTGATGAAAATGTAGAGCGGCACGTCTTCTTAGGGGTGCGGGACAAGAGGATCAAGGGCGGATGTAGGAATACGAAGCACCAGCTCCAACAGCTATTAATTAAATATGCAGTAAACATGAATTTCATCGTAAAGTGTCGTTTGCAAAGATTATATCCGCGCCGTGTATTCGACGAATGTAAGGAGTAAACGCGGAGGCGGCTAGTGGGGGGGGGGTGGCAGCCCCGCCGCCAGTGGGGCAGGTGGGGCATATTAAAACGGGTGAAGGTGCGAGACAGAGAGACATATCTCAGTCCACATAAAGCGAATCCTAGAGCCGTTTTGTCGGCAGTTTATGCTTGGAAATGCAAAACCCCGACTGTTTTACATTTCAGTAAGCTCATATTTAATGGCAGACTCTGTGAACTATATTCCCCCGGATCGGGCCGCATATGCTACCCCTCCGTATAGAGATTTAGAGCAGCTTAGATTTTATGGAGCAAATGAAATTACATTCCCCTTTAAAATATGATGAGCTCTCCCGATAATGAAACCGACTCAATCTCGGGATATCAGGATATCTACGCCTGCTTGTCTGCCTATCCGGAACTTCAGACGTACCGCCGTTTGCCGACAGGATTCCACAAAACATGATTTACTTATCTAATAGCACGACTTCATTAACGGCTGATATTAATTTACAGCTTACCAAATCCACATCTCTTATTCTAGTTTATTTTACTATCAGTCTAATAAGAACATTCACTTTGCACTGAGAAGGCAAATGTTAATTCTGACTTGTGGAATATCTAGTAGTAATATGTAATAATATCTATTTCTACAAATTTTACATCACATCATTTCACAAATCTTATACTTGTTCTTGGACAAGATCTAATTTTTATGGCACAGCTCCAAAAATTTATACCAAAAGGTTCATAATTATATTACGCAAATTTTGACCTACCAAGTGACTAAGTTTTATTTTCTATTCATCGAACCCATCACAAATTTTAGCCTTTGCCTCCACTTGTAGCGAAAAGAACAATTTTGGAATATTATCTGCATTAAACCCTCCATTTTCGTGCATTATTTAACCAAATAAACATAAATACAAACTAAGAATTCACAACCTAATAAACGTCATAAATAAACAGATCAAAGTACAAGGCATCAAGCCGAAGTTGTAATAAACTGCCAGCAATTAATTCCACTCCGTAAAGTACGCCAAAGACAACGCTGATGGAAATGTTAGAAATCAATGCTATCCAACTAGAAAGTGTAGCTTTACAATTTACGGCCACGCGATTCCTCAAAGTTGCCGCTACTGGTCTAAAGAAAAACCACACTGGATGAGAGAAAAACATCCGCAATGCAATGAAAAGGTTAATGTTGGGCCAGGAAAAAGGAACTATCTAATTGGTCCCTTTTCAGAGATGACAATCTGAATCGAGCTAACTATATAGCACTGCTTCGAAATAATGTTGTGCCAACTTTGGAAAATTTGATTGAGCAAATCCACAAGTTCCAGCTAAGGTGATATGATTCCAGCAGGATGGAGCAACAGCATATTACCATATCAATGTCCAACAGTACTTCAACTTTATATTTCAATATCGGTGAATAGATAGGCAAGGGTCGTTAAAATGGCAAAAACATAACAAGGTTTATATAGGATACTCAGTATATCGGTGTACTGGAACAAATCGACCAAGTCTGGTACGCAGCGTTGCTTAATAAGCTTCCGGCCTATGGCCTACCACCAAAACTCTGTACTTGGACAGCAACTTTCCTTTCCAACAGGAGCATTTCTGTTGTTGTGGATGGCCATTCCTCGAAACTGTATCCAATTAATGCAGGAGTTCCTCAAGGTTCAGCTTTAGCCCCTACTTTGTTTCTTCACCACATCAATGATCTCCTCTCTAGCACATTCAACCCAGTTCACAGTTACGTGGACGACAGCATCCTCCACTCAAATATACAATATTCTAAGCCTGTCTCTTTAGCCCAATTAGATGAGGATCGCAGACTCATGGAGGGTTTTGTCTCCGGGGATCTCCAAAAAATATTTTCTCGGTGTCCTAATATATAAAAGTCTGGACGCAGCAAGTGCGTTATTGTAGTGGATCTTCATAAAAATGTTTTTAATAGCAAATATGTGTTTTTTTAAGAAAGCAGGCATCAAGTTTGGTTACAAGTATAACCAATATAGTAGAAACAATGTGCCATGTTTCATGAAAATAACTTTATTGTTTGAAAACGTACAAAAATTTCCGAAAAAAACCGTTTCTTGGTCTACCTTATAGGTTAATAGCAAATTGAGCTTTTCAAATATGAAGCATTTAGTCAAAATTCGCTACCGTAACGCACTTTCTGCGTCCCGAATTTCTTATCTTACAAACATGCGTTATATTTTGATGAGAAATGCAAAAATGCAATAACATAAGGCGTGTTCGACAAAAAAAAAAGAATTTCACCAAGGACTTATGGGCCAGCCTGTGATTGTATAAATAATGTTTTAAGATGTAGCTCAAGACACCCTATAATTAATGTATACAATTTTTTTAATATCTTGTATAATAACGGATATATTGCGCTTTATCGATTTTGTACGAAAATTCGACAAAAATTATATACCATTAAACGATAAACTATATATAAGACTACTGCCAAGCATCAGAGAAACGGGCTATTAGAAATGAACTTTCTGGAAATATTTTAGTAAAATGGAGGACAATGACGGTTGAAACTAAGACTTTAGGGTTTGTAAAACATACTTCTTGAGACATTTTCTTTCCATAGCCCGTATTAAATTCAAATTATTTGCCTAAATGTTGCCAATTTTGACGTTTTAAATCGCGACTTTGACGTTTTGAGGAAAACCCCAATTTACTTTTCCCTAAATGCATATAACTTTTTTGTCTTTTGATCTACAGAGCTAAATTTTGGTAGGTAATTTACCTATGGGGATATAAACCTGTGTGCATATAAAAATAGAAACTGACCTCGGATATGTGTTCTAGGGGGCATAATTAGTGCTCATTTGAAGAAATTATTTCAAAATTCAAAAGTCGAGCTCTCCTCATTAGTGAATTTTTGAAAGAAAATTAACTTTAAAAAAATCAACATTTAAGAGGCGCGCTCTACATCGAGAGCAAGTTTTTCTAAGATAACTCGCTCAAAGTTATCAAAATCAGGCCATTATTTTTTGTGTTCTGGGTGTATTATATATAAATACATATATAAACATACAAATTGAAACTGACCCCGGAGATCGGTTCTAGGGGTCCTAGTTCACGTTAATTAAAAAAAATATATTCAAAAGTCGGGATGTCCCTAATAGTGAATTTTTTCTACGAAAATTCGCTAACACAGCCTGCTTTGTTATCACCATAAAGAACGAGGAAATTCTAACCAGATGAACGGTGCTTTCTATCTTACTTTCTCATATGTTGTTTATTTGTTTTAATTCTGCCATAACGTGGATGATAAATCTGTAAGAGTCCAGTGAAGTAGAGAGTGGAATGGAAGGAGAGTAACACTAGTAAGTGCGAGTGGATTTGGTTACAGAGGCTGGGTGTATAACAATAAAGTGCTGAAAGCAGATGTCAGCTCCATCTCAGGCCAGTAAATGTGAGGTGATTTACAGACAGAGCTAGAGGTTATCAAGCAACTATCCGGCAAAGTGACAGGGCAACGGCTTCTACACGGTGGCTGCGTTCCTACATACACACAATCTCGCCAGTGGCGGATACTCCGCTTCAGTATTTCACTTAGAAAAATACAGATGAACGGTATAATGAGTTAACCATTTTTGAGGGATAATATAATACTTAATGGGGTAAACATAAATCAAAATTAAACTTGACTGATTATTCCGCAGGAACGGAAGATTGTATAGTTAAATATTGAACGGAATAAATGAATTCCATTGCTGTCAAAGCATTCCTGCAAACAATGTCCACATTGGACATTACAAGTTAGATTAACCTACAGGAATAGCTTCGATTCATCACGAGTTTTCATTTTGAGTTCATTTAAATCCATGGTTTTTCTTTTTATTTATTTATTGAATACATGCCCAACAGGCTAATTCCATTAATAGAGTACCAAACAAAAAGAACAAGATGTAACAATATGAACAAAAAATATTTAAACTAAAAACAAAACTAAAATACTGTGCAAAACATCACAAGGCCGAAATTTCACAAAACAGTTGTTACTTCCTTCAAAAAACAGCTTTAGAGAACGAGAACCGTGGTATATGTGATTGACCTCAGGTGGATATAGATCTGCTCTATGGTGAGGTCAAAATAGCCTAGAACACCCTACCCTAAAGTAGCTATCTATCAGATTATCAAATTTATTAAGACTAGCAGCACTTTTTAGGAGGTTGACAGATCTGGATATAGTTGGATACTTACGTTCTCTTCCTTTTCTTTCTTCGCACTGCCCAGAGTCCTAGATTTGTGGGCTCCCCAGGCTAGTGCTAGGTTACATAGAAATTTAGGTATCTAGAGCTAGTTAGTAAGAAATGATGTTTGCGCTGATGCCAAAAGAAAGGAGAAGTTAGGGAGGAATTTCTCTTTAATTAAACAGATACTTTAATATAACAAAATATATTAATTTATTCGTATATATTAAATTTGGAAAAGCAAACAAAATGAAATAAAAATGGTTGGTAAATCTCAGATAAACATTAATTGCACACAAATAACAATCAGATAAACAGCAAGAATTTCAAGAGCAAGAAATTATTATTTTAATTAATTTACATACATGTGTCAAAACGATAAGATAAAGATAGTTGCATACTACTAAAATGTTACTGTTAATTACTCAGGGTATCGCTCAAAAATAAACACAAATGATTAGGTAAATTATTTGACGTTTGTCAATCAATTACTAGGTTTTCTAATGAATTACTGGCCAGTTCTTGAGTGAGGCTCCAAAGAAAGAAAATCTATTAGTATTTCCCTACGTGTAATTTATATATTAATTATGAAAACTAAGAGATATTAAAGAGAATATATATGTTAGATATTTTACAGACAAAATTTGCAAATTACAATTTAAAAGAAATTAATAAAAACTGTGTGTTTAAATTTACAATAAAAAATGACAAAATATTAGAGATTGAACAGGAAATATATAGTTGTGCTGACAGCACCTCTCGGAGATAGTTTAGCTTAAACTTGATTATGTGATTTTGAAAGTTCAGGTTATTAAAACTTCAGATGTTAAATTTCGGCATGAAAATTCTGCTGACTCAGAGAAAAGATTTGTTTAGACTCACCAATCTTCCGGTACTAAGTTTTACCTGATGACCCTGTGAAGATGCTCTCCAGGTGAGATCAATCATGAGTGCCTGACACAGATTCCAGACTCCATTAAAAGCGGAAAGACTGAGGAAAACGACTGGGACTTCTCATCTGAGATTATTGGGCCGGTGTAGGTTATTGCTCTGATATTACTAGACCATTTGACACCTATGTCGATGTTCAGAATTCGCTTGATGGAAACTTTGCGAGTCGCAATAAAAACGTGAATTTACCTCAGTAAAATTCACTACCAATTTACTTAAGGTTCGATAATAACCAGGAATTCTTTCTAATTACGGCAAGAAGTCAACAGTTCGGAACAAAGAAACACAACTTAAATTCCATTTTAAGGCTGAATACTATGTTTATTTAAACTCGAAAATCACTGGAATTACTTTAAATTATCACTGACAATAATTATTAAGTAGTACAGATAACAGAAAGAACATTACTACCCCGTTTTAAGATAATTTAATAGCCACCGAAAACTGACGGATGTTCACTCTCTGAACGCTCAGCAGAGGCTCCCCACTAATGTCTCCGGTTCGGCGACAGTTTAGTCGTTGCACGCAAAATTTTGTACTCTGACCGTTACTGGCTGTGCGCTAGCTCTTTCTAGCCCCCGTTCTTCGAATGAGATAAAACGAGACCTCCAATCGGCGGCTTTCCAGACGTCGCACCTCCGTGTTCACAGTTGAAGGTGTTTGCCGACAATTCTCTGCAAAGTTTTCCAAACGGTCGTTGGGTGACATCACTGATTACGAAAAATTCCAGAGCTAGTAGCAACGAGATTTATTTCTTGGAAATATTCGTTCAGTAATATGCGAGGTAGTTTTCCATGACAAACTTATATTGAATTTTAACGTACAAATTAGAAATGCAGTATATGTGTTTACGGTACTTGAAGATTTAGCGACTTTTCATAAAATAATTTTTGAAATCAAAACATGAATTGTCTTACAGATATTGGATTGTCGGCTATTAATTAAGTCTCTCACGGGTTTATTTTGAATAATTAAAGTAGTAACGAAACAGCGTTACACAGTACATATAATGGTCCTAATAACCGACAAAGTAACATATTACCACCCTACGAATAACCGCAGCTCTATCCGAATAGAAGTCGCACAAGTTTGGAATGTCATTAAAGTCAGAGCTCATTGTATACATATGTGATTTCATATACAAGTTAGTCCTTGGTCTTGGAGGCGTAAACACTCTCGCCACTCTAGATTCAGCGCGTGGAACTGAGAAATTTTATTGCATCAATAAGTCTGCACAATCAACTTTACCATGAAACAAGTTATGCAGGAACATCACTGATGCAACTTTTCTACGCAAATACCAACTGGGTACGCCAGCTTGCATCAGCATTTGGCCGTGGTCGATTCCTCTCTGTGGTGTAGGTACCAGATGCCCTATATACAAGGTGTCTTAAAAGCTTACTCTGAACATCTTCTAGAGCACCAATCTGAACACTATAAAAGGGATTAAAAACCAAGCTACAATATTCAAGTCTCGATCAAACGTAAGAAAAATAGAGAATTTTCAAGCTAGCCAAATTGGAAAATGATCTGCCATTCCTTATAATGAAACCCATCAACTCCAAACAGGATGCCGTAATTGTTTGAATATGTCCAGTGAAACTTAAATGTTCATCATATGCAGTGCCAAGATCCTTGTACGTTTCAGTCCTAGCCAATGGTACACCACCCATTTTGTAGGGAAAAGGTATACGGATGGTTTTTCTAGTGTTTATCATCACTTTGCACTTCGAGACATTATGTATAAAACATTCTTGCGCGGTTACATCCGGCGATATAGAGGACCTGGAGAAATCACTATTGCATGATATCGTGGAGAAGTTTCTTTATAGATTCTCATTGGAATTTTTGCTGTATGCCTAGTAGCACCATCCTGCTGAAACAAACAACGACCACTCTTTCCATTTGTCAGCTGAGGAAAGCACATATTATTGAGCATTTTTAAAATTTTTCAGAATTGAATCCAGTCGTTGCATAATTTTCATCGAAAAAAATTGCGACCGGTAATCCTAGACGACGAACTGGATACTAGACAGTAACATGGGGTAGTAACAGTAACCGGAGAATTAAATGATACTTCATGAATTTGACATGGACACAGTGGTCAATACCTGCAGTTTTACTTGCTGACATTAGCATAAGTGGGGTCCATCTGATATAAACGAACAATGTTCAATACGAGTGTCTCAAACCAGGAAATCTTTCGGCAAACTGGAAACGGTTTATATCAACCTGATAAGTTAATAAGCCAATCAAATTAGGGTCTACTATGTGGTCTTTTGGAAATATGTGTTGGAAAGCTAATGTTGGGCTTGATCGGTTCATTTGACGTCACATAGAAGTATACTAGGTTTTAACGGTACCTAGACCGCCTCTTATTCCCCGCGAATGGCTTAGATCGACCTTCATTACATTACCAAAAAAAGGTTAATGCAAAAGAATGTAGGGACCACCGAACCCTCAGTCTAATAGGTTATGCTCTCAAAATATTCCTAAAGATAATACACCAGAGAATTTTTAGGAAATTAGAAAAAGATATTAGCGAAACCCAATTTGGCTTCAGAAATGCAATGGGAACAAGAGAAGCCTTGTTTGCTTTCAATGTGTTGACTCAAAGATGCATGGACATCAATCAGCTGATCTATGTCTGTTTCCTTGACTACAACAAAGCATTTGATAGAGTCCGCCACAACCACCTCATTCAGTTACTTAAAAGTAAAAATATAGACATAAAAGATATTAGAATAATAAATAATTTATACTACAGCCAGACGGCTAATATTAAGGTTGGCAATGAACTCTCAGAAGAAGTAAAAATACAACGTGGTGTAAGGCAAGGATGTGTACTATCGCCGCTATTATTTAATCTTTACTCGGAAGAAATCATTCAGAGAGCGCTGAAAGAAACAACAATAGGAGTAAAAGTCAATGGAATACCCATTAAAAAAATCCGGTATGCAGACGACACCATACTCATTGCCGAAACAACAGAAGATTTACAGAGCTTAGTAGATCAAGTAGTGACGAGAAAGACCAAATTTAGATGTGGTCATATAGAAGGATCTTGAGGATAAGTTGGGTAGACATGGTAACAAATGAGCAGGTACTGGGAAGAATGAGAAAAGAAAAAGAAATATTGAACACAATTAAAATATGGAAGCTGCAATATCTGGGCCACGTGATGAGAGGAGAGAAATATGTATTGTTGCAGAACATTATGCAGGGAAAGATACGGGGAAAGAGAAGCAGAGGAAGAAGACGCATTTCCTGGCTAAATAACCTGAGAAAAACTGTAGTTCCGTTGAGTTGTTCAGAGCTGCAGCATCAAAAGTGAGAATAGCCATGATGATAGCCAACCTTCTAAGAGGAGACGGCACTTGAAGAAGAAGACCGCCTCTTGAGTCAGCCAGTCCAAAAAACAGCGAAAAGTTTGAACGTTTTTCAGTTTCTCACCTATAGCTCCGACACAGTGCGTTCTAGTGAAACCTTCATTGTTACAAATTCGAGAACGCTAAATTCTGCGTCTAATGAGTCGAAACGGTACACATACCTTGAAGCTCGATTTTAGAGGTCCTAGTACGTGCTCATTTGAAGAATTGTTTCGAAAGTGTTACCATCTATATCTCTCTATTATTAAAAAAATTTCATGCTCTAACTCCTTTTGAGAAAAATACCCAAAACTCAATTTTCTATGAAGGTAAAGAACTAAATTTTGCTATATCTGTAGATAGTGTAAGTCTCTTTAAAAGATACTTGTATTACAAATTTCATTTAAGTTATACAGAAGATTTCCAGAAGGAAGCTTAATTCATATTTACAAAAGTAAAGTATCTGCCAAATTATAAACGTAGCAGCTATATTTCCTTATTAATCACCAGAACGATTTCGTTTTAGTCAACCTAATCAAACAGGTTTTTTCAATAACAATTACAACAATAACAAAATTATAATTTCAGACTCAAAGGTGACACATTTAGGCGTATTTAGGTGCTATAAACAAAATGAGATCCTATTCAAAACTTATAAAATCGGTGCACTAATGTTTCTCCAAATGTCAAAATAAAACACTAAAAAAACATACATTCATCGAACTGGATTCGATCGCGTAACCTTCTGTTTAGATGGTAAGCGCGGTACCCTCTGAGCTATCTAGGCTCACGTCAACAAAGGTTTTATTTGCGCGATACTTTAGATCGGATTCATGCCCCGGATATCATATTCAAAGTATATATAATTAATTAATTACAGAAAATTAGTAGAATTACCATTGAAACACATCCCACGACTGTCTCGCTCTTATATGATGTCTTATGTTTAAGTTTGAAGACAAAAGAATCTATTTTAGAATCGTGTTTATAGAGACTTGGCTTGATTTTGTGTAAATTTCTGCTATATTATGCGACAGCATAATATATCTATGTTGCGCTAAAACTGTGTTCGGGCCGTGATAAAGCTACAAATATAGTGTATTTTAATAAGTCATTGAATCTCCCAGTTAAATAACAATCAATTGGCAAATTTTTAATTTCATGTCGTCTGTCATTTGCCATAATTGCGGCCGAGATTTCACGATTGTTGGTTCGGGTAGTATGTATTATGCCTGGTATATATTCAGTTTGGTTGCCGTTGATGTATAGTTTATACCTGTTGTATGAATTAATTTACGCGTGGCAGTTTACTACTCTATGTGTGAGGCATTGGACTTTAACCACAAAGTCGTTTCAACGCATATCTTTGAGATTATATTTTTAATTTGGAAAAAACTCTAAATATTGTGCACCAAATTATTTAAAATTCACAACATAGGTTTACTTGCGCTACTTATAGCCACATGTAAAATATCATTCCAGTTACTCTGATACCTACAAAAATATAGCGTTTTCAAAAAGTTTTCCCCGATTTTCCACCGAAAAAACTTGAACATAAAGGTTGATTAACGAACTCGACCTCGGTTTTCGCCCAGACAAGATTTTTGCCAAGTTTGATTGTATTCAGTTTGGTATTTTTTTAGGTTATTGCTCGGATACATACATACATACCATTTTCTTAATGAAATTTCCCTAAAAACATACATTCATCAAGCTGGATTCGATCATGTAACCTTATGCAACAGCGATCTTCCCTGCGCTATCTGAGTACACTTCAACTGACGTTTTATTTGCGTGATACCTTAGATTCTCTTCAAGCCCGGGATATTATACTCAATGTATACGTAATTAAATACAGAATTAGTAGAATTACCATTGAAACACGTCCCACGACGTTTCGGTCTTATATGACGTCTTATCTTTAAGTTTAAAGATAAAAGAGGCTATTTTAGAATTATTTTTATAGAGACTTGGCGTGATTTTGTTTACATTTCTAGTAGTTATATTATACGACAGCATAAAACATGTATTCTGCGCTAAAACTGTATTTGAGGCCGTTCATAAAGCTACAAATATAGTGTCTTTTAATAATTGATTGAATCTCCCAGTTAAATAACAATAACTTGGCAAATTCTTAATTTGATGTTGTCTGTCATTTTCCATAATTGCGGCCGAGCTTTCACAATTGTTGGTTCGGGTAGTATGGTTTATGGCTGGTATCTGTTTAGTTTGGTTTTTATTATAATTACTTATCTTGTGCTTATATATGTAATATAAACATAAAAAAAGAAATGAAACAGTAAGTGAATTTATTTACTTTAGTACTGTATTCGATACTATCTGGAATAGTCATTATAGGCGACCTTGTGGGATATAATTTCGGTAAATTTACAGTTTACTGCATTTAGGGTTTATATATATATATATATATATATATATATATATATATATATATATATATATATATATATATATATATATTTATGGAACATGCTTTGAACTCTCCTTGGATGCACAAGCCACAGGGCAAATTTGGTGCAAACAACCCCTAAGAAACTTAAGTGACCTAGAATGAATAGGGTTGCTGGGCGGGGAGAAATATGAGCGGAAAATGATTGAAAAAAATTGACTTGAAAAGATGAGTTTTTCACATTTTGCAGCAATACCTCCTTTAAACCCTGTCAACCCGGACCGCATCCATATTCGCCCAAATCCAGTAACTTTCTTGGGGGTTGCTCCAAAGAATTTTTTCTTGTGCTTTATGCTTTGCAGGTAGTTGTATGCATGCACAATGGGAAGAAGAACCCCCTGTGTTTTTAGGTGAGGGGGCAGAAACCCTCTTTGACCTGGGGGTTCTTCTTCCCCTTCTGCATACATACAAGCACCCTCAATGCACGAACCACGGGCATTTTTTATGTCCAGCTTTCTAGTGTATTTGTTGTAGAGTATATTTCCTGTTTATTAATTTCTTTGTTGGAGTTTTGTCTCCAATTACTGTATAAATATTTATGATAGAGTACATGTTTTTGCTTGCCTTTCTTTACCTTATTTTTTACTGTTCCTGAGTAAATAAAGTAATGTTTTATAACTTTTAATATAAGGCTAAATCACTATAATATATTGCTCTTATGAAAATTAACTACCTTAACGCACTTGCTGCGTCCCGAATATTTTTTTTAAATTTCGATCATTTGGCAGTGTTTGCTATGGTATGTTATTTTTTCGCTGTACATACTTGGGTACTTATCAGGGGTGGCTCCTCAATAAGTGTGCCCGTCCGCGCGCACTGCCGCCTGCCGTGGAAAATAATTTTGCTATGC
Source organism: Tillus elongatus (assembly GCA_964006375.1). Taxonomy (NCBI): domain Eukaryota; kingdom Metazoa; phylum Arthropoda; class Insecta; order Coleoptera; family Cleridae; genus Tillus; species Tillus elongatus. The sequence continues at coordinate 22,637,074 of OZ023265.1, read as the reverse complement.
TATATTTTCATAAATTTTTATTTGGTTTTTTACCTCCTGCATTCCTGCATTCAACAAACAAAATTAGTATATCGAGGATCTATGATCGCAGAGTCGGCAGCCATTAATACAGCATCAGAATAAGTATAGTGTTAATGGTTGGTTGCAGACGTTATCGTTATATACATCCATATCCAAATATCCATATATACATCAGTTGCCGGCGGTGTGTATTTTTCGGTGCTCTTGAGGAAATGCGATACTTCAATGCGAAATGATCGAGTACCATCGTCGAAAACGACCGAATAAGCAATCTGGTGTGCGCTCTCAAATTCCACACTTGCGGTTTGCAGTGGAATTTTGGCAGAGCGTGTCTGTGTCTAGCATGTGTTTAGTAATTTTCGTGTAGTGCTGCGCGTCGGATTGATTTTAATTGGATCATATCGTTGTTGTTAACATGGTCTAAGAAGACAATTATTATTATTATGATGGCTACTACTTCGGGTTGCTCAATAAGTGGACAAAATAATTGTGATACTGTGATTAATTCAGTGGATAATATTTTAAATTTAAAGGTTCACTTTTTAAGGGACTTTTTAACTACTATAACCTATAACTTACTAAAGGAAAACTTGGCAAGTATAGTTAATAATTATTAAGTTTAGTTAGTTTTGTAAGTAGGTTTTTTATAATAAATTTTCGGAGAAAAATAGGCAAGCCCTTCATTTTTAGTGAATTTTTATTTAAAAAAATTCACTAATAGAAAGTATCGATCGAGAGACTTCGCAAAAACTTTTTAAAATGAGCGCGAACTAGGAGCCCTAGAACCCATATCCGTACTCGCTTCGGCGGTACATATACTAAAATTGGAACGATACAGAGAAGATTAGCATGGCCCCTGCGCAAGGATGACACGCAAAATCGTGAAGCGTTCCACATTTTTGGAAAAAAAAATATTTCTTATTTATAATAAATATGTGTATATATGTAAGTATGTATATATGTGTGTATTTACAAACTTAGTGTAAAGGAAAATGTTAAACTTTAATTATTTTAAAATATATACGTGCATTTGTGTGTAGGTATGCGTAATTAAGTGTGTACATGCTGAGATTGTATTTACGTTATTAAAAATAACAGACATAATAAAGGAAAAAATACAAATCTCAAACGAGAAGTTAAAAAATATGTGGCTAATGACAATTCCGTCGAGGCCATATCACCTTTTTTACCACCACCACCACCAGAACCCATATCCGGGGTCACTTTCAATTATATATATATATATATATATATATATATATATATATATATATATATATATATATATATATATATATATATATATGTATATGTATATATAAGTATCCAACCGATAACTCAAAAAATAAGCATCTGATTTCGATGAAACTCGGCAGGTGCCTTTATTTTATTAATGGCTGGGATGAGTTCGTTAGTCAGGAAAATCGTATAAAGTTTTCCGGAAAAATTTTGAATTTTGTTTCAAAATAAACATTTTTCTCCGAAAATTACAAAGCTATTTTAATGAAGTTTGGTGGATATGTTGCCTTGTAAAGGACCTTAGTAACAACTAAAATTCAACTTTCTAAATTTTTATAAAATTAGGTTATTCAAATTTTAAGTTTTCTCCGAAAACTACTAAGTTATTTGTATGAAATTTGGTGCATATGTTGCCCTGGGTAAGGCCCTATTATACTACAAAATTCAACTTTCTAAGTTTGTAGACACTTGAGTTATTTAAATTTGATGCATTTAATACAAATTCACTACCATAAGCACTTGCTGCATCCAGAACTTTTTTTTCTTGCGCATCCACAATGCATTAAGGCACGAGCCGCTACTGGTACTTAAAGCTTATCATAGCTGTGATTCAATTTGCAGCATTATTGTTTATTTCTGTTGAAAACCTGCCTGTGAAAAATTATATTTTGGCTGGTGTAGTTTTTGTTTAAATTGCTTCGGTAGGTTTGTTAGTGAGGAAAGTCAGACCAGTTTTTCCGGGAAAATTTTGAACATATGTTCGGGAAATGTATGTAATTTTTCTAATAACAAGTTATTTTGATGAAGTATGGTACATTGTTTCTATTATAAAAGTTTTGGTGTCTACTAAATTTGAAATGTCTTAAGAAAAAACACCTATTTAGCATCGAAACACTTTAATGAAAATTCGCTACCATAACGCATTTTCTGCGTCCAGTATTTTTCACTTATCCTGTATACTTAGTTTTTCTTTGGGGAATATACTTGGAAAACTCCTATTATAACTTTCGTCCTAACCTTTCTGTTTTACTTATCTTACTTTAGGAAATAATGCATACATAAAATCGACCATTTATCATACATAAAATTGACTATGTCGTATTAAAAGTACAAAGTATATAACGTAGATAGCTTAGTGATCAAATTGCTGGTAAAAGACTAGATTTTTATGCATTTTGCAAAAAAATGCAAGTATCTAGTTTTGAGTCACGGGCGCCACTGGTATTCACATACGTTCACATACACCATACATACAGAATCGTACAACCTTGACGACGGACCTCCGACGACGGACACGATGCTATCACCACCAGCGGCACCTAGATAGAGAGTACCGTAAACTGGACATCATCTTGCTCATATTAATAACCACAACAATCGTGTTATTGTTCTAAAAGTACAGGAGTGGATTTAGCACTTACATTTATGATGAAATAACATATTCTAGGTGTTTCTCACCTCAGTTGTTGGACAGTCTACACGAGTAAAGCAAACAGCGGTTACTTTGTATAGAATATTAATTCATTGATTGTTGTTGCCCTTACTTGGTGAAACTTGTCCATACTGCATACAAACTTGGCGAATACTTCTCTGGCTTCACTGTTGGTTTTTAGTGAAGCCAGAGAAGTATTCTCCAAGTCTGTATGTAGAATATTTAAGTTATTATTATCATGACTATTAAAGGGCGGGCCATCTAACGTTTGGAATTGGAACTATAGGTTATTTTGAGGTTGGAAGGTTTGATGACATTTCCGATGTGACAGAAAGTTAGTTTTATCTTTGACATTTATGAAATGGTTCGCTTTTCGCTTGAACAAATTTGGGAAATATTAAAAACTTATTTGCAAAGTGGTGAGTCTTATACTAAAACTGTAAGAAATTAACGAAAAAATTTGACAAAAAGGATGTTCCAAAAACGCAGTTTGTGGATCAATTTGTGAAGCGAGTTCGTGAAACTGGATCGTTGTTGGATAAAACAACCCGTGTACGTACTCGTCCAGTGCGCCCAACCGAAAACATCGCTGCTGTTGCTCAGAGTGTGCGTGAACAATCATCAACATCAATTCGTCATCGTTCTCAATAATTGAACATTTCACGCATTTCTTTGAGAAGAATGTTGCATAAAGATCTGGGTATGAATATGTATAAAGTTCAACTAGTGCAAGAGCTGAAGCCGCATGACCATTCGATGCGTTTTCGGTTTGCTCAATGGCCCGAAAACCACTTGATCGAAGATTTCCACCTCGGAGGATACGTCAGTAAGTAGAATTGTCGTATCTGGGGCTCAGAAAATCCATACGTCATCGTGGAGAAACCAATGCATCCACAATGATTGACTGTCTGGTGCAGATTTTGGTCTGGCGGCATTATTGGGCCATTTTTCTTTGAAAATGAGTAAGGAAACACCGTTACAGTGATTGGCGATCGCTACCGCGCCATGCTAAGAGGTTTTTTGTTTCCCAAAATTGAAGAGTATGACATAGACGACATTTGGTTTCAACAGGACAGCGCAAAGTGCCACACAGCCAACGTAGCAATCGATCTTTTGCGTACTTAAATATTGAATGAAAGGCTTATCCTCCAGACACCAAAATTTGTTTCAGATTTCTCTTACTCCCGACACGTTTCGACACTCCAAGAGGTCATCTTCAGGGGATAAATCTACAAACATAACAAGAGAGGTCTTTCCGGAAAAACATTAGTTTTTTCCGGTAGGCAATTGTGCAGGTCAGAGCACAATGATGACAAGGTGAACTTCACAGAGAAGTCAAAGGTTAAAGTCATAAGTCACACAGTAAAACATCAACTAACAATCAAGTTAAAATCTAAAAAGCTAAAAGCTACAGATACAGTAATAACAGTTAAAATATACTAAGTTAAACATGCAATTACACTAACAAAACTAAAAGCTAAAAAGCAACTGAAAAGCGCTAAAAGTCACAAAAACGGTAAAAGTCTAATAATTGAACATTAAGAAAACAAGTCTATTGTAGAAGCACAAAGCAAAGCCAATGAGCGAAACTGACAGGTTAAACAACACAATAGGCTGGCAAAATCAAGTAAGAAACCCAATGAGAACCATTAGGGCAAAGAAAACTGTGAACCATTAAATGAACAAAAACAAAATGAGCCATACTCACTTGAACAATTCTAAAAAATTGAACTCGAAACTATACAGGAGGTTCAACAGGTCACAACTTCATACATTGTGCTAGGGGCCCTACAACACTACATCTGCATATTGCCAGAAAATTCTCTTCAAAAAGAAAAATCAATGGAAAAGATCGGCAATTTTTAACAGCCATGATGAGGGGCGGCCATTATGTGAACTTGAAACGGGCAGGGTGCACCAGCGCAGGTGCGAGAAGATGTGTCAGAAGCGAAACATGTCAATGACAAAAGAGTAAGAAATGGAAGGGGAGCCATAGAGCAGCCATCTTCAAATCATAATGTTCATGGTCATGTAGAAAAAACATAGAGTTCAGCAGCACTGTTACACCAATTGGCTATAGAATAAAGGAAAGTTAGTTACATCCATGTTGGACAGGTTTAAAACATCACTGGCTTGGCACTTGGAATGTTTGAAAATCTCAGTTTCCAGACGAATTGTTCTACGCCAAAACTTGAAGAGTGCAAGATTTCAGGATCTCTATTTTTGCTGAAGCAGTGGCAATTTCCCCTCAAATGGCAACCAAAGACTGGCGTGTCATTGTTGAGCTGGTTTCTACTTCTGAGGTGTTTGTGACTCTGGCGCCCAAAGATCTTCCGGTTCTTCCTATGTGGACAACTTTACAACCGGGGGTACCACATTTTAAGCGATAAACACCCGACTTCTCCAGGTCTGGGATGCTATCCTTGCTGTGAATGAATAAATTGTTGACGGTGTTCAAAGACTTGAATGAAAACCTGACATTGTCACATTTGAGAGCCTTGACAACGGCATTGGAAACAGGACCACAATAGGTGAACGGGAAATACGATATCCTCTCAGGTTGAGCAAGGGGTAAACTGGTGCTCGCTTCTATCAAGAGCGGACGGCTCTTTCTGTTGACAAACTTATCGACTATGTTGAGTGGGTACTCATTGTTGACTGCGAGTTGTTTGATGATGTTTAATTTTCTGGTGAAGTGAATCCCCGACAGTGGAATTCTGAACAATCTGTCAACCAAAAATGTGAGAGAGGCCATCTTGTGGGACATATGATGGCACGACTTGAATGGAATGAGGTGGTCTGTCTGAGTGGGTTTTCTATAAGTGTCAAACAAAATGCTGTGGTTGGACCTCTTCAACTTCACGTCGAGGAAGCTTATGGACGACTCGGCTTCCAACTCCATCGGGAAATCGATGTTGATGTGCAGGGCATTGAGCCAATCCTGGAACAGGTGGAGCTGCTCTACGGTGCTAGACCAAACCACCAAGATGTCATCAACATAGCGTGACCGGGAAGAAACGTACCCTAAGTAGGGGTTATAGTCTCTGAAAACCAGTTCCCCTCCAAAGAAACTCATAAATATCTCTGCTCAAAAGGGTGACAAGGGGTTGCTCATGGGGAAACCATTTTTTTGGACGAAAATTTTGTCATAAAGCGAGAAAAAATTCTAAGTCAAGCAGACCTTGACCAAAGCATGGAGAGCCCTCTGGGATTCAATACCGAATGAGGAAGAGGTAAGTAAACTCTTCAAGAGTAGGAGAGTCTGATTCACTGGGACACTGGTGAAAAGGTTAGAGACATCGAAAGATACCAACAAAGATATATCTCCCAGTTCTACGTTACTGAGTCTATCTATCAGTTTTGAAGAATTCTTAACGGAGTAAGGTGACTGGAAAGCCAACTCCGACATCAAGAGGGTGGACAGGTATCTCGACAACTTGTAAGAGATGCAACCAACAAAAGATACCACCGGACGGATGGGACAGCCCTCTTTATGAATTTTGGAGCGGCTGTATAGGCGTGGATTAATATGGTTCATGGGGAACAACTGTCTATAGTTTTCAGAAATCGAGGGAGCGTACTTATCGAAAACCTTATTGAACTTAGAAGCGTAGGAAGGAAGTGGGTCATAGTTAATGGTTAAAATCCCATTATTTATAAGGAAGGTGAGAACTTTAGAAATGTAATCTGTCTTATTCAAGACAACAGCGCAATGCCCCTTATCAGCTTTCGAAAGAAAGAGATCATTATCAGCAATAGTTTTTCTCAAAGAAGAGACCACCCTACTGAATGAGCAGAAGTCCGAAGTTGAAGCCCTAAACCTGGAAATAATCTCGGCAACTTTACCACGCAGAAACTCCACATTTACAACTCTGAACCTTCTCAAGAAAACCTCCGTAATACGATGACGTTAAAGAAACAAACACACACACATATCACACTTACCTTGATATTATTTCATTATTTTGTGACATATAAATGTACAGAGTATTTTTTAAAGTCAAATAAATAGTTTTTACAAAGTCTTTCGTGCTAATCAAGAAGTTTAGAAGATATTTGATTCCACCTGTGGTAATTTTTGCAAATAAAGCATATCGATTTTATTGATTTGGTTACTTCGTTTAGAATACGACCCTGGAGCTATGTGTAGTGTATCCGAAAGAAACTATGCCATTCCCAGTATTGTTTCTTCCAAAGGTAACTTTCTTAGCGTTCTCATCTTGGCTCATTCATATTTATCATTTACTAGTACGATCATATCGATATTTATAACTGTTTGCTATGCCTTTGACTTCGCAAATGTATACATTACCTGGTTGGTTACCTCTCCTTGAATTTATTCTCTCAACAAGTCGATAATACATCAACATAAATTTGTCATTACGCTGATAATGAGGTATTTTTTATCGGCGGAAATAAATGAAGTACTGATCAGAAATATACATGAAGCCTCAGCACTTTATAATAATGGCTGTTACCATTTTAGTAAAACAATGGAGTTATATATCTTAAAAAATAAGTAACTGTTAAATTAATTAAAATTATAAAACATACCATTTTTTTAGCGAATCTTCATTAATAAAAATCGCTAATATACATGTCACGATGAAAAGCTTTTGAAAAAATTGTTTCAAAAATCAAAAATTCTTGGCAAAAATCTTGTTTGGGCGAAAACCGAGGTCGAGTTCGTTAATCACCTTATTCCCCAAGTTCTTCCGGTGGAAAATCTGGGAAAACTTTTTGAAAACGCTATATTTTTGTATCAGTGTAACCGAAATGATATTTTACATGTGGCTTGAAATAATGCAAATAAACCTATGATGTGAATTTTAAGTAATTTGGTGCACAATATTTAGAGTTTTTTCCAAATTAAAAATAAAATACCAAAGACATGCGTTGAAACGACTTAGTGGTTAAAGTCCAATGCCTGACAGACAGAGTAGTTAACTGCCACGGGTAAATTAAATTATACAACAGGTATAAGCCATACATCAACGGTTACCAAACTAAATATATAACAGGCATTAAACATACTACCCGAACCAACAATCGTGAAATCACGGCCGCAATTATGTAAAATGACAGACGACATGAAGCTAAAAATTTGTCAAGTGATTTTTATTTAACTGGAGGATTCAATCAATTAAAGTACATTATATTTGAAGCTTTATTAACGGCCCCAAATACAGTTTTAGAGCAGCATAGATATGTTATGCTGTCGCATAATATATCAGAAATGTAAACAAAATCAAGACTAGTCGCTATAAAAATGATTCTAAAATAGTTTATTTTATCTTGAAACTTAAACATAAGACATTATATAAGACCGAAAGAGTCGTGGGATGTATTTAGATTGTAATTCTACTAATTATCTATGTGATGAGCACTGATAAGTAAACTTGGAGAACCCAAATGACCACAACAAATATTTTAAAGACCTTACGATCGTTTCGCTGACAACGTCAGCGTCATTAGGGGATGAAACATCTTAGAATTATTAGAGTTTTTCATCCTCTGATGACGCTGACGTTGTCAGCGAAACAATTGTAAGGTCTTTAAAATATATGTTGTGGTAATTTGGGTTCTCCAAGTGTATTTATCTACTAATTCTGTAATCAATTGTTACGTGTACTTTGAATATGATATCCCGGACATGAAGCCGATCTAAAGTATCACGCAAATAAAACGTTAGTTGACATCTGCATAGATGGCGCAGTGGTCATCGCGCTTGCCTCCTAAGCAGAAGATTACGCGTTCGAATCCAGCTCGATGAATGCATGTTTTCTTTATGTTTTATTTTGATATTTGGAGGAACAATAGTGCACAGATTTCATACGTTTTGAACAAGATCTCATTTATTTGAAACGTCTAATAAGTTTGTCACCTTTCAGTCTGAAATTATAATTTTGTTATTGTTGATATTGAAAAAAACGGATTTAATTAGGTTGACTAAAACGAAATCATACTGGCGATTAATAAGAAAAAATAACTGCTACGTTTATAATTTGGCAGATACTTTACTTTTCTAAATATGAATTAAGGTTCCTTCTGGAAATCTTCTTTATAACTTTAATTAAATTTGTAATACAAGAGACTTACAGTATTTACAGATATAGCAAAATTTAGTTTTTTAGCTTTATAGAAAATTGAGTTTTGGGCATTTTTCTCAAACGACTTAGAACGCAATTTTTTTTGATAATAGAGAGAAATCGATGGTAACACTTTCGAAAGAATTCCTCAAATGTGCGCTTACTTTGACCTCTAGAATCGATCTTCAAAGTATGTGTAAGTTTAAAGTATTAACTTTACTAATATGCCGTATCATAATAATGTACAATTCTTATGAAAATTCTCTACTATAACGCACTTGCTGCGTCTCGAAATTGTTGGAACTAGAAATATAAAAGCCTACTTATAAAGGATCTAAGAGACATCTGATTTTTTTCGATCTTCGTCAAAGTTTTTAAATTTCTTATAACAAAAGTTCGGACGCAGCAAGTGCGTCTGGTGGCAAAAACTGACTAGTCCTTTTACAGGAAAATTTGCTGATGAGACAAAATTCAAATTAAATAATCTGTAACTAAAATTAAAATGTAAACAGTTTAATTGTGCACTGAAATTTGAATTTGAATCATATTTTCATGTGACAAGCTGTCAGAAATAAGGGTATTTAGGTATGTCACTTTAAAATTTCATTTGACATTTGTGAAAACAATTTATCAATCATTTATTTATTATGAAAATTTAAACATAGAAGACCCTAACAAATTGATAAATTTGATATATATTGATATTATTGCTTAGGTACCTTTTTTTTGTAAAAATATTAATTCAAATAATTAGATTTTCTTTCCGATCATTAAATATTTCTTATAATCACATAATCTGATCGGTTACTATAATTTAATTAAAAAACTTAAAAAAATGTTTACGCTGATCCTCTACGGAGATTCGAACGGATAACATTGAATATGAGACTCAAACTGCAACCCATGGCGCCACCACGGATGCGGAAAATTATTTAATATGTGTTAAAATGTAATTAAAATCATCCTGTAAACAAGCTATAAGGTAGAATAATTAAAAATAAAATTTCGGGACGCAGCAAGTGCGTTATATGGTAGCGAATTTAGATTAAACGCTTCAAATTTGAATAACTTCATTTTCTATTAACCTAGAAAGTTGGATTTTGGTACGTAGTAAGGTATCTACCAAGGTAATATATCAACCAAATTTTATCAAAACAGTTTTGTTACTTTTTGAGATACAATATTTTTTCGGAAAAATATTTTTTTTCCGAAAAACTGATCTGATGGAAGTGGCTAACAAACTCTTCCAGGATATTAATACAAGAAAGATTCTTGCCGAGTTTCATCAAAATCGGTTAATAACTTTACTTTTAACATACAAAAATTCAAACGGACCTTGGTTTCGGGTTCTAGGAGCCCAAATTACCGCTCATTTAAAAAAATTTGCAGTCTTACCATCGTCTATGAGCGATTCTTTAAAATAAAAATTGGCTAATACGGAAAATTTTAAAATGTCTGAGTAGAAAATCAAAAAAGTAAATTTAAAAATGTAGCTATACATATGGCCAGAAATATAAAAATTTCGGGACGCAGAAAATGCATAACTTAATTTTCTATAAACCTAGAAAATTGAGTTTTGATAGTAGTAAGGTATTTAGAAGGGCAACATACCAACCAAATTTCATCAAAATAACTTTGTTATTTTTTGAGATACAAAATCTTTTCGGAAAAACTAAATTTCTAAAACTTACCCAAGCCATTAATAAAATAAACATTCTTCAAAGTTTCATCAACATCGCTTAATAACTTTTGACCTGACCTGACCTGACCTTTGTTTCGGCTTCTAGGAGCCCAAATTCGCGCTCATTTGGAAAAATGTTTGCAAAGTCTCACCATCGATACCTCTTTATTAGCGAATTTTTATGGAAAAAAGTTCGCTAATAGCGAGGTAACAGATTAGTTATCTAAGATTCGAAATTATATATTTATTAAGAAATAAATCAGTGCATGTACTGATAAAAAAGTTCGGGGCGCATCATGTGCGTTATGGTAGCGAAATTTCATTAAATGTTTCAATCGTTTTTTTATAAAGCTACAGAGTTAAGTTCCGGCACCTCACAAAAGATTTACTAGGCCAACATACGTGCCAAATTTTATTAAAATAGCTGTGTTATTTTTTGAGATACATTTTTTTAAAACTGGTCAGATCGGGCTGGCTAACGATCTCGTCCAAGCTATTAATAAAACAAAGGTATTTGCTGAGTTTCATTAAAATTGGTTATTTACATAAAAACATATAAAAATTGAAAAATATATTTTTTTAATTTCAACAACACACCACGGGGACTTACAGCCTAAATACTATCGCACCGTAGGTGTCGACAAGGAAGAAAGAGGCAACTTGTTAATTCTGGACTTGAAGGTTTGGAGGTTCGGGGGAGAAGGAAAAACATATGCCGGCAAGGAGTTCCACAACTTGGAAGTCCTCGGGACAAAAGAGCGGGCATAACAAGATGTTCTATGTCTAGTGACCTAGACAGTAAAAGGGTGCATTCGCTCTGTTCCCCTGGTAGATCTGTTGGGGGCAGCAGGTGGAGGAACTAAGGAAGAGAGCTCCTCTGAGCAGTGCCCATGCAGATATATATATATATATATATATATATATATATATATATATATATATATATATATATATATATATATATATATATATATATATATAAAAGAGAGAGAGAGGGGTCGGTGAGCAAGGGATGGCAGTGTTTGGGTAAGGGTAGGGTCACCGATGAGACGTATAGCTCTCTTTTGAATGGAGTCCAGGATAGCGAGTGTAGAAGCGGCGGCAGCACCCCAGATGTGGGAGCAGTATTCGAGGTTTGGTCTTATTTGTGAAGTATATAAAGTATAGAGATTAGCTGGTGAAAAATATTTGCGAGCCCGGAAGAGGACCTTGGTTTCAGGTTGTAGTGGCCTATATTAGCACTTATTTGAAAAAATGTTTGCAAAGTCCCACCATCGACACCTCTCTATTGGCGAATATTTTTCAATAAAAATTTGCCAAAAGACAGTAGACATAGAGAAAGCTGACGTCCAGTCTCCACATCATTGTTAACTGGTGATAGAAGAGTGCTTTTCACAAAGTTTTATCAAGGTATATTTATCAGAAGATCCTCTTAGTAGAGAGGACTACAATATGCGATTTAGTCCAATATATTAGGACAGTGTTGATAAACAACATCAATATGGCGGTGGAGTCGATCCAGGAAAAGGGAAGCTGAGCACAGTGGCGTAACTACACAAAATTATCGCACATAATAGACCCAAAATTATCTTTACCAGAACCTAATTGAATAACTAAGGGTGATTTATACTCATATGTCTTTAAATTAATTCATGCGTCATATGTATAAATAATAACTAAACACATTTATTGAAAATCTCTGGACGCAGCAAGGGCGTTATGGTAGTGAATTTTCATTAAAATGTTTTTAATAGGAAATATAATTTTTTTAGGAAAGCTTGCCTCAAATTTTGTTACCAGTATAACCTATATGGGAGCAAAAATGTACCATATTTCATCAAAATAACTTTATTGTTTGACAATATACAAAAATCTTTCGAAAATAAACCTAAAATGTGCCCAAAAAACTGGTTTCCTGGCCAACGAACCTTAGGTTAATTATGCTATCGAAATTTATGAAAAATCTCTACCATAACGCAGTTGCTGAGTCCCGAATTTATTTTCTTACAAACATGCATTACCTTTCGATGGAAAAGGCAAAAATTGTAATACTATAAGGCGTGTTCGATTAGGAAAAAAATGCATCAGCAGCGACTTATGGGCCACCTGTGATTGTAAAAATAATTTTATAAGATGCAGCTCCAGACATCGTATAATTAACATTTAAATTTTTTTATCATATCTTGTATAATAATGGATATTTTGAGCTTTACCCTAGAAATGCGTCACCCTGTATATATGAAAATAGATAAAAACTGAGACTAACCCAGATATGGGTTCTATGGGGCCTACTTCGCGCTCATTTAAGGAAATCTCTTCAAAATTCAAAAGTCACTAAAATTGTATCCAACTTTATAATGAAATTGTGATGGCAAAAAATAAATATGATTGTAAGAAGAAGAGCATGTCTACATTTGTATTGCAAATGTCTGAAAACAAAATACTTATTTACATGTCACTTTGAAAGTAGATCTGACATTTATCAAAATAATTTGTCGGTTGAATATGACATGTACTGTTGCCGTGGACTATTATGGACTATTGTATTACGCCTTATAAGAATCTTGTGATTTTTTGCTTAACCTGAAATGGTTTTCGTTTCATTTGACGTTGTTTCATTATAGCATCACAGTAGGTTTTAGAATCTAGAAATTATTCTATTTTGTGTGAATTTTTTCGTTGCATACCTAGAACAAATTGTATTTTCCTTTAATTATAAATGATAATTTTAAGTTAATTCCTGTATTTTCTGTGCCCAATGTGTTGAACGGATGCGAAACGAGAGAGGGAAATTTTATTTAAAGTAATGAAGAAGAGAACTTTATTCCAGGCACGATCGTTATTTCAATTTTTAAAATATTAATAACATTTATAGGTAAATTAGCAAATTAGCGTATTGTTCGTTTTTTGAAAAAAATTCCAGAAACATGTTTAGAGGAACCCCTTTATGCATTAACCATCGGACAAATGCTGTGATCTCAACTCCACAATACAGTTAAGAGACCTAAAGTCAATTTAAGGTTCTGTGAAAGGTAAACATGCTACAATGAATCTACAAATGTAAACTGTAAAAAACTCACCTTGCAGAAGTCCATAGAAAGGAGAAACTACTTACCAACACCGTTTCTCCATAAAAAACTTCCACATTGCACAATTGAAAAAATAACGCTACATATAAATTTTGAAACCGACCTCGGATTTGGGTTCCAGGGTTCCCAAATAGCGCTCATTTGAATTTTTTTTCAAAATCCAAAAGTCGGGATCGCCTCATTGTGAATTTTTTTAAAGAAAATTCACTAAAACAAAAATATTTTTATATCTTCGTAGTAAAACAACAATAAAGCAATGTTTTAGTCGCAATGTCGATTAATGAAGAGTAGATGTGCAAGGGTATGACAGGAAGACAACTGATGCTTGTCTAGTAATGGGCATAACATCACATGCCAACTCTGGTATGTATTTGCTGATAATTGTTGTTACCTCCACTTGGTGAAGCCGCTCCGTACTAAATATATATGTGAAGACTTCTTCTCTGGCTTCGCAATTTTTCTTTTCTTCTCTACAACCGGTCTTGCCTCTTACTTCTAGGTTAGGTTCAATTGTGAGTGGCATATAACGGTCGCTCCTCTGAGAGCTTACGGTCGCTTGTGGCTCACGCCTAATTGTCTTATATATCGCCCAACAAATCCAGCCACCTACAGAGGTCGACAATTTTTGTGGGCGAAAGTTACCCAGATCTTCTGGTGCTGCCCTGCCAAAGAGCAGGTGTCTTGTCCTATGCTGTCCGCAGCCGGACAGAAACATAGCACGTGCTCTGCTGTTTTGTCATTCTCCATACACACTTTGTCTCTTGATCGAGACCGATTCGGTGCATTTGGTGACACAAGCGGCAGTGTCCTGTATACAGGTCGACCAGAGTTATCAGTTGTTTTCTGTTTAGCTCTAAAAAATTTTTAGCCCTTGACTCTAAAAGACCCTTTATGAAGGCCTTAGAGTGTGCTAATCCTGGCAGATTTTGCCATTGTTAAATTGTCCTTCTATCTGTCCAGGTCTTTAAGACGCGTTTTGCTATGCATGATGATATCCCTAGCTTGGTTCTAGTCCGATAAAGTCCTCCTGGGCACCACCTCTGGCAAGCGCGTCGGCCGCTAGATTGCTATCAAGGTCCGAGTTATCCGGTATCCAGACCAGCAACATCTCATTGCAGCTGCCTAGTTTGTTGAGAGCAAATATAGAGCTCTGTACAGTTTTTAAATTGCAACGTTAGGAACCAAATGCTTTTATTGCAGCTTAGCGATCTGAATATATTTTTATCGATTTGTGTGTGCAATGTTTTTGTATAATTTCCCTTCTGAAAAAGCACGTTCCCAACTATTGTTTCAGGGGATGAAATTATTTCTACCGCCCTGAGCAAGGCTGAAATTTCTGCCTCGTTGTTCGTTGGAAATTCTACTCTCAACCCACCTTCAAATCTTCAACCATCAACACCCCCAATGTCGTTTATAAAATGACGGATATCATTTTCAAAACTAAAAAGGTGTGAAAGATGCTCTCTTCTCTTAATACCAGGAAAGCCTCTCACCTTACGAGATCGCAGCAATTGTTCTCAAAAAATGCGCACCGGAACTTTCTCCTGTCTTGACTCGTCTATTTCAAACATCTTACAATAGAGGCATATTCTCTAGTAACAGGAAAACTGCTCTAGTACAACCCGTCCCCAAAAAAATGATCCAAAGCGCTTCCTAGCAACTACAGGCCTATTTCTCTCCTTTCAGTCGTCTCTAAGGTGATGGAAAAGTATATAAACACCGAATTACTAAGATTTCTTGAAAAACACAGTCTAATCCAAGACAGGCAGTATGGATTCCGTCAGCGCAGATCAACTGTCGACCTCTTTTCCTTTTTCACCCATTCTTGGAACAAATCTATGGAACTACACGGTGAATCCCAGATTGTCGCTCTAGACATATAGAAAGTATTTGACCAGGTCTGGCACGCAGCGCTGTTTAATAAACTTCTGGCCTATGGCCTACCACCAAAACTCTGTACATGGACAGCAAATTTCCCCTACAACCGGAGCATTTCTCTTTGTCGTGAATGGCCATTCATCTACACTGTATCCAATTATTGCAGGAGTCCCTCAAGGTTCAGCTTCAGCCCCTACTTTGTTTCTTCTCCACATCAATGACCTCATCTCTAGCACATCAAACCCAGTTCACAGTTACGCGGACGACAGCACCATCCACTCAAATATACAATATTCTAAGCCTGTATTTTTGGCCCAATTAGATGAGGATCGCACACTCATGGAGGGTTCTATCTCTGTGGATCTCCAAAAAATATTAGACTGGGGAAGTAGAAATCTTGTACAATTCAACTCCATCAAATCTCAGTCTTGCTTTCTATATCATAAGAGATACACCAGCCCTAAACCCATCACAATGTGCAACCAACTTATTGAAAGTAATGAGACCTTTTCACTAGTTGGCATTTCTGTGTATCGAAATCTCAATTGGCACCAACCTGTCAAATCAATGGCAGAAGCGGCTGCTAAGAAACTAGGTGTCCTCTTCCGGGCTCGCAAATACTTTTAATTAGATAATCTCTATACCTTATATACTTCACAAATACGGCCAAACCTCGAATATTGCTCTCACATCTGGAGTGCCGCTGTTTCTTCTACACTCGCTATCCTGGAATACATTCAGAAGAAAGCTATACGTCTCAGCGGTAACCCTACCCTCACTTAAAGGCTGCCATCCCTTGCCCAACGACGTGCCGTTGGTGACCTCTCTCTTTTATAGATATCTGCAGGGGCACTGCTCGGAGGAGCTTTCTTTCATAGTTCCCCCGCCTGCTGCCGCCAACAAATCTACCAGGGTAACAGAGCGAATGCACCCTTTTACTGTCCAGGTCACCAGATATAGAATATCTTGTTATGCCCGCTATCTTGTCCCGAGGACTTCCAAGTTGTGGAATTCCTTGGCGGCACATGTTTTTCCTTCTCTCCCGAACTTCCAAACCTTCAAGTCCAGAATTCACAAGTTGCCTTTTTCCTCTCTGTCGACACCCACGGTACGATAGTATTTAGGCTGTAAGCCCTCGTGGTGTGTTGTTGAAATATTAAAATAAAAGGCATTAGGTTAGATCAGAACAACCGGACGTGCTCTTACCCCTTACGCTGCCGCATCTTATATAGGAGGAAACAGAAAAGCTTTGAACAATGCCTCAGTTTCTGGTTGCCCTCTGTGAGAGGGTTGACACAATGATAATTAAAAATATACCGATGCTAGGATTCTACATCCTACAAAATTTCGGTATAGACCAGTTTGGTCTTGATGAACTGAAATTTCACTAATTTAGATGAAATCTCACAACAATTAGAACCGTAGCCTTACATACTTTGTCCCTATATTAGGGTAGAAATGGGCCAGGGCTAACAATTTACTAAATTGTTAGTTGGTTGTATACAGTCTCTATTTTTTTAACACTTTGTGTTATTTGGAGCTGGAGTGACAACATACTACTTCGTTTCGCAACTAGGTGGCGACACGTTCACCACTCACCTGCATATGTCAGCCATTTTATTTCATTTTCGAATTATCATCACATTGATTTAAAATATCCTCTAAAAGTTATTCTTAGCTGTGACGCTTGCTGCCATCGGTTTCCGCTTTTAAGTTAATTTTATCCTTTTTTCTTGAGTATTTATTTTATGTTTCAGTGAATTTTTTGCGGTTTTAAATGAAAGGCGACTTTCACTCTTCGCACTGGAACAATCGATCCCCTTTTCTCTTCCGATGCAGAAATATTGTTGGCGCCACTGGTCCGAGAATATCGTGGTAGTAAGGCCTCGTCCGGGATGAGATCCTGGTGTTCTTCAGAAGTAGGAGAGAGGAGAGATTAAGTGTGGTAGCCTGCGGCAGATACAGATAACAGCCGTACACTAATCCGAATAACAACATTAAATACGACTCCAATTTGCCGCACTGTGGATTTGGAATGATTCTAGCTCACCGCAAACCTTCCGTGGTTTAAGACATCCTTCAGCGACGTTTCTCTTGTTCACTTACAAACCTGTCTCTGCGCCGTGACCGCCTTATTTAATTCTACAAACTCACAAATAATGAGCCTTTAATTTAGATTATGTCTCTATACACAAACACCCCACATTCAGGTTAATATTGCTCGATTTGTCTCCCTGCAACCAGTACAAAGGTAGGTATCACCGATAAAGCTAACAGCGGGCATTAATTTTTCGTCGAGGATTCTCGAATATTAAATAGAGTCAATTAAAGGAATGTTCACTTGTATGTTGTACATAATAATGTTGAGATTACATATCAGAATTGCTATTCATGATACAGATTATTTAATTTAGGCATTTAAGTCTGTGGAGAAAGTTCAGTATACTGTAAAATACGTAAATGTAAAAAATTAGTGTTTCCGAGTTGTGTGTGTGTATGTGTTTTATTTTTTTAACGTCTGCCCATTTCCGCGACTATGGCCAATCACCGACGCCAGGGAGCAGTTTCACCTCACTATCCTGGAAATTTTGCCAAACCCCTGCCTTTCTGTAAGGAGGGTAGAGATCTTTAACGTGACCAGCATCACATGGACACGGGAGCGACGGCTTTACGCCCCCTCCTTGGGGCGGAATGTGCAGACATTCAACTTGCTCAAATACAATGCCAGAAGCTCGGTTGATGTTGGTGTTACAGTTTGTACTGAAAAAGTGAAAGGAGTACCCTGGGATCGAACCCAGTACCCTTCGGTTGAGAGGCACACGTTCTTATCCCAGAACCACCGAGGTTCTTTTCCGAGTTGTGATAGGCTCCAATTCTTTTGGCTCAAACAGGTCTTTGATTAGCAATATTTGCAGGACGGGTTAACCAATATTGAATAGAAAAATGTAAACAAATATTACCTCTCCATTCAGAAGTGATGTAGCACCATCGATTTCGTGTAGGATACGGTACTAGGCATTTGAATACCTCTTTTATATTAAAATATAAAAAAGATTTTGCCAAATTTAATACAGAAAAATGGAATTATTTTTAAAATAAAATGTTTAAAATATCACACTAATAGACAACACCACAAACTTTTTCAGTTTACTGTCGAGATGCAAGGTTTATGGATAGGTTGTCTGATAACTTTCGACCAATCAGAAAGTGGCGCGGGAATACGTCACATGAAGTCCGAATTTAAATATATTGGATTAATGGTGCATTGAATATAGAAACCAGCCGGCATTTTTATGTTCGTCTTACAAAGTTACGTTCTTTTTGAACTTGTAACAAGATTAAACATTTAATATTAAGTTGAAATCAACATTTTGTTCACACAGTAACAGAAAGTATTGAAGTTTTAGGACATTATTCGATTTCAAAGTAATGGATTCAGTTGATTGGTTTATCTTAAAAAGGATTAAAAATTCAATTATATTTATGAAATTATAAATTCATAATGCCTCAAATTGGACATAATGCTTTATTTTTGTATTAGTCTTTGAATTTTTCAAAACCGTTGGAAAATTTCAGAAATTTTAACTATTAATATTTTTTTCTAAATTATAAGCCTCAGAGTACCCTCACGTGCGCCACTGCTTCATATAAGACATAAGAAATCGTGTTTTGCGAATTTTTATTTTAAAAAATGCATCAATAGAGATGTATCGATGGTGAGACTTTGCAAAAAAAATTTCTAATGAGCGCGAATTTGGGCCCCTAGAACCCATATCCGGGGTCAGTCTCGATTTTTATATGTTTATATATATATATATATATATATATATATATATATATATATATATATATATATATATATATATATATATATATATATATATATATACCAACCGATAACTCAAAATGCAATTAACCGATTTTGATGAAACTCTACAAGTGCCTTTCTTTTAATAATAGCTTGGATGATTTTGTTAGCCAGGAAAATTGGAAAAGGTTTCCCGGGAGGTTTCCCGGGAAAATTTTGAGTTTTCTTTCGAAAAAAATTTTTTTCTCCGAGAATTACAAAGCTATTTCAATGAAATTTGGTGGATATATTTCCTTGGGAAAGACCTAACTATGCGCCAAAATTAAGCTTTCTAGGCATACAAAAAATTAAGATATTCAAATTTGAAACATTTATATTTAATATCACCGCTTTTTATTGACAATGGTAAAAACTGGATTATAGGTATATGAGATTTAGTATGTCTGAGTCGTTACCTAGCAACGGAACCTTTGATATCATTCCGCAGGTCGGTTACGTTTATCGTATATTATTAGATCCTTTATCTGTTTTCAATTTCAGTTGACAAATTATTTGTGTTATTTGGGAATTTTAATATACAAGTGCAAATTATTCCTTTACGATGTTATAAACGTTAGTGGGTGGACTAAACAGTGTTTCTTATGTTTGTCAACAGATATAAATGATCGAAGTTTTACAAAAAGAGCTGATATGCAACAGGCTACTTATTTTCTTTCTGATCCTTTGGCGGTAAATTTAGTTAGGTTTATGGTTTAACGGTCCATAATTTTTAGCTAATTTTCGTACAAAAAATTCGTCAATGAGGAGACCGCGACTTTATAATTTTAAAAAGATTTCTTCAAATGAGCACAAACTAGGCCTCCTAGAATTCATATCCGGGTTTACGTTCAGTTTTATCTGTTAACATATATACAGGGTGACGCATTTCTACGGTAAAGCTCAATATAACTATTATTATACAAGAGACGAGAAAAAAATGTATAAGTTAATTATAGGGTGTCTTGAGCTGCATCTTATAAAATTATTTAGACAGTCACCAGCTGGCCCATAAGTCGTTGGTGATCTACAATTTTTTTCGAACAGCCTTATTTTATTGCATTTTTTATCGAAATATATTTGTAAGAAAA
This sequence comes from Tillus elongatus, assembly GCA_964006375.1. Taxonomy (NCBI): domain Eukaryota; kingdom Metazoa; phylum Arthropoda; class Insecta; order Coleoptera; family Cleridae; genus Tillus; species Tillus elongatus. The sequence continues at coordinate 22,616,710 of OZ023265.1, read as the reverse complement.
AAAATCGAGACGCAGTAAGTGCGTTTTAGTAGCAAATTTTCATTACATGCTTCAAATTTCAATAACTCAGTTTGCTACTAAAGGTTTGTTGACTAGGAAACCAACCTTTAACGTTTCTTGTCGGAAAATTTTTGTACATTTTCAAACAATAAGTTATTTTGATAAAATATGGAACATTGTTTCTACTATATAGGTTATACCAATAACCAAATTGATAACTGCTTGCATTAAAGAGACATATTTGCTATTCTTTTTTATATATTTTATTTCAACAACACACCACGAGGGTTTAGAGCCTAAATACTATCGTACCGTGGGTGTCGACAAGGAGGAAAGAGGCAACTTGTTAATTGTGGACTTGAAGGTCTGGAGGTTCGGGGGAGAAGGAAAAACATGTGCCGGCAAGGCATTCCACAACTTGGAAGTCCTCGGGACAAAAGAGCGGGCATAACAAGATGTTCTATGTCTGGTGACCTGGACAGTAAAAGGGTGCATTCGCTTTGTTCCCCTGGTAGATCTGTTGGGGGCAGCATGTGGAGGAACTATGGAAAAAAGCTCATCTGAGCAGTACCCGTGCAGATATCTAACAAAGAGAGAGAGAGAGAGAGAGAGAGAGAGAAAGGTCACGAACGGCACGTCGGTGGAATGGCACCCTTTGGGTGAGAGTAGGGTCACAGATGAGACGTATAACTCTATTCTGAATGGAGTCCAGGATGGCGATTGTAGAAGCGGCAGCAGCACCCCAGATGTGGGAGCAGTATTCGAGGTTTGGTCTTATTTGTGAAGTATATAAGGTATAGAGATTAGCTGGTGAAAAGTATTTGCGAGCCCGGAAGAGGAAACCTAATTTTTAGCAGCCGCTTCTGCAATTGATGTGACATGTTGGTACCAATTGAGATTTCGATCCACAGAAATGCCAACAAGTGACAAGGACTCATTACTTTGAATAACTTGATTGTTTATTGTGATGGGTCTAGGGCTGGTGTATCTCTTATGAGAAAGAAAGCAACTCTGTGCTTTGGTGGGGTTAAATTGTACAAGATTTATACTTCTCCAGTCTAATATTTATTGGAGATCCACGGAGACAGAACCCTCCATGAGCCTGCGATCCTCATCTAATTGGGCTAAAGAGACAGGCTTAGAATATTGTATATTTAAGTGGAGGGTGCTGTCGTCCGCGTAACTGTGAACTGGGTTGAATGTGCTAGAGAGGAGGTCATTGATGTGGAGAAAAAACAAAGTAGGGGCTAAAGCTGAACCTTGAGGAACTCCTGCATTAATTTGATACAGTTTAGAGGAATGGCCATCCACGACAACAGAAATGCTCCGGTTGGAGAGGAAATTTGCTGTCCAGGTACAGAGTTTTGGTGGTAGGCCATAGGCCGTAGTTAATTAAGCAGCGCTGCGTGCCACACCTGGTCGAGTGCTTTGGATATGTCTAGGGCGACAATCTGGGATTCACCATGTAGTTCCATAGACTTGTTCCAAGAATGGGTGACAAAAGAAAGGAGGTCGGCAGTGGATCTGCGCTGACGGAATCCATACTGCCTGTCGTGGATTAGACTGTGTTTTTCAAGAAATTTTAGTTATTCGGTGTTTATATACATACATATATATATATATATATATATATATATATATATATATATATATATATATATATATATATATATATATATATATATATATATATATATATATATATATATATATATATATATATAAATATATATACAAACCACTTTTATAAAAATTCGCTTCTATAACGCACTTGCTGCGTTTAAACTTTTTTCTTAATATGCTGATAATATTTACTCGTGTTTTAAAGACAATTTAAGGAAATCGCTTAAAGCCCAACAACGCTAACACCCTGTGTCTCAGACTAGCGACCTTAAAATGAGAAATGTTACCACAAGCACACTAACTTATACATCGCCTTATTCTAGACGACAGTTCTTATTTAGAAGATCATAGATAAAGATTTAAACTAGTCACCCTCTATTTCTGGTGGATATCAGCTCATATTCATATTTGAGGAAAGCAGACGTATCCGTTAAGCTTTTACCATGGGGCTCCCTCATCGAAGAGAGTCGTCAGCATAAGTTAATGAGGGCTTTCTACAACGTGGCAAAGTTCGACACGCCGTCATCACTCATCCCGCCTTATGGCATTCAGCAAAATAACGCACCGGCAACCCTCAACATTAACTTCATGTTATGTTCAGCACCTGACGCGTTCCATCCATCGGGCTTTATATGTGTACGTGCGGTATAACCCTCTCATATTTCCCGCTGGGTCTCCTGAGTAATATTGACATCTCAGCTACTGCGAGCCCAGGACGCTTTATCACACCACAACGCTGTTACTTATCAATGGTTAGTGGCTGTCGATCCGACGCCTGCCTCCGACGATGCCAGAGAAAGGCATGAATTTGTACGTTCTATTGCTTGGAGTACACCAGAAGATTGTCTTCGCTATCCATAAACCGTTTTCACGAGTCTTGTTATTACGGACTTTCGATAAAGCCGATAACACTTTGTCGACAACAATATTGTTACCGTCGTTGTAAATGGGGCACCGATTTACCTTGGCCTTACAATAGAGCTGGCCCACCGATTATTTTTTTTTGTTGGTTTTATTGGTAGACAATATGTACATACAATAGTTACACTACAATTTATTTAAAAGTCTGGACGCAGCAAGTGCCCTGCGGTAGTGAGTTTTCATTAAAATGTTCTTAATACCAAATATGCCTTTTTTAATGAAAGCAGGCACCAAATTTAGTTACCAGTATAACCTATACCGTGTGTCCCAAACGGAATGGGAATGTATTGCTATCTCCGTCACTATTAGAGATAGGGAGGAAGTGAAATTAGCAATGACTTCATGCTCGTTCCCAATATGACTTGTATTTTGCCCTGCCTCTTTTCGTTTTCGAGTTGTTTTGAAATAAACGAAATTTGTCGATTTCTTCCTTTTTAGTGAATTTTCTTAGAAAAAATTTCTTCAAATGAGCGCGATATATGACCCCTAGAACCCATATCCGGGGTCAGTTTCAATTTTTATATGTTTATATATATATATATATATATACATATATATATATATATATATATATATATATATATATATATATATATATATATATATATATATATATATTTATATATATATATATATATATATATATATTATATATATATATATATATATATATATATATATATATATATATATATATATATATGTATCACACCGATAACTCAAAAAATACTGGGCCGATTTTGATAAAATTTGGCACGTACCTTTCTTTTGTAAATGGCTTGGATAAGTTCGTTAGTCAGGAAAATCGGACAAGGTTTTCCGGGAAAATTTTGAGTTTTCATTTGAAAAAAATTCTTATCTCAAAAAGTAATAAGCCGATTGTAATAAAATTTGGCATGTACCTTTCTTTTATAAATGGCTTTGACAAGTTTGTTAGTCAGGAAAATCGGACGAGGTTTTCCGGATAAATTTTGAGTTTTCATTCGAAAAAAATTTTTATCTCAAAGAATAATAAGCCGATTTTGATAAAATTTGGCATGTACCTTCCTTTTGTAAATGGCTTGGATAAGTTCGTTAGTCAGGAAAATTGGACGAGGTTTTCCGGGAAAATTTTGAGTTTTCATTCGAAAAAAATTCTTATTTCAAAAAGTAATAAGCCGATTTAAATAAAATTTGGCATGTGCCTTTCTTTTGTATATGGCTTTGACAAGTTTGTTAGTCAAGAAAATCGGACGAGGTTTTCCGGGAAAATTTTGAGTTTTCATTCGAAAAAAATTTTTATCTCAAAAAATAATAGGCCGATTTTGATAAAATTTGGCATGTACCTTCCTTTTGTAAATGACTTTGACAAGTTCGTTAATCAGAAAAATCGGACGAGGTTTTCCGAAAAAATTTTGAGTTTTTATTTGAAAAAAATTTTTATCTTAAAAAATAAAAAATCTATGATAACCAAATTTGGTAGGTAGGTTTACGATATAAAAAGTAAACTATACACCAAAATTTAGATTTCTATGTTACAAGAAAAAAAAGTTTTAATAAAATATTTTGTGCAAGATCATTTCTATGAAAATTCACTACCATAACGCACTTGCTGCGTCCAGGCTTTTTCAATGTCTAAGTAGGCGTTGATCTGACATGTCTAAGACTTGCACATTATCAAGACACTTTTTACAAAGTAATCTTTTTGTGCTATTCTCAACTTTGGATTGTCATCTGTTTTTGAGATACAGGTATCAACGTTTGTTTTTATTACGGCAGCCATATTGGGTTTTTTGCTCATGTGATAGTCTGTGAAAAGAGCTTTCCAATGATGTACAACATGCTTGAGAAATCTTGTAATTGCACTAACAATTTTGAGAGAAACCGTTTTGAGAATTGTAGGCTATGAAATCCAGTACCAGAAAACAAATGACCAAAAAAAAGTGTTCAAAAATCAGTAGGCCATGGAGTCTAACAATGAACTTTTACGTTTAACATAATTTTCCGTAATGATTCACGATAAAAAAATACCTGGCTGTACCACAATAAATCATCTCCGGACTGGGAACACTCAGAAATAGAGGCGCCTTATAAGCGGACATCGAGAGTAGACTGGACAGTTGCTAAAGAGGTGGTTACTTGGAGCAAAATCAAATTCACCATTAACAGCTTCAAGCCATACAAATCCCCGGGATTTGATGGAATAATGCCCATCATACTCCAACAGGATATATATATATATATATATATATATATATATATATATATATATATATATATATATAAAAATATATATATATATATATTTTTATATATATATATATATATATATATATATATATATATATATATATATATATATATATATATATATATATATACTGGCACCGGCGCTTACCCTTATTATGAGGACAATTATGGCTCTGGGGTACATTCGAGGGCATGGAGACTGGCCAGGGTTGTATTCATTCCTAAACCTGGGCGTCCAACAGATCAGGCAATGTCCCTGAGGCCAATAAATCTCATGTCCTTGCTAAAAACAGTGAAAAACCTGCTCAACCGGCACATTAGGAGCGGTGTACTGGAAGCATATCCCCGACATTGCGGACAATATGCATACAGAGCAGGAGTCTCAATAGAAACAGCATTGTACCAACTGGTGCTGAAACTGGAGAATACGCTGGAGAACAGGGAGGTGGCGCTGGGGGCCTTCTTAGGCATAGAGGGGACCTTCAGCAACACCTCATTCGGATCGGTTCTGGCAGCTGTCAGGGAGCGTGGCATAGAGGAGACCTGCTGCAGGCGGACCGGTTTCATGCTCAGGGACAGGGTGGTGTTCACCTCACTGGCGGGATGGACTCTGCTGGCGGGGTGTCCGCAGGGGAGCGTTCTGTCTCCCTTGCTATGGTGCCTAGTCGTGGGCGGCCTGCTGGGGAGGCTCTCGGGAGGGGGGTACGAGGTACGGGGCTATGCGGACGACATTGTTATCATAGTCCGAGGAAAGCTTACACAGTCAGTGTGGGAGCGCATGCAGACAGCACTGAAAGTAGTGGAAGGTTGGACGGTTGGTCAAGGGCTCGGGGTGAGCCCCGAGAAAGCAACCGTCATACCGTTTACGAGTAGGAGGAAGCGGGAGAGTCACAGAACTCTCACTCTATACGGTAGAAAGACTCCATTGGCCAGGGAGGTAAAATATCTAAGGGTCGTATTGGACTCTAATAACCTGGAATGGTCACGTTGAAAAAACACTGCGTAAGGCAGTCATGACCTTAGCCGTCACTAGGCGGCTATATAGAAAAACGTGGGGACTAAGCCCTAGTATGGCCCACTGGCTGTACACAGGGGTGGTCAGACCATCGGTAACATACGCGGCACTGGTCTGGTGGCCTAAGGTGACACAATCCAGTGCCGAATAAAAACTAGGCAAGATCCAAAGGGTGGCTTGCCTAGGCATCACAGGGGCGATGTTTTCAACCCCAACAGCCGCCATGGAGGTGTTGCTGGATCTGCCCCCCCCCTACACTTAGTTATTATGGGGGAGGTAAGGCTAGAACTATACAGAATAGCCTGCAATGGTAGACTGAAGATCAACGCAGGCTTCAGAGGCCACTGTAACATTCAGGAGATCGTAAAGAAGCCCATGCTTGAAATGAGGTCAGACTTTGCAAGCCCGCGAATCTGCAGGGAAAACAACTTTACGGTGGAAATCCCCGACCGCAAGGCATGGCTGGGGGAGACCCCGAACATAGCACGGGACGCGCTCGTCTGGTTCACGGACTGATCCGGCGGGGAGCGTGGAAAGGGGGCAGGTGTTTATTCGGAAGGACCGATGATAAGTCATAGTATTTCCCTCGGAGCCCATGCAAGGGTCTTTCAGGCCGAAATGTACGCCGTCCTGTACTGTGTGCGGGAGAACAAGAGGAGAGGCTATACCAACAAGTGGATCCTCATAGCCACAGACAGCCAGGCACCCCTTTTGGCTTTAAGTAGCCCACGGGTAAATACCTGGCTGGTGAGTGAGTGCCGAGACGAGCGACCTGGCTGGGCAGAATGAGGTCACCCTCATCTGGGCGCCAGGTCACTCGGGTGTCAAAGGCAATGAAGAAGTCTCGAGAAGATAGGGTCAGCAGAACTATTTATGGGACCAGAACCGGCTGTGGGCGTGACAAAGAACACTGCCAGGGAGCCATTAAGTCCTGGGGTACAAAGCAACACAAGGTGTACTGGGCAGACTGTCCAGGGCTCAGACATAGAAGGTTAATAATTGACGAACCCAGTTCAAAGAGAGCTGTGGAGCTGCTAAATCTTAGCAGAGGGCATAACGGGACAAATTGTTGTCAAGAAACACCTGCATAAAATAGGGCGGTTCGAGGGGGACCTCGCATGCAGACTCTGCGGCGAGGGGAGGAATCAGCCCAGCACATCTTGTGCGAGTGTAAACCTCTGGACCGCAAGATTCAACTGATCTACGGTCAGTCTAGACCGGAGACAGAGCATTATAAAACTTCACCCTACCAGTCGCTGTGCAGACTAGTTCAAGGCACAGTGATTTTGGAATGGGTGGAGTAAAAAGACTGAGGGCATGCACAATAAGTCAAAGATTGCAGTGTTATCGGGACGGCAAAGCCGCAGACGAACCCTGACGGAAGAAAAAAATGCAGCTAAACCGTGCTTTTTTATGACATTAATGACAAAATCCTGATTCTATTATCCTAATTGATGTGAATTGAGGTTTCCTAAATAATATATATATATATATATATATATATATATATATATATATATATATATATATATATATATATATATATATATATATATATATATATATATAAAAAAATGCAAAATTTTCAAGTTTGTCTCGCTAAAGGTAAAATTTATGTAATGAATGCCAGTTCAGTTGTACATTTCTGTATTCACTTGTTTTTATAAAAGATTATCTGATCCGGGGGCAATGCCAGATGATGTGATCTCTTTCACAAACGAATACTTTTGAATCTAAGACCTTTTGCAGGCAGTAAACTGGCCGGGGTGAGGTTATTTCTAATTAACAGGGCTTAATGAAGTCAAGATTGGCCGGAACGACGTTGTTTCATTACAGAAAGAGTTATTCGCTGCTACCTTTCCCATAATGGTACCGTCCTCCGTGTATATGCGCCTTTCAGTTGATACTGTTTATCATTTCACCTAAAGGTCGGACTTAATTAAGTAATTAAAACTTTATTATTGGAGACGCTGCAATACGATACACTTTTTTCTCTTTTATTGTTTCGTCTTTCAGACTGGATGTAAGAAGTTTGCAAAAAAAACCTCTCTAAAAATCTCGTTGCAATCTACTCCCGTCTGTCTGCAATATCTCGTTAATTGTGTGTGTCTATGTCTGGTTGAGGTCAAACTACTGTTCGACTATTTGAATTACCTGCCAAACAAAATAAGATCACCATAGTAAGAAGTGATTAGGGTTGCATTCGACGGTGCCGAATACTGAAATTGGACTTCTTTGAAGAAGCGAATCAAATAACGTTTAACAAAACCTTTTCTTGTTTTCGTATGGTAATATTGGGAAAAAACGCTTCTATTTAAAAACAGGCATGTTAAGTACAATTATTACAAAGTTGGTAAGCACCAGAAAAACTGTTTGTGAACATTTCACGTCAAGGTGAGGTTCGCATGGGTTAAATCTCACAGCAGTACAAAGAGCAATGAAGCTGTCGACCAACTATCTAAAACAGCTACAACTCTGGATCACTATCAGGATATTAAAAATCCCTACGCAGAATTTGTATATGAAATAAAAAGTAAAATCAACTCCATTTGGGAAAGAAAATGCTTCACATAGGTATATACACTCCCATGTGGGTACGGGGACAAACTAAAAGAATAGGCTCAAGGTAATTCCTACCTGTTGTACGAGGCGACTAATTGGAGTCAAGTACTGGCGAGGGAACAATGCGCTAAGCTGCTAATTTACCTATAAATGTTATTAATATTAGAAACAAGTGGAAACAACGCTTGTGCATCGAATAAAGTTCTCTTCGTCATTTTAACTTTAAATGAAATTTTCTTCTCCCGTTTCGCATCCGTTCAACACATTGGGTACAGAAAATATAGGCATTTATTTAAAATTGTCATTTATAATTGAAGGAAAATAAAACTTGTTGTAGGTATGCAACGTAAAATTCACACAAAATAGAATAATTTCTAGATTCTAAAACCCACTGCGACGCTATAATGAAACAACGTTAAATTAGACGAAAACCATTTCAGGTTAAGGGATCGAAAAATGTTTAAACAGGAGAATAAGCTTTCGCACTCCAAAAAAAAAAAACAAGATTTTTATAAGGCGTAATACAATAGTGCATAATAGTCCACGGCAACAGTACATGTCATATTCAACTGACAAATTATTTTGATAAATGTCAGATCTACTTTCGAAGTGACATGTAAATAAGTATTTTGTTTTCTGACATTAGTAATACAAATGTAGGCATGCTCTTTTTCTTACATTCATATTTATTTTTGGCCATCACAATTTTACTCATAGAGTTGGATACAGTTTTAATGACTTTTGAATTTTGAAAGGATTTCTTCAAATGAGCGCCCCATAAATCCCATATCCGGGTTAGTTTCAGTTTTGATCTGTTTTCATATATACAGGGTGACGCATTTCTAGGGTAAAGCTCAATATATCCATTATTATACAAAATATGAGAAAAATTTTATATTTTAATTATACGTTGTCTGGAGATGTATCTTATACCATTATTTTTACAATCACAGGTGGCCCATAAGTCGCTGGTGATGTAATTTTTACCTAATCGAACACGCCTTATTTTATTGCAATTTTTGCATTTTCCATCGAAAGATAATGCAGGTTTGTAAGAAAATAAATTTGGGACTCAGCAAGTAGGTTATGGTAGCGATTTTTCATAAAACGTTTCTTTCGACAGCTTAATTTACTACTAACCTAAGGTTCGTTGGTCAGGAAACCAGTTTTTTGGGCACTTCTAAATCTTTTTTTCAGAAGATTTTTGTACATTTTAAAACAATAAAGTTATTTTGATGAAATATGGTACATTGGTTCTCCTATACATATGGGTTATACTGGTAACCAAATTTAATGCATGCTTTCTTAAAAAAATATATTTCCTATTAAAAACATTTTTTTGAAAATTCACTTCCATAACGCCCTTGCTTTTTATAAGTTTCAGATTTTCTTTATCACTGCGGTGGTTGTTATCCCAAATATGTTGGGCCACGCATGACTTGTCTACACTACCGTATCTCAGATGTGCCAGATGATAACGAAATCTAGTCTCAATGGTTCTCTTAGTGTGCCCAACGTATTTAAGATTACAATCTTTACAACCTCATCTCATAGATACTCGACATTTCAGTGGTTTTATCTTTGTCTTTCGTATTACCTAACAACTTTATTCAATAGTTTTTTGTCGAAAAAGTTAGCTGAAAATCGGCTTTCTTAAAAATGCTCTCGAGACCCATTGTGATACGCGACTTAGAGTTGTACTTCAATTGAACTTCATAAAGTTAAATTTATTTACTTGAAGTTACAGTACAACGATATATATATTAAAATTTAAATAATATAAAAATTACAATAAAATACATATGAGTAATCTAATACCATTAAGGCTGGATGGCAAAGACTAACTGTTGAATATTAATGTTCGACATATATTTATAGACTATTAATTGCTGATCAATTTCCCTTCGGTAATGTCGCTGCACTTCAACCGGACGCTGAGTCGACGGAAAAGCCGGTGTAGCGCAACGTACCCATATGTGCTGACAGTAGCCTTGGTGTGTGTAGTATACCGGGTGGTGCAACCATAACTCCTCCGGGGCCAGATAGAAAATTTAGGGAAGCTAAATTTTCAAAGTGATATTCTCCAGGGGGATTTCTTCCATGGGGCATCTTTGTTGTTGTTGGTTGGTGTTGGATCTTGGTTCTTTGGTTGGTTTTCTTAGTCTCCATAAAGCATAGACTGCTATCAGGGCAACAATCACGTACAACAGGATGGTCCAGATGCTAGTAGACAGGCTTACTTTCGGATGTTGAACTGCATTCAATAATGACCGTTGGTGTTGTAGTTGATGCTTTGTTTTTTGTAATTCATCCAGATCTATTGATTCTAATTTGATTGGGGCTGTATTTACTACCTCTTGTAGCTGAAAGTTGGTAAGCTTCAACTTGGGTAGTTGGATGTGGTAGGTAGATACTATCTCATTGTGAGATGGGGAGAACATTTGCTTATTTACTGTCATTTGACATCCTTCGGGGATTTGAACCAAGTAGCTTCCTTCTAGATTTGTGGTTTCTTGTCGGCTACGGCATCGTTGGTGTGCTGTACTTTCACGGGGGAATACCATTATCCATTTGTTTGCACTTATCTTCTGGCTCTTCATCTGCTGTATGTTGACTGGGTGGTGTTCGCAAGTTTCGTATCTGGTGGTGAACTTGACCAATTGGACTTCACAAGGGCTGCTATTACTGATCTGATTCATCGTTTGACCTCTGCATAAGTAGTCTCCAGGGCTGACTTCTTGGCATAGTGTGTTTTGTAAGTTATAGCTTTCATCGTTAAGGGCTAGGTATTTGGATTGAGGGATGATGACGGTATAATTTTGACTAGGACCTTGTTTCACAGGAAATGCATAAAGGTGGTAATAGTTATAATGTTTAGATTCTACTAATGGAATTTCAATAGCAAACACTAAAGTATAATTTTTGTAGTAACACTTAATTATTGACACCTCCTCGTATAAAGCTACATTATTTGCATCAAGCTTATAGGGGAGATTGGTTACAAAACTCTCAATTCTTTTAAGTTCTATTAGTAAGTCTTCAGGTTCTAATATGGATGGATGCATTGTTTCTAATCTTGCAAAAGTTATTGCGTTAACTAATGTGCTTAAAATGCTTTTAATATTAATGATTTCTGTAATCAATTGTATATACACCATCTGCAGACGCATTATGTGTTCGTTATTAATTTTTTCCTGTTCGAAACCTAAAGTGATCAACTGCAAACGTTCCTCAATTTTGTTTTGGTTTAAAATGACCGAGGATATGGTTTTATCAAATTTTTCTATGGCCTGTTCTGTTAACATGATTTGATTATCAACTATTGTTTTAATTTTGTCTTGATTTGATGTTAATTGAGAAATTGCCGTATCATAACGTTCTGCGTCGTCTGCGTCCATGTTGCCTGTTAAGGTCTTTATGATTGTACCTACAGCATTAACTAGTCCTCTTTTATTACGATTATTATTAGAGGGTATAATTTGGTTAAATATTTTTTGTGTCTCCACAATTTGATGGGAAAGGATATTTTGGTAATTTTGTATCTCGTTTTGATAAAGATTAAAATGAGTGGAATTGTGAATAATGTCATGGATATCTTGGGACTGTTTATCTATGGAACGAAACCCATTGAGAAGTGGTGTTAAAGGGATTACTCGAATAATGGTCCATTTGTCAATGGAATTTTGCATTTTGCCCATGTTAATTGATAACAGTCCGGGGTTGTCATTGATCTTGTCTAATGTTATTCTTTGTCCTTGGATTTGGATAAGGAAGATGGACCTGAAACATTAGGTCGTTTTAGATTTCGTAAATGACGTTTAGACAATTTTTTGTTTTTTCTTAAAGTCATTATATTTTTGTCAGATATGCTTACAACCTCGTAGGGGCCGTCAAATTTAGGGTTATTCTTGTTTCGTTTGTCTACTTTTGTATATACATGTGTTTGATCTCTAAATAAGTCGGTATCATTGATTCTATTATTAGCGTTAGAAATGGAGCGAAGCTTATTTTTCTCTATTAACTCTTTCACCTTTTCATATAATATTTTTAATTTATTTTTGTGCGATATTAGATAATCTTGTAATAGCTTTTCATGATCATTTATATCGAAAATATCCCTATTAGAGGTGTGTCCAAAGGTTATTTCTAAGGGGGTGTGATTTGTAGATGTATGTATAGTTGAGTTGTATGCCAGAAGGGCGTAGTTCATTAAATATTTTATGGGGTCTTTAGTGTACGTTTGTCGTAATATTCGAACGTGTTCAATTAGTGTTGAGTGTAGTCTTTCAATGGGACCGTTAGAATTTGGATTTTTAGGTGTAGTAAAATGAATTTTAATTTTGTGAAGCTCTAAAAGATTTTGGATGATTTCCGTTCGAAATTCGGTTCCACTGTCCATAATGATGTGTTCGGGTGTGCCATAGTACGTAAAATACTGTATGAATGCATTAGCAGTTTCTACAGGATTCTTACTACTTATAGGTATTGCTGTCCCTAATTTTGAGAAAGTATCAATGATTGTTAAGAATACTTGATTTTCTATTATAAAGGTGTCAGCATGTATAACCTGAAAGGGTTTACTAGGGGTGTCTGTTAGCATTAAGGGTATATTGGGTGGATTTCTATCGTACTTGGCTCGCTTGCAAATTTCACATTCATTAATATAGGCCGTTATTTTTTCACGCATTCTTTGAAAGTAATACTTGTTGGATATTTGTTTTATAGTTTCTATTATACCTCTATGGTTAGTTTTTCCCTCGTGATAATTTCTAATTACCTCGTTAATCTCTTCATCGTCGGCTAAGGGCAGACGATGCTTGGGGCAACTGATAATAATGGGTGCATTGTTGTTAAATATTTCCACATACACTGAACAGAAATCTTGGTATAATTTTTCTGTTTCGAAATTAAAGTAATACCTTTTGCCTATTGTAGTATATTCCTTTAGAAAATTTATGATTGCTTGTCGATTATCATTTCTCGGGATTTGCACCAAATATTTATTTTGATTGTTAACCTTTAGTTGTTTTACTGGTCTTGGATTATTATGTACGGGAGATATATAATATTGGTTTAGTTGTTTTTCTATAGGAACATCTGATATCTGAATACCTATTTTTGGTTCTACATTTACTTGTGAATGATCACTGTCTCGTAAGTCGTTATTTTGTTCAAGTGTTGTTTTGTCTGTTCGGCTTATAGGTGGAATAGTGTTGCTTGAGGTGCTAGGAATTTCTACTGGAATAAAAGAGAGTTCTGGAGGGCTCATTGGCGGAATATATTCGGGTTCAGTTGGTTGCACAACGTCATCAAAATTTGGGGTGTTGAGCTGCCTTTGTAAATCTTGGAGAGGTCTTTCGTCCTCATCAAAATTATTAGCGATTGATGAAATTTCTGCATCCTCTAAAGCATGAACTTGGATGCGGGACAAGGAATCTGCGTTGCAGTTTAGAGACCCTTTTTTATAAATTATTTCATAGTCATATTCCTCGAGTTTTAAACGCCAACGTGTTAATTTTGAATTGGGTTCCTTTAGTTGCATAAGCCATACTAAAGGCCTGTGGTCAGTATATATATAGAACTTACGACCATAAAGATAGGGGCGGAAGTATTTGGTGGCCCAAACAATAGAAAGAAGTTCCCGTTCAATGGTGGAGTATCTCTGCTCTGTTTCATTGAGGGTACGAGAAGCATAACTAATAGGTTTATCATTACCTACTGACCCTTGAGAAAGGACAGCTCCAAGGGCTACATTGGAAGCATCCGTAGTGAGTATAAAGGGTTTTGTGAAATCAGGGTATTGTAATACGGGGTCATTCATTAATATATTTTTGCATGTTTCGAAAGCTTCTATAAAACTACTATCATGAACTATAGTTGCATTTTTTTTTAAGCATCGAGTCAATGGTTTTGTTAATTTACCGAAGTCTTTAATAAATTTTCGGTAGTACCCTACAAGACCTAGAAATCCCTTGATCTCTTTTCTTGTTTTAGGTATGGGGAATTCTCTTACAGCCTTTACTTTATCAGGATTTGGTTTTACGCCTTCGGACGTGATAATGTGCCCGAGGTAGGCTACTTCCTTTTTTAAAAATTCACTCTTGTCAAGCTGTATTTTTAAATTAGCCTTTCTTAACCTTTCGAATACATTTGTCAACCTTTCTATGTGTTCTTGCAAAGAAGTACTGAAAATTATGATGTCATCAAGGTAGGTAAAACATTTTTCATTTTGAATACCCCTAAGGATATTATCCATAGCCCTTTGAAAGGTACTAGGCGCTCCCTTCAACCCGAATGGCATACGCCTGTACATATAGTGCCCCCCTTCAGAGCTGAAGGCAGTTTTTTCCATATCTTCAGGATTCATTTCAATTTGATGATATCCTGAGGCTAAGTCTAAAGTGGTATAATACTGGCTACGACCTAATTTATCCAATATTTCCGAAATATTGGGTAAGGGATACTTATCACCAATAGTTTGTTCATTAAGACGTCTATAGTCTATGACCATGCGAAATTTTTGTTTGCCACTGGCATCTGATTTTTTGTTAACAATCAGGACAGGGCTATTCCACGGGCTGGAAGATGGCTGAATAATTTTTTGTCTTAACAAGTCGTCAATTTGTCTTTTGACTTCTTGCTTTTGAGCTTCAGGTAATCGATATGGCTTAACAAATACTGGGTTAGGATTAGATAACCTAATACTATGTTTAACTTGATTAGAAAATGATAATGGGACACCTTCGCAATAAAATATGTCTCTGTACTCGTAACATAAGTTTTCTATCATGTCTCGTTCTTCGTCATTAGTGTGATCAAGTCTTAATCTGTTTAAATTTTGAATTTGTAATTTGTCAATTTCATTAGCAGTACCATCTATGTTTTCTAAGTCGATATCTTTGTTATGATGAATGGAATTTAATTCGTTAGTTGAAACAGGTTCTGCATAAATAGCTTTATGTATAATCAGCTGTACGGGATTTTCATTACTATTCACTATAGAGGTTATAGCCTGGCCATTTGAAACTGTCACGATAGATGCAGGAATAATTACACCTGACTCGAGTTTTATATTATTTATTATGCCTATGTTGGAACTACAGTCTATAGGAAGTTTGACTATTGTTTCACATCTCGCAGGCAGTATTATGTTATTTAATTCTTGTGGTTTCGAGTTACATTCGCGATGTATGTCGTCGTCACATGGTAAATACAAGGGAATGCATGTATGCTTCGTTACCAATTTCCTATTATAAAAATCTATTTTAGCTCCCAGTTGTTTGAGAAGGTCAGTACCAATTAACCCATGATATTGATTATTGATGTTAAATACATAGAATTTAAATTTGGCTCTGCCTGTTTTAAATATACTTGGTAGAGGAATTTTTAGAATTTCATTATGAAAACTGGTTTGGTGAACAGATTTAATTTGAAATTTTTCATGCTCTATAAATTTGGAATAAAAATTATGGGCAATATTTTCACATAACAGCGATTTCATCGAACCGGTGTCAAGCATAAGTCGCATTTGAAATGAGGGGTTGATTTCGACCAGTATATAAGGCAATTTAGGGTGGTTTACAGAATTTATCTGTACTATATTTTTTTGTTTAGTTCGATAACCTGAATAAAATTTTGTTCGATGTTATCTGTTTGTTCAAAAGCTGCTTCAGGTCTAGTTTCTTCTTCGTACGTTTCATGATTCGTTTTGTCAAAGTAACGAGCGTCATCTTCAGGAATTGTATAAGAGTGTGTTTCTGAAGGATAATTTTCATAAGATTCGTCATAAACAGGGTTGTCTGATTTAAATTCATGTTGAACCTCTTGATGGTATAATTGGGTAGGTGATGACTGTGCGTTAGGCCCGTTAGGACCTCTCGGATGAGTATTGAAATTTCTAGATGATGTTTCCATAGGTTCGGGCTGGAAATGTTGTCTAAAATTTGGATTGGGACGTGTATGTATCGAGGAATTTTTTGCAGATACCTCCATAGGTGTTGGCCTATAGTTTGGTCTGAAATTTGGATTTGGTCTGAATACGTTTTGTGTCAGCTGTTGTGGGGGCTGATTACGTAAATTTAAGGGCTTTCTGTATGAGGGTTGGTTATGGAATTGTCGGGGGTGCGTAAAATGCGGAACGTTATTTCTATTATTTTGCTGATTCTGTATGTATTGAGGTTGTTTATTTGGTACATTTGAGTTTTTAAAATTTGTGGATTGATTGTGGAGATATTTCATTTGTTTTTCTCCATATTGAAAATTCTCTTCTTCCAGAACAAGCGACATAGCGTGTTCTAGATTAGTCGGGTTTTGTAGCCTAACTGCTAACCCTAGTTGACCACTCAAACCATGTAAATACGTTTTCAGTGCCACTTTATCGTAAAATTCATTTTTAATTAAACGAAATGCTTCGTTTGCAGTTGTTAGTCTTACTTTTGAAGCTAAAAGACTACGTGAGTCTTGTATTCTCATACCGAATTGGTATGGGGTTTCTCTAGGGTCTGGCTTTAAGAGCAAGAGGTCCCTAGCTAAACAGTCTTCGTCTCTCTGGTCGCCGAAGTATTGTTGCAATAATTGTTTAATACGAGGCCAATTTGTGGCATCTTCCCTACTACCTATCAATGTTCTAGCTCTACCTTCTAATTTACTTATTACTATTCTAAGCATCCATTGGTTATTTGGATTGTCATCATTTGTTCTATCAACAAATGAAGTGAGAAAATTTTCACACGCTGAAATAAATAAAGCTAAAGTATGCTGGTCCCCATCGTATGCGGGAATAGCATTAATGTGATAATTTTGTAATTGATTTGCCATAATTTTATTGTTATTTGAGCTTATTGTATTTTTCTCTGTTACTATAAGTTTGGGAGGTGCTAAATTTATTTTTACTTTATTATTAAAATTGTCAACTGTCTCTGTTTCAGAGTCTGACATTAATTTATTAATCAATAATTTAAATTTGGGTAAAATTTTAATTAATATTTCCCGTAATATTTGCTTCTAACTTTAATCGATTTTAGATTAAGGTAGGACAAGGAAATTCAAAGGAACAATGAAAGCACTTACGCCAATGTGAAGATGAAGACGATTTCTGTTCTTCTTTGCTTCAGCATCATAAGATACAGCGAATAAGGCAGACAACTTCGTAGGCAGAAGTTCCGTATCAAACCTTATTTTCTCTTATGATCGCTCGCGCACTCACTGTATTTTTAATTGAAAATTACTTAAATTATTTTTATCAACTTGGACGATGCTGTTCTTTGTTGACTTTGAAGCTGGTTCTGAGTTTTTAACGATAAAAATCGAAGTGCGGACTTTTGCGATTTTTGTCAAAAGGGCACTAAACTCATCCTACCGACTGCGCCACTTAGAGTTGTACTTCAATTGAACTTCATAAAGTTAAATTTATTTACTTGAAGTTACAGTACAACGATATATATATTAAAATTTAAATAATATAAAAATTACAATAAAATACATATGAGTAATCTAATACCATTAAGGCTGGATGGCAAAGACTAACTGTTGAATATTAATGTTCGACATATATTTATAGACTATTAATTGCTGATCAATTTCCCTTCGGTAATGTCGCTGCACTTCAACCGGACGCTGAGTCGACGGAAAAGCCGGTGTAGCGCAACGTACCCATATGTGCTGACAGTAGCCTTGGTGTGTGTAGTATACCGGGTGGTGCAACCATAACTCGCGGTTCAAAAGGAAGGCGAACAAATTTTTCTCTATTTTATCTTTCCTGAAGGTAGGTTACACCGTTAATTAATTAATCAATTAGTTTTTTCACTAAGCAATCCGAATATCCGTTATATGTAGCCACGATTTTAATGTACTCTAATTGTATACTACATCTACTTTTACTTAAGGAAAATGTTATTAATCTATTTACGTAGAAATTTAAACCGGGTGCTTTTTGTGTTAACGTATAACGTGAGTCATTTGGTATACAACTTTGAGTGGTAGTTTATTTCCTGTGGACATCGAATTCAATAGAATGTAACGATTCGGTTTTTATGTGGAATCATTACCGGTTTCAAAACAGCTAGAAGACCCCCAAGCATAATAAACAACACCAGAAACCTTATCTATATTGAGTATTTTATGTTTTGGTTTTAAAATAATGTTGATGAAAATTCGCTAAAATATTCTGTATCGTAAGAAGCGTACTGAGTTCCCTACAATATACGTCAAGATCTAAATATTGAAAAACGTTGCATTTTGTTGGGGATAATAAACATCTCTATTGTCCTGAAATTCTAGGTAAAAAGCTGACGTAATTATGATGATATCCAGAAAGTCGGTTAGTAAATGAACGGACGAGTCCATTATTGTGGAGGTGTGTATAGAAGACCTTGATGAGTTCGCCAAGGATTGGGGCTCTCGTTCTATCCCATTCGAAGAATGAAGGCGAGAAAGAGTTCGCAAATAACGACTAATGCTCATAGCACTGAAATTGCGTGCTGGGGTCAGGGTGCAGCCGAACGCTCTCTGCCTCGAGGAGTCAAACGCTGACGCCGGTGGCGTAAATATCGTTTACTTGGGGTCGAATTGTCTTATAAACGGGGGTTTTAAGTATTTCTGTTACCTATACTACCTTGTGACAATATTCTGTGATTGTTTAAAGTGTTTCAATAATTTTCGAGTTTAAATAAACATAGTTTTCAGCATAAAACAGGAGTCTAACGCTGACGCCGGTGGCGTAAACATCGTTTACTTGAGGTGACCCTCAAATTGTCCTATAAACGGGGTTTTTAAGTCTTTCTGTTACCTATACTACCTTGTAACAATATTCCGTGATTGTTTAAAGTGTTTTAATAATTTTCGAGCTGAAATAAACATAGTTTCAGCATAAAAGCGGAACTTAAGTTGTGGTTCTTTGTTTCAACCTGTTGCCTTGCTGCTTAAATTTACGTTTAAGTTGCGATTAGCGAAGTTTCCAACAAGCAAATTCAGAATATCGGCCTAGGTGTCAAATGGTTTTGTACACGTGACACAATAAATCCACCGGCTTAGTAACCATCAATGGGATCCATCACTGTTTCTCCCAGCTTCTTTTCTCTTGTTGGAGTCACTGAAACTTGTGTCAGTTACCAGTATTTGATTCAGTCTGGAGATCGTCCCCAAAGAGTAACCAGGTAATTCAAGGCAGAAGATTCGGTGAGTTAAAAATTTTCTCTGAACTAGCAAAGTTTGTCTTACAGACTCATCTGGCAACTTAATTTTTATAATCTGAACTTTCAAAGACACTCAATCAAGTTTTAGTTTGAATAACGTCAGGGAGCTGCTATTAGAATAATTATGAATTTCCTGTTTTAATCTCTGGAAGCTCATTAGTTTTTTTTGTAAATTTAAGCAGGTAGTTTTTGAAATTGTAATTAGTGAATCTTGTCTGTGAAAATATCTAACCTGTACATTGTCTTTAATGTTACCTGTTTTTCAATAATTAGTATAAAGTTTTCACGGAGGTATACATGTATATATACATATTTTTTTTCAAAATTGAGCTTCACTTGAGAAACTGGCCAGGATTTGAGTAAAAGATTAACAGAATTGGTTGACAAACGTCAAATAATTTACATATTAGTTTGTTTACTTTTGAGCTGCAACACACAGCATCTGATTTTTTACATATATCAATATATAAGTGCTCAGATTTTTTTAGTAATGAACAAACCACATTTGTCTCATTATTCTGTCACATGCATGTAAATTAATCATTTCTTGTTATTGAAATTCTTGCTATTCATTTGATTTCTATTTGTGTACAATTAATGTTTATTTTGAGAGTTACAACCATTTAATTTTTTTTTTTTTACCATTTCAAATTCAATTCATGTGAATAAATTTAATATTTGGTTACATTAACATGTCTGTCTAATTGAAAATTAATACCTCTTTAAACCCTCTTCACCATCCGTGACGACGCTTATAAGAATTCTTGATCTCGATTCCCTAGATATCGAAAATAAACTTTTAGAAAAATCATTGTAACCAGGCACTAGTTTGGAGCGCTGATAAATATGAGACTTCAGGCAGTGCAAAAACACAACAACAGCATAAGTAGTAAACAATAATAAGATCTTCAAACCTTATAAAGCATTTCTAATCCTGCTAATTATAAATCTGATAGATAGAAACTTTTTAGGGTAGGACTTATAGGAAATAGTGACCTTACTACTGACCAGATTTGGGTTCACTTGAGGTCCCGCATATTTTACTACTACTGCTTGCCTATTACTGAGTTATAAATTCTTTAATTTAAGGGAGGTTACAAGAGTCATTATTTTTAGTGAATTTTTATTTTAAAAAATTCACTAATAGAGAGGTGTCGATGGTGAGACTTTGCAAATTTTTTTTCAAATGAGTGCGAATTAGGACCCGTAGAACCCATATCCGGGGTCAGTTCGAATTTTTATATGTTTATATATATATATATATATATATATATATATATATATATATATATATATATATATATATATATATATATATATATATATATATGTATCCGTCTGATAACTCAAAAAATAATTAACCGATTTCGATGAAACTCGTCAGGTGCCTTTCTTTTATTAATGGCTTGGATGAGTTCGTTAGTCAGGAAAATCGGACGGGGTTTTCCGGGAAAATTTTGAGATTTCTTCCAAAAAAAAATTTTTTCTCCGAGAATTACAAGGCTGTTCTAATAAAATTTAACGTATATATTGCCTTAGGAGAGGCCTTACTACGTACCAAAATTCAACTTTCTAGCTTTATACAAAATTGAGTTATTCAAATGTTGAATTTTCTTTCGCAAAAAATTTTTTTCTCCGAAAATTACAAAATTATTTAAATGAAATTTGGTGGATATCTTGCCTTAGGAAAGGCCTTACTATACACCGAATATAAATTTTTTAAGTTTATAGAAAATTGAGTTATTGAAATTTGAAGCATTTAATAAAAATTCACTACCATAACGCACTTGCTGCGTCCCGTTAGTTTTAATAACTGGTACATCCAGAAAAAGAAGTTAACTGTTAACTTCTAATTCGTGGGTGAATTTTGTTGAATCAAATTGTCAGTTCAGTATTTTAATAAAATCATCTACTCGGCATAAAAACGTCTTACGTCACTTTCACGTTGCCGGTTTAATTTATAAGAACAAGAAGATTCTAATTAATACTTCTATACTCTTAACATTATAATATAAACATGAGATAATTTCCATACAAAGTTGTGTAATTGTTGGTTTTATTTCTTGTAATTAGTATTACAATAATGATAATTTACTGTTCTTTACGCATCATGCTTCTTCTGTTTTATATTCTGAATAATAAGTGTAGTAATCTTTGTTGCAATATAATTGTAAGATGGAAACTCACCATTGTTTCGCTTCGTTATTTCAAATATGGCAGGTTACAAATTATGTAAAGATAAAATGGTGGATAAACTTAATGTTTTATAAACATCTTGCTATAAATCTAAACTAGGTTTAGAAACTAAAGTTATAAGTACACTTTTAGGGAATTTATGCTAAAACGAACGAAAAATCACTAATAAGGCGAACTGTGTTATATATATATATATATATATATATATATATATATATATATATATATATATATATATATATATATATATATATATAAGGAGAAAGGTTTAAGGGCAAAGCCGCAAGGAGACAACCGCAAACACGTGTTTCAGGCTAATTAGCCATCATCAGTACGGTATAGCCAGGTGAAGATGGTAACACTCTGGATGAAGATGGAAAAATATACGGAGTCCCAACAGGTAACCAGTGCAGAATTGCAGCAACATTCGGAAGACCCTTAATCTGAGGGAAACAACCAAAAAAGCAACGGAGGCAAAGAAATCACCTGCGTGAACATCCGGAGCCCAGGAAGTTATATTAACTAAAACCGGATGTTCACGCAGGTGATTTCTTTGCCTCCGTAGCTTTTTTGGTTGTTTCCCTCGGATTGAGGGTCTTCCGAATGTTGCTGCAATTGTGCACTGGTTGCCTGTTGGGACTCCGTTAATTTTTCCATCTTCATCCAGAGTGTTACCATCTTCACCTGCCTATACCGTACTGATGATGGCTAATTAGCCTGAAACACGTGTTTGCGGTTGTCTCCTTGCGGCTTTGCCCTTAAACCTTTCTCCTTGTATAGTACATAAATTCCGTGTTATCAATCCTGTTTTAGTTAATATAACTTCCTGGGCTCCGGATGTTCACGCAGGTGATTTCTTTGCCTCCGTAGCTTTTTTGGTTGTTTCCCTCGGATTGAGGGTCTTTCGAATGTTGCTGCAATTGTGCACTGGTTACCTGTTGGGACTCCGTATATTTTTCCATCTTCATCCAGAATGTTACCATCTTCACCTGGCTATACCGTACTGATGATGGCTAATTAGCCTGAAACACGTGTTTGCGGTTGTCTCCTTGCGGCTTTGCCCTTAAACCTTTCTCCTTGTATAGTACATAAATGCCGTGTTATAAATCCTGTTTTAGTTTATATATATATATATATATATATATATATATATATATATATATATATATATATATATATATATATATATATATATATATATATATAACTCAAAAAATAATAGGCCGATGTTGATGAAATTTGTTGCGTATCTTTCGTAAGTGGCTTAGACAGATTCGTTTGACCAGAAAATTGAAGCAGTTTTCCGGGAAAATATTGGGTTTTCCTTCGGAAATTTTTTGTATCTCCTGAAATAAAAGAGCTATGACAACCAGATTTGGCATATACGTTTCTACTATCAAACTACTATCAAACCGTAAATCCTGAAACTCAGATCGCTAAGTTAAAAGAAAAAAACTTATAGGCATTTAAAGAAAAAAAAAATTAGATGCCACTGGTGATCAAAGCAAAGTACAAGAACAAAATATTGTATATGATTAACAAAACCAATTAGATATTACATACAACGGTTGTTTTCTTGGCGCATACAGGTTGAGAAGTAGCGGCAAAGATCTTTAGAAACTTTCATAATTTTTCTTTTTAAAACGTCAAGTCGCGATTTGAAACAGCTTCAACCATCATGGTCAATGGAAAGTCCATTAATATAAATATCTAAAAATTGAAAATGACCTCGGATATGGGTTCTAGAGGTCCTAGTTCGCGCTCATTTGCAATGTTTTTTTTTACGAAAATTCACTAAAAAGAAATTGAATAGCGAGCATTGACTAACAATAGAAACGACAAAACAGACAGGACGGTCGAAACCGTGTATGTTAGGCAGAAATGGTACGTTATCTGCAGAAGGTATCATTGACTAATAGCTATTTACAAAGACGAAATCTGCTCGTTATGATAATTAAAGTAGGGAATAGGAAATGTAATAATAAGTGGCCTCACATTATCAAGGTGATAAATGTAGCAGGAGACCACGTAAAGCACGTAAAAAGAAATGTTGCATATATATTTCAAGTAATTTGTTAGGTCACATAAATAAAAGTTACATAGAGAGCGAGCATTGACTAACAGTGTAAATTAAAGGTACAATCATAGCAAATGGACACACGATGCCTAGTAAGAGGATGCTTCTACAATTTTCATTCTCGATAAAACAGACTAGTGAGCTTTGCAAATGGATCATAAAGAAGAAAGAGAGGAAAACAAACCGAAAGTGAAGCTACAGGAACGTTTTCTGCGGTGGAATACAAGTAGGTTTTTGTAGGGTGATATGTATGTAAAATAGTTTAGCAGTTAGAGTAAGCAAAGCGTCATGTTAAGAGTAAAGACTGTAACAGCGGCAGAAGCAGAAGTCAATGGAAGTGACATGTGTTCGGTAAAAACAAATTTTAGGAAGAAACTATTGACTTTTAATAATAACAATAGACTAAAAACGATGCGAGTTGTAAGGAATATAGAAATGATCTGGAACAGAATATTTTATTACACCTTTTTTTTTCTTGTAACATAGAAATCTAAATTTTTGGTGCATAACTTTTTTTATATCGTAAACCTACCTATCAAATTTGGTTATCATAACTTTTTTATTTTTTTAAATAAAATTTTTTTTGAATAAAAACACGAAATTTTCCAGGAAAATATCGTCCGATTTTCCTGACTAACGAACTTATCCAAGCTATTTACAAAAGGAAGGTACGTGCAAAATTTTATCAATATCGGCCTATTATTTTTTGAGTTATCGGTGTGATATATATATATATATATATATATATATATATATATATATATATATATATATATATATATATATATATATATATATATATATATATATATATATATATATATTAATAAATTGAAACTGACCCCAGATATGGGTTCTAGGGGTCCTAGTTCGCGCTCATATGCAAAAATGTTTTCAAAATTCAAAAGTCTGGATCTCCCCATTAGTGAATTTTTCTCCGAAAATTCACTAAAAAGACTGTAATTTTTGGAGTTCAAATTTCATTTTTGGGAAATAATCCCTGCTTGAATAGAAAATAATTTGTGTCATAATTTTAATTTACAAAAATCACTTATCTCTTGAAAATCTTGGAAATTTACAAAAAAACAAATTTTTTACACCTGTAAAGTGCCTTTTCACTAGGAGATACGAAAAAATCTTATTAAGAAAAGATTATTGGAAAGAAAAACTGAGTAGGAATAGGAAATTTAAAAATCTCAAGCCTACTTTGAAATTCTGAAAAAAAATAGTATGCTATGGAAGAAAAAAAGTAAATAATATTTTGACAGTTATCAAAAATAGTTTATTGTAATTATTGTCGCAGCCGTGCTCTACAACTGATCCAAGCTTAACTGTGAAATATAAAAAAGTTCGGGACGCAGCAAATGCGTTATGGTAGTGAATTTTCGTAAAAATGTTTTTAATAGCAAATATGGCTGTGTTTTTTTAAAGAAAGCAGGCACCAAATTAGGTTACCAATATAACCTATATAGTAAAAACAATGTGCCATGTTTTATCAAAATAACTTTATTGTTTGAAAATGTACAAAACTTAGTGTTCCCGAAAAAACTCGTTTCTGGGTCAACCTTATAGGTTAATAGCAAATTGAGCTATTCAAATATGAAGCATTTTATCAAAATTCGCTACCATAACGCACGTGCCGCGTCCAGAAATTCTTTTATTACAAACATGCATTATGTTTCAATGGAAAATGCAAAAATACAATAACATACGGCGTGTTCCACTAAAAAAAAGAGAATTTGTATCACCAACGACTTATGGGTGAGCCAGTGATTGTAGAAATATTTTTTAAGATGTAGCTCAAGACACCCTATAATTAGTGTATATTTTTTTCATACCTTGTATAATAACGGATATATTGAGCTTTATTGATTTTTTACGAAAATTCAACAAAAATTATATACCATTAAACGATAAACTCTATAGCTAAGGCTGCTGCCAAGCATCAGAGAAAGGGTCTCTTTGAAATGAATTTTCTGGACATATTTTAGTAAAATGAAGGACAATGAGGGTTGAAACTAAGACTTCAGGGTTTGTAAAACATTGTTCTTGAGACATTTTCTTTCCATAGCCCGTATTAGATTCAAGTTCTTTGCCTAAATGTTGCCAATTTTGACGTTTTAAATCGCAACTTTGACGTTTTGAGAAAAACCCCAATTAATTTTTATTTAAATGCCTATAACTTTTTGTCTTTTCTAATGAAAACTCAAAATTTTTCCGAAAAACCTCGTCCGATTTCCCTAACGAACCTATCTAAGTCATCTACAAAATGAAGGTACATGCCAAATTTTATCAAAATCGGCACATTATTTTTTGAGATAAAAATTTTTTTCGAATGAAAGCTCAACATTTTCCCGGAAAACCTCGCCGATTTTCCTGGATAACGAACTTATCCAAGCCATTTGCAAAAGAACGGCAATCACCAAATTTAATCAAAATCGGCCCATTATCTTTTGAGTTATCGGTGTGATACATATATATGGAGAGTTTTATCTCCGTGGATCTCCAAAAAATATTAGACTGGGGAAGTATAAATCTTGTACAGTTCAACCCCACCAAATCAGAGTCTTGGTTTCTTTCTCATAAGAGATACACCAGCCCTAGACCCATCACAATAAACAAACAAGTTATTCAAAGTAATGAGTTCTTTTCACTTGTTGGCATTTCTGTTGATCGAAATCTCAATTGGCACCAACATGTCACATCAATTGCAGAACGGCTGCTAACAAATTAGGTTTCCTGTTCCGGGCTCGCAAATACTTTTCACCAGCTTATCTCTATACCTTATATATTTCACAAATAAGACCAAACCTCAAATACTGCTTCCACATCTGGGGTGCTGCTGCCGCCTCTACACTCGCTATCCTGGACTCCATTCAGAAGAGAGCTATACGTCTTTTGGATGACCCTACCCTTACCCAAAGGCTGCCATCCCTTGCCCACCGACGTGCCGTTGGTGACCTCTTTCTCTTTTATAGATATCTGCACGGGCACTGCTCAGAGGAGCTTTCTTCCATAGTTCCTCCACCTGCTGTCCTCAACAGATCTACCAGGAGAACAGAGCGAATGCACCCTTGTACTGTCCAGGTCAGGTCAGGACTTCCAAGTTGTGGAATTCCTTGCCGGCACATGTTTTTCCTTCTCCCCCGAACCTCCAAAGCTTCAAGTCCAGAATTAACAAGTTGCCTCTTTCCTCCTTGTCGACACCCACGGTACGATAGTATTTAGGCTGTAAGCCCTCGTGGTGTGTTGTTGAAATAAAAAAAACTATATATACATATATATATATATATATATATATATATATATATATATATATATATATATATATATATATATATATATATATATATATATATATATATATATATATATATATAAACATATAAAAATTGAAACTGACCCCGGAAATGTGTTCTGGGGGCCCTAATTAGCGCTCATTTAAAGAAATCTTTTCAAAATTCAAAAGTCGGGATCTCCTCAATAGTGAATTTTTTTAAAGAAAATTCACTAAAAAATTAAAATCATGCAAAATATCAAAGTAGCCTTAGGATTTTAAAATGTATTCCTACTCAGCTTTTCTTTCCGATCATCTTTTCTTAATAACATTTTTTCGTATCTTTTAGAGCAAATGGGCTTTATTAGTAGAAAAATGTCGTTTTTGCAGATTTCCAGGACATACTTGATTTTTGGACACAAATTATTTTCTATTCCAGCGTGGCAGATAAAGTTTCAACTCAAAAAATTATAGGCTTTTTCATCTAGACACCTATTATGCTTGGAAACCTTTGGCAGTGTAACACTATTATTATAATTACTTATAATGTTATTTTTGTGCAACTCTTGTCATCAAGTAGCAGGCTATTAGTTACGTAATAGAAATATCACCGTCAACTACATAACAATCCACCGCTTCATTAGGCTCGCTGAAAGTTGATCTCATCTCGCTTGATTAGACGTTCATCCAGTAAACTAATTGATTAAAAGAATCGACACAGATAACAGATATATAGTGGGAGGCCCATAAGTAACACATGAAGGGAATTCCCCTGACATGATGGGCTGACAGCACACTTATCATTTCACCCCGTGAATCCACCGTAATATGATGTTATAGCCTGTCAGTGTACTCAATCATTCTCGCTGTTGCTTTCCTCTATCACCTCTCTTCCTTATCGACATCTCCCAAGGATGTTGCCATCATCTACCATCATCATAACATGTGGGAGTGAGAGGTATGCTGGTGGCGTAGAGACGAAACATATTGTTTGTGAAGAATTTTGTCGATATAAGATTCTACAGGTGTAGGGATTGCTAAAATATCATATTGGGGGAACTTGAGTACCAATATGTTATGTTTGGGGTTTTATAGGCTTTTTTAGTCGTTTCATATTGATATTGAATTCCGGATACGAGATTTATGATGAGTTCTAAAGGAAGCTCTCATATGCACCTGATACCTACGTTATTTTTTATTTTATTACGTCATTATTTTTCATTTAGCAGTTATATTCCTTTTAGGGAATTTTTTTTTAATCGCTGTTAAGGAGCTCACCTTTATTAATTTTAGCAAATTTAAAAAAATTCGCTAATGAGGAGATCTGTGGTTATATATATATATATATATATATATATATATATATATATATATATATATATATATATATATATATATATATATATATATATATATATATATATATATATATATATATATATATATATATATATATATATATATATATATATATATATACATCCGACCGATAACTCAAAAAATAATGGCCCGATCTTGATCAAATTTGGTAAGTACCTTTCTTTTGCAAGTGGCTTGGACAAGTTCGTTAGCCAGGAAAATCGGACGAGGTTTTCCCGGAAAATTTTATGTTTTATTTCAAAAAAAATTCATAGCTCCGTAAATAACAAAGTAAAGGCAACCAAATTTGGTACGGGTATTTGTATTATAAGGAGTGAACTGTAGCAAAATCTAGCCTCTAGCTTTAAAGACAAAGAAGTTATGGGCAGTTAAAGAAACAAATTTTGGAGTTTTCCTCAAAACGTCAAACTCGCAATTTTAAACGTCAAAATTGGCAATGTTTAGGCAAAGAACGTGAAACAAATACGAATTGTAAAAAGAAAATGTTACAAGAACAGCGTTCTGCGAACCCTCAAGTTTCAGATTCAACCGTCTTTGTGCTTCACATTACTAAAATGTTTACAGAAAATTCACTTCAAATATACCCTTTCTCTGATGCTTTGGCTGTCAGTTTAGTTAAGTTGATGCTTTTTTGGATATCTATTTGTAGGTTTAGTGAAGTTTATGGTTTAACGGTATATAATTTTTTTAGCAAATTTTCGTAGAACAAATTCGTTAATGCATTTTTGCATTTTTTTATCGAAATATGATGCATGTGAGAAAAAGATCTAGACGCAGTAAGTGCGTTTTGGTAGCGAATTTTCGGTCAAGTTGCAGTTTAGCTCCCGAACGCTTTTCAAAGCACTGTTTTCAGAAACCTGCCTAGCCCCCCCCCCCTGGATCCACAAACCCCAAGAAAATTTTATTGTTCATACCCCTCAAGGAAGTTACGGGACCAGGAGTGAGTAGATGTGTATTTTTTTTATAGCTAAATTTCGTAGAACAAATTCGTTAATGCATTTTTGCATTTTTTATCGTAATATGATGCGTTTGTAAGAAAAAGATCTAGAGGCAGTTAGTGCGTTTTGGTAGCGAATTTTCGGTAAATTTGCAGTTTAGCTCCCGAAGGCTTTTAAATTTTAAAACACTGTTTTCAGAAATCTGCCTCCCCTCTGAAAACAGTGTTTTGAAAAGCGTTTGGGAGCTAAACTGCAAATTTACCGAAAATTCGCTACCAAAACGCACTTACTGCGTCTATTTTAATGCTCTGCTTTTAAAATACTTGTTCCTATTTTTCTGATACATTTACTATTATTTGTATACTAATATTTTCAAGGTACGTAAGCATTTCTACCTTAGGTTGTTGGCCGTTTAAGTTCCTATCCATTTTTCAGTCCTATATTTCCTGCCTTCAATACTTTTGAAAAAATGTCTTCAAACGAGCGCGAACTAGGCCACCTAGAAGCCACATCCAGGGTCAGTTTCAATTATATATATATATATATATATATATATATATATATATATATATATATATATATATATATATATATACATGTATCACACCGATAACTCCTCAAAAAATAATAGCCGACTTTGATCAAATTTTCTGAGTATATTCCCTTTGCAAGGGGCTTGGATAAGTTCGTTAGCCACGAAAATCGGTTCAGGTATATCTCCGGAAATAACAAAGTAAGGACAACCAATGGTGTGCGTGTTTGTATTATAATTTGTGAACCACGTACCAAAATTTAGGTTTGTAGGTTTAAAGACAAAAAAAAAAACAGATGCTATAATTTAATACAATAGTTGCCATAACTTGGTGGAACATTTTGCAGTGATTAAAATGAAGGTAGATGGTTTTACAATAGGTAGAAACTAAAACTGTAAATTGTGTTATGAGGTGAACCTACTGCCTCCGGCGGTGATGACCAATATTCTCAAAAAGTGTTCGACGTTAAATAAACCAAATGCTAGAATTTTATTTAATATCTGCCATTACTTGGTCGAACTCTTTTGCACAAATAAAAAGGTAGATGGATTAACCATCTCTTTTCTTATGCAACATTTTTTTAGTTAGTTTTTAGTTCTAATTAAAAAGTGTTTTGCCATAAAATGCCGTTATCTGTGAAAATGAACTATTATTCTTTTCTTACTAAAATATGAAAACTCGCTATTTTCTGCCCTTGTGAAACAGTAAAACACATTTGAATGTACAAAATGTACAATAACGTCTGTTCTATACAGTGAGTACCTAGTATCGGATATTTTATTAATGAAGGCGTCCAGCATGAAATAGCGTTGTCGCCATTTGTGACGCACTATTAACGGATTAAACACTGAGCGCAATCCTATCTCCATATTACTAAGCCATCGGCTCGGCCTACCTCCTCTTTTACATGCCATATTCCTCACTACACTCATATTCCAATATATTCAGGGGGGTCTTCGCCCACAACATAGTAAATGCCATACTAGTAACACTATTTATTGGTGCAAGTGAAGCTCATAAACAGATGGGCGTCATTTGACACCAAAAAAACATGACTGTGGCAGAAACAGGGTATAAGGATATACTGAGATCTAGTTATCCTAGACACTTTCCAACAAACAAATTTTCATTTAGTTGCTATGGTAATACTATGTGAAAACTGCAACCTGTGATGAGCACTAATAAGTACACTTGGAGAACCCAAATCACCACAACACATATTTCAGAGACCTTACGATCTTTTCGTTGACCATGTCAACATCTTCAGAGGAAGAAAGATTCTAAAATTAAACTACTAGCTACAGTATATTTATATCGCGTCTAGGTAAACGAACTAGTCCGAAGTAAAATATTATGAACCACGAATCACAAAGAGTTTGGAAAGTATTTTTAAAGCCGATTTACATTTGACTTTTTCAGCGAAAAGTAATTTAAAAAAAATTTTGGATAATACGAAACACAAAGACAAAGTCACTGAAATGTCCGGTATTTATGAGATTAGTGAGAGCGTTCATAGAGTGAACACTTGTCAGTTTCGGTGGCTATTAAATTATCTTAAAACGGGGTTGCAATGTTCTTTCTGTTATCTGTACTACCTGATAATTATTGTCAGTGATTTTTTGAGTAATTCACGTGATTTTAGAGTTTAATTAAACATCGTATCCAGCATAAAAACGCGAGCTAACTCGTGGTTCTCTGTTCCGAGCTGTTGACTTCTTTCCGGAATTAGAAAGAGTTCCTGGTTATTATCGAACCTTAAGTCAATTGGTAGTGAATTGTACTTAAGCAAATTCACGTTTTAATTGCGATTCACAAAGTTTCCATCAAGCGAATTCAGAACATCGACATAGGTGTCAAATGGTCTTGTAGTATTGGAGCAATAACATCCACCGGCCCAATAATATCTGATGAGAAGTCCTAGTCGTTTTCCCAATTTTTCCGCTCTTATTGGAGTATGGAATCTGTGTCAGGCACTCATGATTGATCCCACCTGGAAAGCATCTTCACAGGGTCATCAGGTAACCTAATACCGGAAGACTGGTGAGTCTAAACAAATCTTTTCTCTGACTCAGCATAATTTTCATGCCGAAATCTAACATCTGAAGTTTTAATATCCTGAACTTTCAAAGTCACGTAATCAAGTTTGAGCATAAACAATGTCAGGGGGGTGCTGTCAGCATAACTATATATTTCCTGTTTAATCTCTAAGATTTTGGCAATTTTTGTAAATTTAAACACATAGTTTTTTTTTAATGGTAATTATCAAACTTTGTCTGTAAAATATCTAATCTATACACTCTCTTTAACATCTCTTATTTTCATAATTAATGTAGAAATTTCACGTACGAACATATTAAATAAATTTTCCTTTTTTTGGAGCCTCACTCAAAGAACTGGCCAGTTAATTCACTAGAAAACCTAGCAATTGATTGACAACCGTCAAGTAATTTACCTAATCATTTGTGTTTATTTTTGAGTGATACCCTAAGTGATTAACAGTAACATTTTAGTAATATGCAACTACCTTTATCTTATTGTTTTGGCACATGTATGTAAATTAATAGTTTCTTGCTCTTGAAATTCTTGCTATTTAACTGATTGTTATTTTGTGCAATTAATGTTTATTTGATATTTACCAACCATTTTTATTTCATTGTATTCGCTATTCCAAATTTAATTTATATGAATAAATTCAATATTTTGTTACACCAACATATCTGTTAAATTAAAGAGAAATTCCTCCCTGGTATCTACTTTTTTTGACGTCGGCGCAAACAATTATTTCTTACTAACTATTATCTAGATATCTAAATTTCTATGTAACCTAGCACTGGTCTGGAGAGCCCATAAATATAGGACTCTGGGCAGTGCAAAGCAAGCAAAGAAGAGAATGTGTGTATCAAACTATATCCACATCTGTCAGTCTCCTACAAAGTGCTGCTAATCTTAATAAGTCTGATAATCTGATAGATAGCTACTTTAGGGTAGGGTGTTATAGGCAATTCTGACCTCATCACTGAGCAGATCTATATCCACCTGAGGTCAATCAAAATTTACCACGGTTCTTGTAATTAAAGCTATTCTTTGAAGGAGGTAACAGCTATCGCCTACCTTATGTCCCGTGTCAATCATATGTTGGAAAACGCTAGATTCAATACATCAAAGACCTTTGATTTTTGTTGTTATTGATCTCCGCTTTTGCCCAATATAGATTTTCACATAATTTTTACAAGATGTTTAATAAATGCCCCATTTTTATCGGAACTCAATAGCATCCTTTGCTCCACCCAAATTGTGCTTCAAATTATCAACTTTACAAACAACTCACAAGTCATGTATCTTTATACATTTTCTCTGAACCTTTTGCAAGAAAATGATAGAAAGGAAGCACAGCGACTATTTTGGGTGGCACATCGGAGTCAGGCTCCAATGTCGTAATGGTACTTATCGACATTTCTCACACATGCTTATAGTAAGTAATCTATAGACGATGCCTGGAGAGAAACCGTTACAAATTGCAATATCGATAATTTTCTAAAAGATAACATCAATAATTTTATTGATAAGTTGAAGAGTAGATTCACTTCAATCAAGTTTACTTACGAAATGGAGACCAACGACTAATTATTCTTCATTGACATTCTTCCCAAGCAACATTTAAAGCCAAATCGTAACGTAAAGTCATTTTCAAGTAAAATTTAAGCGTATTTTACCAATGTGGAGAATAAACTGAAGGTAATAGGGAAGTCGATAATAGGTCCAGCATGGCATTTCGACCAACGCGTTTTAGTTATATTTAGAGCATTCTCATTCTACATTGGGTCAATGGACGTAATTTATTGGTAAATACGTGCAACGTTTTACTTGAATCCGACATCTGGGCGCAAGTGCCGTGAAATTATTAACAACGAACTGCGCATGTGGCATTATCCTGTAAGATTTGTGGTTATGTATATATTAACGAATAGTGGATATTAGCAACTAGTTTGTCCATCTTTGTTAAAAAATGACAACATGTTGAATGACCAAAGAAGATTCTTTAAATATTTGGATCAATTATAAAGGTAATTCGCACTGTATAAAGAAAAAACCACTGCGGTTATGGTTTTTTATGTCAGCATAATTATGATACCTTAATATAATTCTAGCGCCTCTTTAAAAAGTGAAATTAGTTAAAATGAAAAACTGTTCAAAATTTTTGAAATGCTTATTTTAAGGATTGATGATGTAAAGAAGACAAAACTATCCTATCCTCATTGTATACAATCATTATTTTATGGTTTTTTCGAGTTAAAATTAAATTACACTAGATCCAACAAAAAATGGTTTTTAGTTTTCCAATAAAGTCAAGATGGATACCGCAAACATAGTTTAATATGGCTACCGTTGTAACATTATTGAGCTGAAAGTTAATTTTGCTCTATTTTTTTACCTATAAGTTACAATTCCCAATGACAAGGCAAACTAACAAACAAAACTTTGAAGGCATGTTGTTTTATTATGGGAATTTCAACTGTATGGGAAACGAATTTAGTTTAAATTTATTAGCAACCATACATTTTCATGTATTGATATATATATATATATATATATATATATATATATATATATATATATATATATATATATATATACATACATACCGGTGTGCATATATATATATATATATATATATATATATATATATATATATATATATACATGCACACCGGAGAGACATATCGGAATCATTATATAGCGTTTTTGACTTTAGATTCCATAATAT
Organism: Tillus elongatus; assembly: GCA_964006375.1. NCBI lineage: Eukaryota > Metazoa > Arthropoda > Insecta > Coleoptera > Cleridae > Tillus > Tillus elongatus. The sequence goes on along the minus strand of OZ023265.1, from coordinate 22,582,002 downwards.
GTTACAGACATCCATAGACCAAAAATAATTAAATAAACATAAATATATGACGGCTGACAAATTTTTAAAGGGTTTACCTAGACTAGATTGATGAACGTTCTGCTGAATGTTCAAGTCTTCAGGAAGATTATGAACTTCCGGTGGAACCGGAAGTCTCACGTGAGCAAAAACTTTAGTTTAATTGGGCTTGGCCGAAAACCTAGGAATCTAAATTTTCCGAATTGAAATCGGTTCGGTTATTTAGAAACTCCTAACAGAAACTCTTGGCGCCTCACCCGTATATAATATATTGTTTTTAGTGAATTTTATTTTTTAAAGTTCACTAATAGAGATGTATCGATGGTGAAACTTTGCAAAATGTTTTTCAAATGAGCATGAACTAGGCACCCTAGAACCCATATCCGAGGTTAGTTTCAATTTTTATACGTTTATATATATATATATATATATATATATATATATATATATATATATATATATATATATATATATATATATATATATATATATATATATATATATATATATATATATATATATATATATATATATATATATATATATATATATATATATATATATATATATATATATATATATATATATATATATATATATATATATAGGTATCCAACCGACAATAGGCTTGGATGCAAAATGATAATGTTTTGTATCCTCCTACTATGTCTAAAAGCATAACTCTTGGACAATTGATAGTCCCTTTATTAATCTTATTTTTAAAGGGGTAGACATTGATCCAATCCAATCCATAGCAGGTGGTAGTGGAATTTTCCTTTACGTAATAGTAAAGGATTTTTTCACTCCCGAGGAGGTACCACCCCATACATCAAGGGGCCGGTGAAGTCCCAACGGACGTTTCCGGTTTTGGTGTATGAGTCGGTTTCCCTTACAAGCAAAAATGATGATGGCTCCTCCTTGTACAAAATATTCCGGAGGCAAAATACCCCTCCATTCGGATCTCCGGGAGAGGGGTGTACAGGGGGCGCCAACATCAAGATTTAACATATCCTTTTCGAATATATGTGGCCTAAATTCTAACCTGAACTCCGTCCATCATTTCCTCCAGGCTAACAGGCCCCAACTCCTCCTCCTCACTGAAACCCAAATCAGTGCCAAAACAGCCACTAATCACCTTAATTTCCCAGGATATGAGCTCCTTACTTCCTTTAGATTGCATGGAGGCGTGTGCGCATACGTCCGTAGCAATCTACCCTGCACCAGACTCCCCAATTTAAAAGCTGGAAGAAAAGACATACCATGGATAAAACTCTCTCTCAGGGCTGCAACTAAATTCATCTGTTGCATTTACCGGTCAACTTCTGACAACAACTTTGTCCAGCTCTTTGACTACCTTTCTAAAAAAACCGACCATCTGATTTCCGAATATCCTTCCTCCGAGGTCACTATTCTTGGTGACTTCAATGTCCATAATAAGGAATGGCTAGGATCTTCAAAAACCGATCCACAAGGGAGAGCAGCGGACGCCTTTGCAGTCAGCAATTCTTTAGCCAATATGGTTCAGCAACCTACTTACTTTCCTCGTATCCCAACACACAGCTCAAATCCCTTGGATCTCATTCTTACTACACAACCTGAATGCTATAAGATATCAGTCACCGCCCCCCTTGGTCGCTCAGACCACGGCATGGTCACTGCTTCCTGCGCAATGCAACCCGAGGTCACACAGTCATCACACCCACGTATCGTTTGGCACTACAACTCCGTAAACTGGGACGAAATGCGGGATTACTTTTCCTAATTTCTATGGACGTCTGTCTGCTTCTCTCATCCTGACCCCTCTGATATCTCACAAAACGTCACCGAAATTATCCAAGCTGGCATGGATTTATCCCACGTACACAGAAAAACTCTTCAGCCACTAAAAAGCCCTGGTTCTCTAAATCCTGTGACAAGGCCAGACTTGAAAAGGTCAAAGCTCACAAAACGCTTCTACACAATCCCAGTCAAGAAAATCGTCAAGCATTTAACGACGCAAGAAACCGCTATGTCCGCATTCTTTCTGAGGCAAAAAACTCGTTTAATAACCACATCAAAAACAAAGTCCTCTCAAGCTCCAACGGCGGCAAACCCTTCTGGACTCTTGCTAAATCTATTGGGAATAATTTCTGCAAAAGCACGTTCCCACCTCTTGTTTCAGGGGATGAAATTGTTTTTACCGCCCTGGGCAAGGCTGAAATTTTTGCCTCGTTGTTCGCCGGCAATTCTACTCTCAACCCACCTCCAAATGTTCAACAACCAACAGTCCCCAATGTCGCGCATAAAATGACGGATATCAATTTCAAAACTAAAAAGGTACGAAAGATGCTCTCTTCTCTTAATAACAAGAAAAGCCTCTGGCCTTGACGAGATCCCAGCAATTGTTCTCAAAAAATGCGCACCAGAGCTTGCTTCTGTCCTGACTCGTCTGTTTCAGATATCTTATAATAAAGGCATATTCCCTAGTAACTGGAAAACTGCTCGAGTACAACCCATCCCCAAGAAAGGATCCAAAGCGCTTCCTAGCAACTACAGGCCTATTTCTTTCCTTTCAGTCGTCTCTAAAGTGATGGAAAAGTATATAAACACCGAATTACTAAAATTTCTTGAAAAACACAGTCTAATCCACCACAGGCAGTATGGATTCCGTCAGCGCAGATCGACTGCCGACCTCCTTTCCTTTGTCACCCATTCTGGGAACAAATCTATGGAACAACACGGTGAATCCCATATTGTTGCTCTAGACATATCAAAAGCATTCGACCAGGTCTGGCACGCAGCGCTGCTTAATAAACTTCCGGCCTATGGCCTACCACCAAAACTTTATACCTGGACAGCAAATTTCCTCTCCAACAGGAGCATATCTGTTGTTGTGGATGGCCATTCCTCTAAACTGTATCCAATTAATGCAGGAGTTCCTCAAGGTTCAGCTTTAGCCCCTACTTTGTTTCTTCTCCACATCAATGACCTCCTCTCTAGCACATCCAACCCAGTCCACAGCTACGCGGACGACAGCACCCTCCATTCAAATATACAATATTCTAAGCCTGTCTCTTTAGCCCAATTAGATGAGGATCGCAGACTCATGGAGGGTTCTGTCTCCGTGGATCTCCAAAAAATATTAGACTGGGGAAGTAGAAAGCTTGTACAATTTAACCCCACCAAAACTAAGTCTTGCTTTCTTTCACACAAGAGATAAACCAGCCCTAGACCCATCACATAGAACAACCAAGTTATTCAAAGTAATGAGTCCTTTTCTCTTGTTGGCATTTCTGTGGATCGAAATCTTAATTGGCACCAACATGTTACATCAATTGCAGAAGCGGCTGCTAAGAAATTAGGTTTCCTCTTCCGCGCTCGCAAATACTTTTCACCAGCTAATCTCTATACCTTATATACTTCACAAATAAGGCCAAACCTCGAATACTGCTCCCAGATCTGGGGTGCCGCTGCCGCTTCTACACTAGCTATTCTGGACTCGATTCAAAAAAGAGCTATACGTCTCATCGGTGACCCTACCCTCACCCAAAGGCTGCCATCCCTTGCCCACCGACGTGCCGTTGGTGAGCTCTCTCTCTTTTATAGATATCTGTACGGGCACTGCTCAAAGGAGCTTTCCTCCATAGTTCCCCCACCTGCTGCCCCCAACAGATCTACCAGAGGAACAGAGCGAATGCACCCTTTTACTTCCAAGTTGTGGAATTCCTTGCCGGCACATGTTTTTCCTTCTCCTCTGAACCTCCAAACCTTCAAGCCCAGAATTATCAAGCTGCCTCTTTTCTCCTTGTCAACACCCACGGTACGATAGTATTTAGGCTGTAAGCCCTCGTGGTGTGTTGTTGAAATTAAAAACAAAAACGATAACTCAAAAAATACCTAACCGATTTGGATGAAACTCAGCAAGTGCCTTTCTTTTATTAATGGCTTGGATAGATTCGTTAGTCAAGAAATCGGACAAGGTTTTCCGGAAAAATTGTAAGTTTTCATTCGAAAAAATTTTTTTCTTCGAAAATTACATTTATATTTTAATGAAATTTTTTGGATAAGTTGCCTTGGGAAGAACCTTACTACGCAGCAAAATTAAGCTTTCTAGGTTTATAGAAAATTGAGTTATTCAAATTTGAAATATTTAATGAAAATTCACTACCATAACGCATTTGCTGCGTCCCGACCTTTTTTATTATTATGTGTTTTTGTGCGTGGTCAAATTTCATGTTATAATCGTAGTTAATAGACTCCCTTAAATAACGAAATGCGGCTCTGTACGCTTTATTTTCTCACACCCTGGTTCGCACATACGACACGCAAAAACAGACAAAATAGCCTCTTATGGAGCACGTTGCTTAGAAACAGGAGAAACAGGATGATGGCAGTATGGCACCTTCTCCCTCGGCTCCCGAACGAGCTAAAGCGCTCAATAAAATAATTAATAGAGCCACCTCTGGGGGGTCCTTTAGCACAAGGATATATTCAAATTTTCAATGAACTTCATCTCACTGCTCTCTATTCGCTTAACATGATGAGATTATGTTGTTTGAAGCGATTAACTTAATGTATCCGAATTTTAGATGAAAATTGATGGAATTAACTTTGGCACAATCAATTTTGTTTCATTACGTCACTCTGTTTCATTTTGCCGGGTATTTTGGCATGCTGTCGTCGGGAATGTACATGTATAATGAAATTTAACTAAGCGATGACAGTGCGCAAACACTTGTTTTGATTACAGCTGATTTTTCATGCCCTGATTTGGAAAGATTTGCTTGAGCGAGGATTAACTAACAATTCATAATATACTTTTTAGAATGTAATAAATAATACTTTTGCGTTTTTGCCGGGTTCTGGATAAGTGAGACTTTAAATTTTAACAAAACAACTTTATTTACTCTCTAAATATGGATACAATAAAAGTTCTAGAATGTCTCTCCCACAAAACAGTTTGTCTGGCCTTACAATCACCAATCTGCACACAAGTCACTATACTGGAACTACAGTCGCTACTCTCTAACACTCAAACTGCCTCCTGTACATGGGCCACGATGTTTCTCCGTCAAAAGTCGGCGGCTTTAAGGTTCCAGGAGGCTGCTGCACGGCTGGTATACCTTCTTCTAAGCAATTTTGAACTAGGGACATTCCAGTAACTCCTCTTGATTGAGTTCTATCAGTCTGGCTCATCACCTGTTTTGTCAGTACTTTACGTGTGATTTCTGTGCCTTTTATGGTCATCTTCATTTGTTCTTTCAACCCTTCAGCTTCTTCCCATCGTTTATTCCAATCCTCTTCCGACTCTCATATTGTGGAACATACTTCGGAGGTCTTCTCTGCCTTCTTCGTGTTGTTTCTTGAGTTCTTCTTTATCTTCAAGACGCCTCTGTTCTTCCTCTTGTCGTCTTCTCTCGTCTTCTTCGCGCCGTCTTCTTTCATTTTCTTGTCGCCGTTGTTTGTCTTCTTAGCGTTGTCTCTGGAGCTCTTCTGTATCTTCTTGTCGCCTCTGTTCTTCCTCTTGCCGTCTTCTCTCGTCTTCTTCGCGCCGTCTTCTGTCATCTTCAAGACGCATGTGTTATTCCTCCTGTCGTCTTGTCTCGTCTTCTTCGCGCCGTCTCCTTTCATCTTCTTGTCGCCGTTCTTCGTCTTCTTCGCGTTGTTTTTTTTTAGTAAATCCATCAAGTCTTTGATTTCAGCCATCTCGTCGTAGTCAGTCGGTCTGGTGTTTACCATTTACAGCAAACTCACCTGTTCACTTCTTCACTCACTTATCCTACTTCTGACACCAAATTGTTGCGTTTTTGCCGGGTTCTGGATAAGGGAGACTTTAAATTTTTAACAAAACAACTTTATTTACTCTCTAAATATGGATACAATAAAATTTCTAGAATGTCTCTCTCACAAAACACTTAGTTTATCTGAACTTACAATCACTAATCTGCACACATGTCATTATACTGGAACTACAGTCGCTATACAGTCGCTACTCTCTAACACTTCACACTGGTTACTGCTTCTTCGAGTCACTTCAACATTATCTAATTCAACTGAACTGTCTGAGCTGGCTTGCTTTCGCCTTTATTTATCTGTCGTACCTTCCACCTCGTTTCGGGAGTGTTCCATTCCAGAATGTTCTAGAACCTTCTTTTGCTAGAAGGTTCTGTGAATACAGATCGGTCCCGTGTGTATACAGGGGGATGTATATACAGGATGATCCAAATACGGTCTTCACTCCTTTATTACACAAGAGGTGTTTCTCGTACTATAAGATCTCTCTGCGTATACAGGGTCTAAGGATTCTCTGCGTATACAGCGTGTTCGGAATGCAGACCTCAGTTATCCGTTCCGACGAGGTACAAGTTGGTAACTTCGTTATTTTTGGTCCTAGAGGGTTGAGACTTCGCTTGTGGGGAGTCACCACAGGCACCCCCAGGGGGGTGGGGAGTCGGTTTTTCCAGATTGTGCCAGAATTCACAGATGTTGGGGAAGTTTTGAAGATGTGGCAACACCGCACCTACATCTATTGAAGTGCTCTGTAACAATACTATGTTTCATTCAAAACATCTTAGTGTTTGTTACCTAACAGTCATTTTTCATCACGGACAAACAAAATGTGGCGAACCATAAGCAAAATTTTAGGAATCTGGGACTGTCTTTGTAAAGAAATAGAAGATGATATTTGGGGACTAGGGTACAAGATTGTCACAAGTAAAATTGGTACAAGAACACCAATGACAATAAGCGATGATGAACAACATCAGATAGCGCAGGAATTGTTCCCTAAACACGAAGTCAAAGAATGGCCGAGAGTAGAGGTGAAGTTGGAGGATATTTCACCTTGTACAGATGAAGAAATAAGGGAAGCAGGCCAAAGGATGGAATATGGTAAAACTGCAGGCCCGGATTGTATACCGATCGAGGTAGTTAAGGCAGTAGCAGAACAAAAACCGGAGATATTACAAGTTATGGTAAATAAACTAATCAGTGATGGAAGTTTTTCGTCAGAATGGAAGACTGCTCCATTGGTGTTATTAGAGAAGCCACAGAAAACGGGAGGAAGGAAGTCATATAGAACTATATGCCCGGAAGACGGAATAGCAAAATTATAAGAACATGTAATAAATAACAGGCTAAAAAAGGAAATCGAAAGAAGAGGGGGGTAAGCAGACAATCAATTTGGCTTCCGAAAGGGGCGCTCGACGATGGATGCTGTAAAGAAGGTACAGGACGTGGCAAGGAAAGAAGGCAATAAAAACAGGTTTGTGGCCATGGTAACATTGGACGTGAAAAACGCGATCAATACAGCACCATGGATAGGCATATACGAAGTGTTAAGAAACAGGCAGGTTGAGCCATATATGCTGAAAATAGTATGTAGTTACCTGGAAGACAGACAGCTACTGATTGGACAGAAATATCGGATGAAGGTTACATGTGGTGTGCCCCAGGGTCAATCCTGGGACCAAGACTGTGGAACTTGTATTACGATAAGGTCTTTAGTCTGGAGTACGTAAACAACACGGCTACGGTATGCAGATGATTTGGCGCTGGTTGTAAGCGGAGGACATAAGGCTGACATAGAAGAAAATATCAACTGGTCAGTGGCAAGGGTGGAAAACTGGATGGCAAAAAGTGGTCTAAAACTCGCGTCTCACAAAATTGAAAGTACAGTTCTAGTGGGACGAAGAACACTGAGAACAGTAACCAGTAAGGTGGGGAATGCAAAAATTCAGTCGCAGACAAGCCTGAACTACCTGGGTCTATAAATAGGACATACCATGAACATGGAGGTGCACATAGAAAGAATAGTGACAAAAGCAGAGATGAAGGTTGCAAAACTGGGGCGTCATACTGTACGGTACACCAGCATGGAAGGCCGTGCTGTCAAAGACAAAGTATAGAAAAAAGATTGAGGGGGCACAGAGGAAGGTGGCCATCAGAATAGCAAGCGCATATAGAACAGTGGCAACGAAAGCAATACAGGTGATTGCGGGAACCATCCATATACACTTATTGGCAAGAGAGGTAACTTACGAAAGACACGAAAATAGAAAAGAAGAAAAAAAAAAGAAAATAAAAACCGAAACAATGCTGGAGTGGCAGCGAGAATGGGAAGAGGAAATGTCAACATCCCAGTGGACAAAGAGGCTCATCCCACACATACAGACATGGATATCGAGACAGCATGGGGAGGTGGGTTACTATTTTACTCTTTTCTGTCAGGTCATGGGCGTTTTAGGTCTTATCTGAGTAAAATGAAAATAGTCGACAAAGAGAACTGTACGTATTGTGGTGATAGAGATACACCAGAACACACGGTTTTTGAGTGCTCAAGATGTTCGCAAATTAGAGAACAAAATGTATAAAGAGATTGGCAATGATTTAACAGCAGATAATGTGGTGAAGCATATGCTGGGAAGTGAAAGGGTATGGCATACTGTGGAGAGAGGGATTGTAGAAATAGTGAAGTCAACGGAGGATGAAGACAGGATGTAGATGTTTCAAAAACAAAAAGAATTAGGGACGTGGTGAAGCAATGCCAGTGAGTGGTTTCCGCCACGTCTCTAGGTTTCAAGGGGGTGTTTAGTGGGTAGTCCCGACCTGGAGGGAAGGGGAGTCACCACACTACCGGTTGGTGTCAGATCGCGCAAGCGCCAGCCACCGGTCTACGTAAAAAGCTTTCACCTCCGCTGAGGAAAAAAAACTTCAATACTATGCTAAGTTTTTAAGTGAAACGATTTATTTTTTTAATTTCTCGGGAAATTGGTTAGTGATATTTCAAAACTCCATATCTTCTAAAAGGATATACTAAATTTCAAAAGTAAAAAAGCAGTGTATAGGGAATCAAGAGATATTTTCAACGAGGTATCACATGACACCTATTCCTATTTCAAAAAAAAATTGAGGGATGGCACCGCCGCTTAGGAGGGTAAAGTTTGGGCTATATTTTTTGCGTCAAAAGTTGTCCCACTCACAAGCAAACTTGACGTGTTTGAGATTTTTTGCGACAAAACCTTTTCCTGGCAGTTATGGCGGCCAGCTCGTTTTCAATGGGGCATTCTGTATATATTAATAATAATAAATAAAGATCCTATGAAAATAAAAACAATTAATTAATACACGACTGACAAGTCTAGGGTTAATGAATTGCAATATAATATCTATTGCTTCTCTCATGATAATTTGACATTTGTAAACAGTTTAATCTCTATAGATACATCATAGAGAAGTTATTTATGGGTCATCAAATAGAGAACATTTTGTTATACTGGTAAATTAGGTAATAGTGAGAAGTTTCTAAATAATTAATTTTGGCATTCTTAATTCTTTGATCCTTGCTTCTTGACTGCATATCACCTCAAAAGAACTGGCTACATAACCTGATGCTACAAATCAATAATCATGAAAATCTATAGGTCAAGACGGTACATTTCACAGAAGTAACGAGTCTTTACTGCAATATCAATAGCAATTTCGCTTCCCTCTATATCAGACATAAGCAATCTTTAGAAGCTGAAACTTATAGGAGGAGAGCAGAAAACCGTTCATATCGGAGCGTGCCACTGGATGATGTATTGGAGTTTTTTATATTATGAGTGCACGTCACATGGAGAATCAATGTTCAGAGCAAAAGTTGTAATAGCCGACCGATAATATCATTTGATAGATCGCTTTTCATTCACGAAGGTGATTTTTATTGCAACGTTTTATACAGAAAGTTGAAAGGTTATGGGTTCTGGTCGTACCGAGCTATTCGCTTAACTTTTCCGGTCAATAGAATAACTCTCTTCTCTCTGTGTGTGTGTACGCTTTAACCTTTCTATTTGTGTTGGCGATACCTTTCATATCGAATATAACACTGCCGCTATTCCAGACTGATATTTTTTAGGTCGTACGGGAAATTGTAACGATTACCGCACAACGTGAGTTTTCATTATATGATGACGTTCATTCTGACTGTTATAAGAATTTTACCTTTTGGTGAATTTTCTTTAAAAAAAGTACAATAATGGAGATCGCGACATGCATTTTCAAAACATTTCTTTAAATGAGCGCGAACTAGGTCCCCTAGAACACAAATCCGGGGTCAGTTTCAAATTATATATATATATATATATATATATATATATATATATATATATATATATATATATATATATATATATATATATATATATATATATATAGGGTGGCGCATTGAAAATGAAACAGACCGATTTACGTCCAGAGAATTTTTTTTAAGGAACGCTGAAACACGTCAATTTTAATATTCAGGGAGACATGTTTCGACATAAAACTCAACTTTGTCACATCAACCCCTTAAGGGTGATGATAACAACCCTTATATTTTAAATAGGAAACATGGGTCGAGTGTTACATCATTTGAAAGCTCTTTCTTTTCTGAATTTAGCAAACTAATTTTTTTGGAAGTTTTATCAACTAGTTTAAAAATTATTCACAGTTGGAATTGCAAGAACGTATTTCATTAATCGTGATAAGAAATACACGAATTAGTCAATTTTTTGTTAAAAAAAACTAAAAAACAAAACCAAACGTTGCAAAATATTTATTCAGTTAAGTAAGTGTTCAAATTGTTGACCACCAGCTTCCATACAAAAGCACAAATTTTGTTCAAAACAAGCTCTGACATTCTGGAGCATTTGTGGAGTTATTAGACGGCATTCTTCAACAATGCGTCATCGTAATTCTTCCAGAGACTCCGGTTCTGTTGCGACAATTCTACTCTTTAAATGGCCCCATAGAAAGAAGTCTAAAGGAGTTAAATCCGGTAATCTAGAGGGCCACTCAATAGCACCTCTACGCCAAATCCATTGCTCTGGAAACACTCTGTTCAAAAACTTCCTAACACGTTGTGAAAAATGTGTAGGAGCTCCATCTTGTTCAAACACTAAATGATTTTCTTGATAGCTATCATCATTTTCAACAATGTCAATTAGTAGAGGGTAAACGATATCTTCTAGTAACTCCAAATACGTTCGGCCACTCAAATTGCCATCACAAAAAATTGGTCCGATTAAACGGTCTTCAAAAATGCGAGTCCAGACATTTAATTTCTGTGGAGTTTGAGTGTGGACTTCGTGAAAATTTCTTGGTTTATTATCTGCCCAATAACGACAATTATGACGATTGACTGTAGAGTTTAATTAAAACGTACACTCGTCTGAAAAACAGATATTGAAGAGAAAGTTCCCGTTATCAGCTATTCGTGCAGTCATAACTTCACAAAACTTCAGCCGCCGATCACAATCATTTTAATTAAATTGTTGTACAAGATGAAGTTTATATGGGTGAAATTTATGATGCTTCAATATTCGCTGAATAGTTCTTCTTTTGATGTTTGAAACAGTGGCCAATTTTCTCGTGCTCAAATTTGAGTCTGCAGCAATTTGTCCTAAAACTTAAATCTCAGTAGTCTCATTTCTAACGGGAAATTCACGTTCAGGATCCCGTTTTTTGTTGGCTACTGAACCACTTTGTTAAAACTTTGCAACTAACTCCAAAATGTATTTTCTATTAACATGTTTGTTTGGATGTCGTTCATTAAACAAATTTGGGGTACGGTTGGCACAGTCATCGTTTTTGAAATAAAAAGAGTAATTATTTCAACTCTTTCTTCGACAGAATACACCAGTGTGAAATTAATTTTCGGTAGTACTATCAAGTATTAAACTGACCGATAAATTGAAATAATAAACCGCATTTCTCTCATTTCGATAAGAAATGTTCCGATAGTCAATTTTTTGTTTAAGAACCAACAAAACATTGACTATCAGTACATTTCTTATCGGAATGAGTGAAATGCGTTTTTGCATCTTCAACTGTCAATAATTTTTAAACGAGTTAATAAAATTTCCAAAAAGATTAGTGCGCTTAATTCAGAAAAGAAAGAGCTTTCAAATGATGTAACACTAAACTCATGTTCCCTATTTGAAATATAAGGGTTGTTATCACCACCCTTAATGGGTTGATATGACAAAGTTGAGTTTTATGTCAAAACATGTCCCCCTCAATATGAAAATTGACGTGTTTCAGCGTCTCTTAAAAAAAATTCTCTGGACGCAAATCGGTCTGTTTCGTTTTCAATGCGCCACCCTATATATATATATATATATATATATATATATATATATATATATATATATATATATATATATATATATATATATATATATATATATATAATATTAAAACTGAAACTGACCCTGAATATTGGTTCTAGGGATCCTAGTTCGCGCTCATTTGAAACATTTTTTTTTAAATCGGGATCTCCCCACTAGTGAATGTTTTCTACGAAAATTCACTAAAGTTGAGTTAAGATAGTTTGAATTTTATCAAATTCAGTCACTTTTTGACTTAATTCGGCATCTCTATTTTTTCGACGAATAATATAAACAAAAAGCTCTCAAAAAGCGTCACTTTTACTAGAATCTCCTATCCGGTGGCAAACACACGTACTGTACCATAATTATTGTTATGTGTGTGAAAAAGTTGCTTCGGTACTTGTGTTTCTTGTGTGCATTGCTTCTTTTTTTGAGCTTTTTATTATCTTGTTATCTCAGTATCTGCATGATGTGTTTATTATGTCCGTTTTGGCGTATAGCGACAAGTCAATGTCATTTAGATGACATTTACATTGGGCCTGTTTTACTGTTAATCTAATACATTATACATTAATAACTTCTACAATTTAAATGCATGAAACGTTTGGTCAGGCAGAATTTGATGTTATAACAGAAACCAAATTATTAACAATAATTTCAAGGCGTAAAAGGTAAAAGTAAGATGCTTACTGGCAATTAGGCCATTGCTGACCCTTTTTGCTCATCTAAACTAACCTATCCTCCACCTTGAGCTCGATCTCAACGACGACAGTGATTTGAAAAATCATCTCCGCCAGTGAGTCTGGAACCGTCGTCCCCAGAGTCCGTATTGGAAAGTCTGAATCGACTTTCCCGCACGGCCACGGAGGCGCTTATTTTGAGGCGTACCTCTTGGGTTTTCTGAAAAATAATGTGTAAAAAATAAGAATAGAAAGCCTGGACGCAGCAAGTGCGTTATGGTAGTGAATTTACAGAAATGATATAGGTGTATAGTTTACTTTTTATATCGTAAACCTATTTACCAAATTTGGTTATCATAGCTTTCTTATTTTTTGAGTTTTTGAGATAAAAATTTTTTTCGAATGAAAACTCAAAATTTTCCCGGAAAACCTCGTTTGATTTTCCTGACTAACGAACTTATCCAAGCCATTTACAAAGGGAAGGTACGCGCCAAATGGTATCAAAATCGGCCCATTATTCTTTTAGTTATCGGTGTGATACATATATATATATATATATATATATATATATATATATATATATATATATATATATATATATATATATATATATATATATAAATTGAAACTGACCCCGCATATGGGTTCTAGGGGTCCTAATTCGGGCTCATTTGCAAATTTTTTTTTAAAATTCAAAAGTCGGGATCTCCCCTTTAGTGAATTTTTTCTACGAAACTTCACTAATAAACCGGTATGTCCCAAATTAAATAAATTATAATAGTTAATTGGTATATCTATTATACAGGCAAGTTCCTGTGGGTAGGTGGTCCATCTGTTGTGTTTTGATACAAAGTGATTTAAATATTCACCTCCAATTAAAATACCTTCATTATCTAAATCGATATAGATTTATTCTGATTGCAAGTTAACCAGTTTGATGAAAACCAAAACAAATGATTTGGATGGTATATAACGCAATTAATACATTTACATGAATATCTAGAACATTGTTACGTAAGTAGCGAAAGATACGGTTGTAAAAATAATAATTAATTTCCCAATTAAAACACATATGTTGGGTGAAATGTTTATTTACACGAATTATGTTTCCTGCGCTAAATTTATTTGGGTATGCTAGCAATCTGAAATTTAAGAAACAGTTGTTTATACAAGGCGAATATGGAGCGGTTTTTTCATTACGAAAGAGTGAAATATCAACATTGTTATCTGAAAGTCTATCTCGTAGAATGTTGTAAAACTGGCGTTTGATGGTATATTAACCGAGCCGAGAGGCTGCCTTCGGGCATCAAACGTTTTGTTCAGTTAACGCCATTAATTTGGTTAATCAGTTGACATTTTCATCAGTATTTACATTCAGTGATTGTGAACACTCGTGGAAATACTATCAGCGGAGTTGGTATTTACATTGAAATTAGAGCTACACTGGAAATGATCATTATTTTACAGGGCTATAATAGTACTAAAAAAATCTAAGCAGCCACTCATTCGCTGCGACTACCCTTTTTATGTTGCTTTACTTATGGTCAAAATTTTAATCGCCAAAGATACGTGTAAATGTTTGAAGACATTAGCAAATTGTTATTCAAACAAAACAAATTTAAGAGTTTCATGTTTATCCATATTTTTTTAAAGAAATTCCAACAGATACATTATTATTGTCTATATTAGTGAATTTTCATTAAGAAAACTCACTAATAAAGAGGTATCCATGGTAAGACTTTTGGAATATTTCTTCAAATGAGCGCAAATTAAGGCCCCTAGAACCCAAATCCAAAGTCAGTTAAAAAGTTTATAATATATATATATATATATATATATATATATATATATATATATATATATATATATATATATACATACTTGGTTCTCGGGTTGAACCGTGTCCAAAATTTATCAAAACTCGACGTTTCGGCTCCTGTTTTGGAGCCATTTTCAAGAGGTAAAGGAAATATGTAAGGACACTCTAAGGCCCCAATCTGCATACTCCTTAGAGTGGTGGACAAAGGTGGGTAAAGGAAATATGTAAGGACACTCTACGGCCTCAATCTGCCTACTCCGTAGAGTGGTGGACCAAGGTAGTAAAGGAAATATGTAAGGATACTCTAAGGCCTCAATCTGCCTACTCCTTAGAGTGGTGAACCAAGGTAGGTAAAGGAAATATGTAAGGACACTCTAAGACCTCAATCTGCCTACTCCTTAGAGCGGTGGACAAAGGTGGGTTGGGATATTGTAGCTCGATTACGGGGCCTCAATCTGCCTACTCCCCAAATCTCGCCGGAGATCGTCTGTGAGGTCTCAGTGTGTTCAACCCTAGGCCTAGAGTTGGGATTTCTGTGAGGCCTAGGGTTGAACACACTGAGTCCTCACAGACGATCTCCGGCGAGATTTGGGGAGTAGGCAGATTGAGGCCCCGTAATCGAGCTACAATATCCCAACCCACCTTTGTCCACCGCTCTAAGGAGTAGGCAGATTGAGGTCTTAGAGTGTTCTTACATATTTCCTTTACTACCTTGGTCCATCACTCTAAGGAGTAGGTAGATTGAGGCCTTAGAGTGTACTTACATATTTCCTTTACCCACCTTTGTCCATCACTCTAAGGAGTAGGCAGATTGAGGCCTTAGAGTGTCCTTACATATTTCCTTTACCCACCTTTGTCCACCACTCTAAGGAGTAGGCAGATTGAGGCCTTAGAGTGTCCTTACATATTTCCATTACCCACCTTGTCAAATATAACCGGCGGCTTTTCGTCAATCCTTATAGAGTCAAGAGCTCGTTACTCTTTATTTAACACAATAGCTAGTATCTCTACTTTCAAAAGGTTAGAGTCAGAATATAATTAAGAAAAACCCTTTAATAAATAATTAATTTATTCCTTACAAAAAAAAAGAAGAACTACCAGGATAAATCTTTTACAAATAATCTTTATAGTGAGCACAATTTCTCCTCTACCCTATTTTCTTACTCTAAGTAAACATTAATAATTTACATTGCCGTTTTCACCAAGTATCAGAAAAATACAATTATTACTATTTTCTTTTGATTGGTTAGGGTGACGTGTGCCTATTTGAATTTTCATTTTTAAAAGTTGTTCTTATCGACCACTTAAAACCTTGGGCTCTTTATTACATCCAGAGAATCGAATAAATGTTAATAAAAAGGTTAAATCTCACCCAGTCTCCTTATACTTTTCTATCGTTCAGCAGTCTCTCTTTTTCTATATTTGGCACTTATTCCAACACAAAACACAGAATTTGACCCGAAAAAAGGACCCTTGCTACTCTGGTAACTGTCCCCAACTTAATGCCCATATGATTCAAAATATACATACAATTTAAGTTTAACAATTAATTCAGTACTCGAGACAGCTGACCCATTTCTTAATCAGAAATTATGGAATATTTAAAACAAATAATAATAGGAACGAATTCACCCAGAAAAATCCTAGGCTCTGTACTCTGCCTTACCCGTCCCTATGTGAAACACGATCTTCGGGATAATCGCCCTTTCAAACAATATATATATATATATATATATATATATATATATATATATATATATATATATATATATATATATATATATATATATATATATATATATATATATATATATATATATATATATATATATATATATATATATATATATATACTTAAAAAATTGTGGGAAAGCCGTCAGTTTCAAAATAAAAACTCTTTATTAAATGCCGAGCTTTCGTAAAAGTTTATTCCATTCTCAAGGCTACAACATGGAAAGAAAAAAGTTTACAATTTACATAGGAAAATATAAAGGTTTAAAATATTTACATATAACGCGAGTTTTACTTTAACCAATTATGGAATAACAAACATGAAAAAACCTTTTTGTAAATTTGACTGAAGTCGAAAAGTGTCAAACTGACCTAATCAGCTAACTTTTAAGTATTTGAATTTGTTTTTTGTTTTTGTCTAGGAAATATAAATAGGGGTAGTGATTTCTAAAATTATTACCTTTCTTTAGGTTTATTAAATTGTCGTTAAAAGTAATTTTAAATTCTTATAAACACATTGTTTTATTACCTAAGGTTTCACAGTGTAAAATAGAAACTAAAATTTATATTTTGCCCAGTGTCGAGATTATGTTCAGACAGAGCGAAAGTTCTTTTTTGTAAACGTAACGTATGTCACTTTTGTGCTGTGTTAATCTATCTTTAGGACTCTGCATGTTCGGCCAATGTATTTTAAACTACAATTACTACATGGTATAAAATATACCACTCCAGACATTTTGAAATTACTTTGAGCGACAGTTTAATAAACTTAACGAAGGAAAATAATTTTAGAAATCACCACCCCTATTTATATTTCCTATTCAAAAACAAAAAACAAATTCAAACACATAATAGTTAGCTGCATATGTCAGTTTGACACTTTTTGACTTCAGTCATTTTTACAAAAAGGTTTTTTCATGTTTGTTATTCCATAATTATAATTAGTCAAAGTCAAACTCGCGATATATGTAAGCATTTTAAACATTTATAATTTTCCTATGCTTGTAAACTTTTTCTTTCCGTGTTGCAGCCTTAAGAGTGGAATAAACTTCCGAAAGCTCGGCATTTAATAATAAGTTTTTATTTTGCAACTATATATATATATATATATATATATATATATATATATATATATATATATATATATATATATATATATATATATATATATATATATATATATATGTATAACGTAATGTAAAAAACTTGACCAGTCAAATCCAAATTCGGAAATTCCCTTCGTGTTGTTAATAGCTTGTATCAGAGTGGATCAGTTTGTTAGACAGTTTTGACACTCAATTACTTAGAAAAAAAATATGCAAAAAACTGCTTTAAAACGCAATATCTTTTAAATTGCTAGAAGTATTAAACTAAAACTTTACAAAAACGTACACATCATATAATCGGTGATATCTAGCAAACTTAGACCCAATCGGTTCAGTAAATTATGAGTTATAACTAAATAAAATATAAATAATCTACGATATGACCTGAAATTACCTCTGAATGGATGCCTATAATGTTAGACAAGGCCAGACAGATAAATCAGAATTCCTCTGGCATTGCAAACAAAATCTTCAAATTAAGCTTTAAACGGACGGGCTACGAAAGTATGTCACAATAAACAATCAGCGGGGTGGTCATTTGCGACAACTTTCATCTGAATTTGAAGATAGAAAAAGGTTAATATGTAAAAATCACAACGAAAGTAACTCAATTTGTTTAAAAGCAATCTAGAACTACGTTTTATTAGGTATAAATATTAAGCTTCCTATTTTCACGGTATTTAAAACGCACCCCCCTTCCCTAGTTTAATCTGACAACACCACTATTTGTCATTTGTTAACTGGCAGGAGTCATGAGAGGAACGTGCGCGCTCTAAGCATAACCTCGACACTAACAGACGTCATTAACAAAGAAGAAAAAGATAACCTCGAAATCGACTCCGCTAATACCTTAGAATCTAAAAATATAAAATAACGACCTATATTAAAATACAAACAGGAGTACGTAAATAATAATCCAACCTTTAATTTTAACCTAACATTAAAAAATGCCTTCGGCCATCGACTGTAGTATACTATTATGATTTTAACATCCAATCAAACAAATAAGAAAGTGGTTGTCGGCCTCAGATTTATATTGTTAATTAATGCATGTAGGTACTGTATCACTAAACAGTAATAGTAATTATGTGTTCAAAAGAGTTTAGGTGCAGCAAGTGGGTTATGGTAGCGAATGTTCGGAAAATTATTTCAAATGGTGGTAACTCAATTTCCCATCAAACTAGAATCTTCAGTTTTGATACATAGTATAACCCATATAAAGGCAGCGTGTGCACTAACTTTAAAAAATTACTACAAATTAGTTTTAAAAAACATTTTTTGATATTTTATTTGCAGAGACTGGTTTAATTGCGTTAACTAAAACGGATAATTCAAGCGATTATTAAGGAAAAATACCTGTCAGGTTTATAATTTGGCAGGTACCTTTTGTAAATAAAAATTAAATTTTCGGTAAATTTGCAGTTTAGTACAAGAGGGAATTTAGAAAACAAATCATAAACGTACTTAGAACCCTTTCTGGATGCACATACCACCAGAAAAATTTACTGCAAACAGCCCACAAGAAAGTTACGGGATCAGGAAATAGAAAATAAAAAGGAAATGTTAGCGGAAAATGGGTAAAAACCAGCTTCGATGGACCTCTATAAGCTGCCTTTATCCCATTTTGCAGCTACACTTCCTTAAAATCCTGTTTACTCCGCGCAGAACCCCTATTCACCGCAGGTCCCGCAACTTTCTTAGGGGTTGGTCTCAAGAAGCTTTTGTTGTTAACATTGTTCTTTTTTATGCATTGAGGGTGGTTGTAGGCATGCAGAAGGTGAAGGAGAACCCCCGCGATGAAGCAATTAACCAAGATTTTCAAATTATGTTTAAATTGTTACCTCATTTCATTTATTTAAAATATTTTTCCAAAAATGAATTTTAGGTTGCCTTGTCAGTCTCACATAGAGAGCTACAATACTTTATTATTAAAAAAACTTCTGGGCGCAGCAAGTGCGTTATGGTAGTGAATTTTCATAAAAATGTTTTTAATAGCAAACATGTTTTTTAAGAAAGCAGGCATACATCTATATAGTAGAAACAATGTGCCATGTTTCATCAAAATATCTATATTGTTTGAAAAATGTCCGAAAGTAAACTTAAATTGTTCCCGAAAAAACTGGTCTCCTGGTCAACCTTATAGGTTAGTAGCAAATTGAGCAATTTAAATTTGAAGCATTTAATGAAAATTCGCTACCATAACGCACTTCCTGCGTCCCAAATTTCTTTTCTTGCAGAGATGTATTATATTTCGATGGAAAATGCAAAAATGCAATAACATAGGGCGTGTTCGATAAAAAAAAAAAGAAAATTTGAATCACCAACGACTTATGGGCCACCCTGTAATTGTGGAAATATTTTTTAAGATGTAGACACCCTATAATTAATGTATACCATTTTTTTCGTAACTTGCATAATAACGGAGATATTGAGCTTTAATGATTTTTAACGAAAATTTGACAATAATGATATACCATTAAACGATAAATTCTATAGCCAACACTACTGCCAAAGCATCAGAGAAAGAGTCTGTTTGAAATCAATTTTCTGGAAATATTTTAGTAAAATGAAGGACAATGACGATTGAAACTAAGAGTTCATGCTTTGAAAGAATTCTTCTTGAGACATTTTCTTTCCATAACTCATATTAATTTCAGGTTCAATGCCTATATATTACCAATTTTGACATTTTAAATCGCGACTTTGACGTTTTGAGGAAAACCCAAATTTATTTTTCTTTAGATGCCTGTAACTTTTTTATCCTTTAACCTACAAAGGTAGATTTTCGTAGGTGGCTTACCTATGATGACATGAATCTGCGCACCAAATTTTGTTGCCCTTACTTTGTTAATTCCGGAGATAAAAATTTTTTTCGAAAGAAATCTTAAAATTTTCCCGGAAAACCTCGTCCGATTTTCCTGGCTAACAAACTTATCCAAGCCATTTACAAAGGGAAGGTATGTGCCAAATTTTACCAAAATCGGCCCATTATTTTTTGAGTTATCGGTGTGATATATATATATATATATATATATATATATATATATATATATATATATATATATATATATATATATATATATATATATATATATTATTATTATTATTATTCTTTATTCTTTATTGACAAAAATTATACATTATGTTAATACAATAAGTCTTATGCGACTTGTGCTGTATCATATAACACAATTTAGAGGGTTGAATCCTAAATAGTTTCACAGTCCTACACCAAATTCCATAAACTTCAAATTTTGACGTACCAAATTTAAATTAATTTTGTTCTTCTATTTCGCACCTTCTAACACATCAACCATCACCTTCATTTACCATACATCTCTACTATTCCATAAGGTCTTTCTAACTGCTATTCTTTCCAAACACCCCATATTTTCACCAAAATTTATAAATTTGTGTGAGATAAAAATTACCTTAGTTTATATATATATATATATATATATATATATATATATATATATATATATATATATATATATATATATATATATAATAAATATATATATATATATATATATATATATATATATATATATATAAGTCGGAATCTCCCCATTAGTGAATTTTTTCTATGAAAATTCACTAAAAAACGTTGGTGATTTTATGCTTGTCCGTAATTTGGAGACAAATTTTGGATATATTCTATGATTGCTGAAATATCCTGAAAAAAACTTACGTCGATTTTTTCATACCTTTTTTATTATCAAATTGACTTTCGCTAAAATGGGTGAGTGTCCATAACTGGCTATGAGCTATCAAACTGGTGGCTTGCAGTTTGTATGAACCTACTAGATGTTCAGTTTTCACAGCCAACCTTCGTTTTCCTTATATGCGCCATAGTGGATTTTCATGGCATTATACAAAGTGAAAAATTGCGAATGCAACTATTTATCGGACATGACTCATCTGAATTGGTTAAGTACGTTTAAGTCGCGATACAAAATTTCATAGGCGCAAATCTGGTTGCTATGGCATGCTGTATGGAAATCTTCAACTACGAGAACCCAAATCGCCACAACATTTCGAAAAGTTTAAACTAACCAAGCTGGCGTCAGGTCAGGTCATGTCAGGTCAGGTCAGGTTGTTAGTACCCATTTTTATTTTTTAAATCCGCCTCAAATCTACTCATAAAGAGGTCTAAATTTGAGACGGATTTAAAAAATAATAAGAAAACAGACATCAAATTTGGTTACCAGTATAACATATATAGTAAAAATAATGTACCATATTTCATCAAAATACTTTATTGTGAAAATGTAAAAAAAAATTTCGAAAATAAACTTAAAATGTTCACGAAAATACTAGTTTCCTGGCCACGAACCTTATAGGTTAATAGCAAATTGAGCTATTCAAATTTGAGGCATTCAATAAAAACTCGCTACCATAACGTACTTGCTGTCTCCCGAATTTCTTTTCTTACAATGACGTATTATAATTTCGTGGTCTAAATTCCATACATTTAAGGCTGGCTCAGAACTGACACTGATATGGGAAATCCGTCTGTCTCATTATAAGAAAACATTGTTTAATCTATTTTAACTGAGCAGAGTTGCCTAGTTAACGAACTTGTCCAAGCCACTTGCAAAAGGAAAGTACTCACCAAATTTGATCAAAATCGGCCCATTATTTTTTGAGTTATCGGTGTGATATATATATATATATATATATATATATATATATATATATATATATATATATATATATATATAAACATATAAAAATTGAAACCGACCCCGGATATGTATTCTCGGGGGCCTAATTAGTGCTACTTTAAAGGAATTTTTTCAAAATTCAAAAGTCGAGATCTCCTCATTAGTGAATTTTTTTTTAAGAAAATTTACTAAAAAGCATGGATACAGCAGCAGTAAATAAGTACTGAAAACGGTTTGGGTGCAGCAAGTACCTTATTTGGTAGAGAATTTTCGGAAAAAATATTTCAAATTTAATAACTCAGTTTCCGTTAAGCTAGAATCTTCAATCTTGAGCCAAATCAATACTCAACATTCACAGGCTACCTTCCAACACATCGTGAACTATCTTAAGCTTTCGGTCAGTCTCTTTCTTTTTTGCGTGAGCTAATCTTAGTTCCTTTCTGACTGCTGCTCTCGTAGACCCTTGGATAAACGCTATGTGTTGATAAGTAAAATAACATTTGCGTGGAGGAAAATCCTTTTATGAAAGTCAATGTAATTACATGAATTGTTCAGTTTAATGTATGATGGTTTTGTTTGCACTATCCACGAGGCTGGTACAATTAAATTAGCTATAAAAAATCGAGCAGTTACAACATAAACACTGCTAAAATCGATGTTGGAAATTGTATGGCCTTAAAAACGGTTGCTTATATCTAATAAATATAAAGGTTACCAGCTCGTGGTATTTATATCATATCATAAACAAACTCTGGGAATTATCAAAAGCGTTTTAGGCATCCAATGACAATTTGAGGACATTTCGGTAGCTAATCGTATTATAATAGGGAGACATTTATAAATTCGTGTTTCAGAAATACATCGACCAACTTGTCAAGATAATGGAACTCGCTTTTACCGTCAAATCTTATTACTAACATAATATATTACAAGTTAATCTTGAACTTCTGGTGTTTTTAAGATACAAATATATAGTTGTAGCTCATCTATTTCATGAGAACAATAGAAAAACATTCAGACTCAGCTGTTGGAAACAATCAGAAAAGCAATTAAACTTAATGCATGCATAACCCATTGTGTGGAGTGATCCATTATGATATGTGACAAATTGTACAGGCCTTGCCAAAAAATTTCTCGCTACACCTCTAAAATATTTTATATTTCTATTGAAATTTTAAGGAAGATGTGCTGTCTCGGAGATAATAGCTTTGGATTTAGTGTGTTATTGTTATAGCTGATATTATAGCCTGTCTAGTTTCATGCAAGTTATGTGTTTGTGTTGGCTGCACTGATCCCTGTTAAATATAACACATTATGAACCGTGGAACATAACAGAAAAATATTCACTTTACGACATTTATATCTCATTGTTTGACTTGATATTGCGCAGGAAATCTGAAGACGTCTTTGGATGTTATTGTTGCGTGTACGTTCAACATAACAAATTTGAACATAAAATTTTACTGAACGACCTTATGTATTTTATATTCCCTGTATCTTATTACGGTTTATATATCTTTTATCACTTTTAAACAAATTAAATTTATTAGTTTTAGTAACTCAAATAAATTCAAACATAATATTTGAGCCACGTGCCTTGAAAATAACAAAAGAAAGCATCTGTTGGAACCTCATACAGACGTTAAATCCAAAGAAAGCATATATATATATATATATATATATATATATATATATATATATATATATATATATATATATATATATATATATATATATATATATATAGTGTATCCACGAATTGAGTGTGTGTAAGGTATAAGTGACAAAAATCGGGAATCGCTCCTGCATTCTCTTAAACTAAGATGTTGAGGAAACAAACAAAATCAATTAATATACAGGCTGGTTTAGAACTGATTTAATTAAGTGTGTTAAGAGTAAACCAGATTCGTTTATAAAGATACCGCAAAAAGTTATTAACAAAACTTGTTTAGAATTAAAATTTATGACAGGCTTTTAATTTTCAGCCAGATCAGCCTACTTTGAATTTTCAAGTAAATTATTAACATTTTTTCCCTATCAACATGGAGCTATTTACCTGTTGTTTTCTAAACGCAGGTACGCAAAGTATGTTACCATGCAATGTTAAGTAATAATTTTTTAGTAAAATACAAAACGCTTATTGCTAACAAAAATCAAAACGAACAACGAAAAATAAAGAAATTATTCAAATGTGCTGCCACCAACCGATACACATAACTCAACCCGTTTAGTAAATACTTTGTAGGCATTTTGAATATGTTGAATTGGAATACCGTCAATTGGTTCTCTCAACCTCAGTTTCAACAAATCAAGATCGTTGTTTAATGGAGCCGCGTAGACTTTCTGTTTGAGATAGCCCCATAAATAAAAGTCCATTAAGGTAAGATCGGGGCTTCTGGGAGGCCAAGGTGTTGGCCCATACCAACCAATCCAGCGCCCAGGAAATTCGCGATCTAAGCATTCTCGAACGATTCCTGTTGCATGTGCTGGGTGGCCGTCATGCTGAAAGTATGGTGTTTGTCTATCTTCTAGTGACATGATACGCAAATGGTCTTGAAGAATATTTTCCAGCATTTCCAGATAACTATACTGGTTCATATTCCACTCAAAAAAATATGGCCCAATTATCCCAGTGTAAGAAACAGCACACCACACATTTACTTTTTTATGGCCTTGTCTTCTGCAATTAACTCTATAATTTGGATTCTCCATAGACCAATGCCGTGCATTTTGAGAATTTACCACCCCATTAGTGGTGAAAGTGGATTCGTCCGAAAAACAATACTTCTGCCAAAATTGTGATTTTGTAGATATTGCTCGCCGTACCATAAACAAAGTTCTAATCGTTTTGACTCGTCATTTTCTTCCAAAGTGTGTATAAGTTTTGCTTTGAAAGGTTTCACCTTGTTGGTACGATAAATTTGTTGCAAATGCGATTTGCTAATATTGCCAATTTCTAATGTTCTTCTTCTTAATGATAATTTCGGAAAACGCCTAACAGAATCCATAGCTGATGCAGCTGCAACATTGTCTTCTTCATTTAGGTCGGATTTTGTCTTCTTAACATTTAAAACACTCCCAGTACGCATAAATTTTGTAACAACTTTTTTACACCAGTAGCAGAAACCGAATAATTTGTCCAGCCTTCAAGCAATTTTCTTATCACTTCCTGATAAGAATGTTCTTCACCCAAACCATAGCACTGCACAATAAACACTTTTTTTTTCTGTTGTTAACATTTTTAAATACAGAAGCTTGCCGTTCGTGGCAAATAAAATTGACGTTTCAATTTTCCAAATAAGTAGTACTCCGGGAAACGAACAACAAGGCAGAGCTCAAGTAGCCATGCAACTCGTCAATTATAGCTTCGAAAGTCCAATTGTGCGTTTACTTTACTGTTTTTATTGGTTGAGATGAAAGCAAACCTACCCCAAGTTTAATTATGGTAAAGACTTTTTTTAATACAGTTTCAAGTATTTTTTAAAGTACACCTAATCACAGAAGCCGTCAAACGTGATTTAAATAAAGTCGCACTAAAAAAAAGATCATAGTAGGCTGATTTGTTTGAAAATTGAGAGCCTGTCATAGATTTTAATTCTAAACAATTTTCGTTAATAACTTTTTGTGGTATCTTCATAAACGAAGGTAGTTTACTCTGAATAGGTTTTATTACATCAGTTATAAACCAGCCTGTATATAAATTGATTTTGTTCATTTTCTCAACATCTCAGTTTAAGACAAATCGGAAGCGATTCCCAGAATATCATAATCTAATTCAAAAATTTTTTGTCACTTATACCTTACCCACACTCAATCCGTGAACACACTGTATATGTATATCACACCGATAACTCGAAAAATAATCGGCCGATTTTGACCAAATTTTTTGAGTACCTTCCTTTTACATATGGCTTGTATAAGTTCGTTAGCCAGGAAGATCGACACATGTTTTCCTGGAAAATGTTGTGTTTTCATTAGGAAAAAATTGATCTCTGGAAATAATAAAGTAGGGGGAACTAAATTTGCTTAGCGTGTTTGTATCATAAAGAGTGGACCATGTACAAAAATTTTGGTCTTTATAGGCATTTAAAAAAAGGGGTTTTCCTTAAAACGTCAGAGTCGCGATTTGAAACGTCAAAACTGGCAACATTTAGGCAAAAAACCTGAAACAAATACGGATTTTGAAAAGATTTCTTAAAATGAGTGAAAACTAGGCCCCCTAGAATTCATATCCGGGTTTATTTTTAGTTTTTATCTGTCTACATACATACAGGGTGATGCATTTCTACGGTAAAGCTCAATATATTTGTTATTATACAAGATAGAAGAAAACATTGTATACGTTAATTATAGGGTGTCTTGAACTGCATCTTATAAAGTTATTTTAACAATCACAGAATGCCGCATGAGTCGTTGGTGATACCTACAGTTTTTTTTTCAAACATTCCTTATATTATCACATTTTTGATTTTTTCATCAAAATATGATGCATGTTTGTAAAAAAAATCGAGACGCAGTAAGTGGGTTTTGGAAGCGAATTTTCATAATATGCTTCAAATTTCAAAGGTTCGTTGGCTAGGAAACCAGTTTTCTCGTACAATTTTAAGTTTATTTTCGGAAATTTTTTGTACATTTTGAAACAATAAGCTAGTTTGATAAAATACGCTCCATTGTTTCTACTATATAAGTTATACAGGTAACCAAATTGATTCCTGCTTGCATTAAAAACATATTTGCTTTTAAAAATATTTTTATGAAATTTCACTTCCATAACGGACTTGCTGCGTCCAGACTTTTTTTATCATAAATAGAAATTGTAAACAGGCGTAGTACTCACAGAAAAGTTTGCACGTGACAGAGTAATTCTGCTCTACTCTACCTATCTAATAGTGAATTTAGCTTTAGAAAAAAATCACAAAAACTCACCTCTCTCTATTTTGTAAGTCGTAACATAATTTCTGTACCTAGTGTCACATTTGTCTATGAGAATTAAGTTTGGGAACTTTGTTACTTCTATGGTAGTGTGTTGGTAACAGGGAACACTCTGGAACGCTATTTCTAGAAGAGACCAGAAGTGACAGGTGTAGAATAGTATAGAAGATCTGGAATCTCTATGGACAGTATAAATAAACGAGCGGTGCGCAGAGTGAGTTCAGTATTAAGTCGGTGTGGTGTAAAAGTGATCATAGAGTATTCAGCGAATCAGCAGTGTTGGTGTATAAGAAGCGATCATAGAAGGCGATAGTGGAATATTGTTCTATGGACATTTAATAATAGAGAAGAGAAATATTTTAGTTGACACTGGTGTAGGAAAATAGTTGGTGTAAATCAAAAAATAAATTAGTAGTTTGGAAAGCTGTGTTTTGTTAATCAACAAATCCAGAGACCCGTGGAACGTAACAACTTGTGTCAGAAGTGGGATTTTCAAGCTGCTAGTGGAAATATTTTCCAGAATATTCGTTGAACAACGTGAAAACTTCTAGAATATCTGGAAGATCAGTGTCGGCAGTGATTCATAACTGGGTGTGTTCTTGAAACATAATAAACTGCCTAAGACACGTAGCGCAACAGTCAGAATGGACGCCCAGCTATTGAAATTGATTAAAGAAATGAAAGAAGAAGCTAGAAAAAGAGATGAAGAAGCCAAAGACGACCCAGTTACTCAGCCAGAAGCAAATAGAGAAGAAAGTATGAGAGAAATACAAGACAAAGGGTGCAAAGACCACGTAAACGTAAAGTCAACCCAGAAAAGGGCCAGTAAACACATTTATTGGAACAGAGCCGATGCCGAAAGGATGAATAGGGCCCGCCGAGGTATTTGTGCAAGTAGAAACATCACAACAGCAACTACACGTTAGAACCAGTACCACCTACGAACTTCGTTTGAAAGAAGCCCCGACATATTGACGAGAAAGAAAACCATCCACTCTGCTGTCGGAATGCATATACGAATAGAAAGCGACCGCGCGAAGACCCGTTATGACGTGCCACCTAATTCAGCTGGTTTCAAAGAAGAAGATCGGGTGTTGTTCTACAAGCCAGTACGACGCAAGCGACGGTCACCAACTACAGAAATTATGGGAAAGTCCGAATAAGGTGGTCAAAAGAATCAATAGCGTTGTCTATCGCATTCAGAGGAGCCCGAAAAGCAAGATGAAGGTGGTCCATATGCACAGACTTACACCATACCAAGAAATGTCAGAATTCGACCGGGACGATCGAATATAAGAGGGGGGAAGTGTCACATTTGCCTATGAGAATTGAGTTTAGGAAGTTTGTTACTTCTATGGTAGTGTGTTGGTAACAGCGAACGATATTTCTAGAAGAGACCAGACGTGACAGGTGTAGAATAGTATAGAAGATCTGGAACCTCTATGGACAATATAAATAGACGAGCGGTGCGCAGAGTAGGTTAGTTCAGTATTAAGTCGGTGTGGTGTAAAAGTGATCATATAGTATTAAGCAAATCAGCAGTGTTGGTGTATAAGAAGCGATAGTGGAATATAGTTCTATGGACATTTAATAATAGAGGAGAGAAATATTTTAGTTGACACTGTTGTTGGAAAATAGTTGGTAATAACAAATTAGTAGTTTGGAAAGCTGTTGTTCATCAACAAATCCAGAAACCCGTGGAACGTAACACTATTTTAACTAAAGCAATATTTTGTAGGAGGTAGATACCGATAATTTTTCACGCAGGTCCGCCAGCTTATTCAAAGCTTACTCAGATTAAAATCTTAGTATCATATTCAGTGAAACTGATCTATAATTAGCCGTTAAAAGGGCCCCAAGCGCCTACTCGGAAACAAATAATCCTTCCCCATTCCATTTACCCTTGTACGCATGATGAATTAAAAACTGCAGCTGTCAGCGAGAAATTTAAATATTAAAATAACAGGTTGTATTGCAATCATATACATCTTGATGGCTCTATTTGCATGTAGGAACATTAATTTTCAATTATGTATGCAATGTGATTGTATGCTATTATTTTTCCCAATAAATTAATAAATCCTGACATATTTTGATGAATGTTGTGTACACTTACAACGCTTTGTGTGTAATTTATTCAGATCATAAATGTTATAACACGCCGAGCCTGTCAACAATCAGGTTACATTAACTGATTAGTCTTTCCGCTACAATTTGTGTAAATATGAATTTCATTAATAAATTTAAATTAATTTTTGTTCCGTTGCTGTATAAACAATCCATGGCCATCTACTTCCTGAATTGCCGTTGTCGCATAAATTTGTAAATATTAGAAGCCGACCCTGTACTTGATACAGAATTGTGTGTATTTTATTTGTGTTTGTATTTTTGTTTCTTTAACGTCGGTTTATTTCCGACAATCACAGCCACCAGAGAGCCGTTTCAGCTCACTATCCTGGAAATTTCGCTAAACCACGGGTTTTCGTTTGGGATTGTGGAAATATTTAACGTGCCCAACATCGCATGGTATAAGGGACCAATAGCTTTACGCCCTCTACGAAGAGAGAGGTTTGCGCAATAATGCGTTATCACAACACATATTTTGCTTTTTTTTTTTTAGAGCACCTTTATCTAAATACATTTTTATTACCTACGCAAACCTTTAGCAACATTTTTGCCTCGTTCGCCGGCAATTCTACTCTCAACCCACCTCCAAATGTTCAACCACCAACAGTCCCCAATCTCGCGCATAAAATGACGGATGTCACTTTCAAAACTAAAAAGGTACGAAAGATGCTCTCTTCTCTTAATACCAGGAAAGCCTCTGGCCTTGACGAGATCCCAGCAATTGTTCTCAAATAATGCCCACCAGAACTTGCTCCTGTCCTGACTCATCTGTTTTAGACATCTTACAATAGAGGCATATTCCCTAGTAACTGCAAAACAGCTCGAGTACAACCCGTCCCCAAGAAAGGATCCAAAGAGCTTCCTAGCAACTACAGGCCTATTTCTCTCCTTTCAGTCGTCTCCAAAGTGATGGAAAAGTATATAAACACCGAATTACTAAAATTTCTTGAAAAACACAGTCTAATCCACGACACGCAGTATGGATTCCGTCAGCGCAGATCAACGGCCGACCTCCTTTCCTTTGTCACCCATTCTTGGAACAAGTCTATGGAACTACACGGTGAATCCCATATTGTCGCTCTAGACATATCCAAAGCATTCGACCCGGTCTGGCATGCAGCGCTGCTTAATAAACTACCGGCTTATGGCCTACCAGAAAAACTCTGTACGTGGACAGCAAATTTCCTCTCCAACTGGAGCATTTCTGTTGTCGTGGATGGCAATTCCTCTAAACTGTATCCAATTAATGCAGGAGTTCCTCAAGGTTCAGCTTTAGCCCCTACTTTATTTCTTCTCCACATCAATGACCTCCTTTCTAGCACATCCAACCCAGTTCACAGTTACGTGGACGACAGCACCCGCCACTAAAATATACAATATTCTAAGCCTGTCTCTTTAGCCCAATTAGATGAGGATCGCAGACTCATGGAGGGTTCTGTCTCCGTGGATCTCCAAAAAATATTCGACTGGGGAAGTAGAAATCTTGTACAATTCAACCCCACCAAGTCACTGTCTTGCTTTCTTTCTCATAAGAGATACACCAGCCTTAGACACATCACAATAAACAACCAAGTTATTCAAAGTATTGGGTCCTTTTCACTTGTTGGCATTTCTGTGGATCGAAATCTCAATTGGCACCAACATGTCACATCAATTGCAGAAGCGACTACCTTATATACTTCACAAATAAGACCAAACCTCGAATACTGCTCCCACATCTGGGGTGCCGCTGTCGCTTCTACACTCGCTGTCCTGGACTCAATTCAGAAGAAAGCTATAAGTCTTATCGGTGACCCTACCCTCACCCAAAGGCTGCCATCTCTTGCCCACCGACGTGCCGTTGGTGACCTCTCTCTCTTTTATAGATATCTGCACGGGCACTGCTCAGAGGAGCTTCCTTCCATAATTCCTCCACCTGCTGCCACCAACAGATCTACCAGGGGAACAGAGCGAATGCACCCTTTTACTGTTTAGGTCACCAGACACAAAACGTCTTGTTGTGCCCGCTCTTTTGTCCCGAGGACTTCCAAGTTGTGGAATTCCTTGCCGGCACATGTTTTTCCTTCTCCATCGAACCTCCAAACGTTCAAGTCCAGAATTAACAAGTTGCCTCTTTCCTCCTTGTCGACACCCAGGGTACGACAGTATTAAGGCTGTAAGCCCTCCTGGTGTGTTGTTGAAATTTAAAAAAAATATATTTTGTAATGGACGTTGGTGTGGACCAACTCAAGCATTAAGAATTTCTCGGGAAACTCATTAGTGATATTTCAAAACTCTATATCTTCTAAACGAATAGAACGAACTTCAAAAATTAAAAAAAAAACAGTATATAGGGAATCAAAAGCTCTTTTCAACGAGCTGTCACATGAGCCCTATTCCTATTTAAAAAGATTTGAGGGATGAGACCCCCGCTTAGGTGGGTAAAGTTTGGGCTATACTTTTTGCGTCAAAAGTTGCCCCACTCGCAGGAAAACCTGCCTATTTCAGGGTTATTTTTAGCAAAATATTTTCCTGGCAGTTATGGCAAGTTGAGAGGATCACATAATTATCTTTACAACCGCTCTACCTATAAATGTAGAATTTGGTATCCATAGATATACCAGTGTTCCGCATAACCGGAAATTAGTTTCATGTATACAGAGTGATCAGTTTCCCTGTGCCACACCAAACTTTTATTTTTTAAATGAGACACTCTATATTTTATTTTTTGGTAGAGCACTTTACGGCGAGTAAAATGATGATGCCCCACAATATGGGTCTGAAATCAACGGTTTAGAAGTTATTCAACTGTTTGTCCGAAATTGTATTCCGATTCAACACGACAGTGCTGCCATGTCGTCGCAAAGCCTGCCAAGATCTGGTATTACCATGACTCTTGACTCAAGGTAGCATAATAAAATATGGTTATATAGCTTGCGGAAATACCGACTTATACAGGGTGTTTTTCTCGAAAATTTAAAATGGAACACAGTGTATACGACTACGGCATCAAATAGCGGGTTTAGTAAGCTTTCTCCCAATACCATATTTGCTGGCGTTCAATCGGCTGGTTCAACACATTCTGATAGATCATTAGTAAACGTCTGGGCTTTCTTCTTTCTAAAGGTGAATTATAATTTGTACAGGCTTTTAATGAAAATCAAAGACATGGCATTTTCTTTTTTTGTAAATTGTTACATCGTTTTTAGATAATAGTATGGTGACATTTATTTTTAACTTAATTTATAAACAACAAATATTAATTGAAAATAATAGTACCACATTAATTTAATACATAAACGAAATAATCAATAATGTATTAAAGTAACAGTTTTAATAACAAATCTCAAATCAGATGCTCGAACACGTTCCTCCATGGCTGAACGCAAAGTCCTAATCTTTCCATAATTTGTCTATGCGTAGCATCATGGATCCTCTCCCGATCAACATTCCGACATGCATCTAATATCCGTGAACGCTAACTACAGGATTTATGCCAAAATCTGAAAAGACCTGGTCCTTGATGTAGCCCCATAAAAATAGTCCATGGGAGTCAAATCTGGTGACCTTGCAGGCCAACTAATGTTTAGAATTTTATGACTTCGTTATTTTCTAAGACACGAACATTTGTTATGTAACATATTCTGAGGGACCGGGTTGGATCGAGCTGTCTTCATTTAAGCAATTTACAAAAGAAATATACCTACTTGCGAAATTTGTAATACCCCCCCCCCCCTTAATCGCTTGGATAAGTTCGTTACCTAACCCAATCAAAATTAATTTATATATCCGAAACGAATTAGATAGTTTATTTTTTGTCATTTGGAATATTTACAAGGAAATTCGCTATCATAAAGCATTTGCTGCGTCCAGACTTTTGTTAATGCCTACATTGCAAAAGGTTTTATTTTCTCTATGTTGCTTTTATCGTGTCCCGCAGCATTCGATAGTGTTGATTAAAACTTATTGCTTTATGTTATGACGATAACTGGACTCGATTGAAGAGGTAGGTGTATTATTTTCGACCTACACAAAATTCAAAGCACTACAATATACACGAATAGGGATGAAAGTAAAGCTAAAATGAGAAACAGTGATAGAAAAAGATCCTTATTATCGCCAGCTCTAATTAATTTATTTATAGAAGATCCAGTAAACAGACTCAAGGCAAAAACAACACAATCTAAAATAAATGGATATCTGTTTCATGGCATAACGTGCTTGCAGAACCCAAATCACCACAACACATTTTTAAAAACCTGACGATCGTTTATCAGAGGATGAATAATTCTTAAAGAATTAGAATTGTGAGAATTAGAATTGTGCTCATCACAGGTTCCAATATCTTAAGGGAGTAACGTAATATAAGGCTGATAGGCGCGACGACAACAAAATTATAAATCATTCTAATGTGCTGGATCGTATAATAAGAAAAATCAATGAGTGAAGATTGGAACCTGTGACGAGCACTAATAAGTACAATTTGGGGAATCAAATTCCTTACAATACAGTTTTCAGACCTGAAGATCGTTTCGCTAACAAAGTAAGCGTCGTTGCAAAAAATTACAATCACAAAAAATCTAGCAAAAAATTAACACAAAGAAGGAAAAGCAATTAGAACAGGCAAAAATACGGTTGCAAAAAAAAAGTAAGTGGTCAACAACTTGAACAAGTAGAATGATTATTCAACTACTGTTGGTTGGGAGCAAGGCTAATAGATTAGATAGGTTGTCTGTTAACTTTGAGAGGGGAAAAACGAGAGAGGAGGGCACTAAGTCATGTATATTCCAGATGTGGATAACTCCTATAGTTTCACATTACATTTTGGTGTTTTAAATGACACTAAATAGAAATTTGTGTAACTTTTAATGTGTTTGCTAAAAAATTGTTTAAATACGATCAGTTACAAATTTATTTTAGTGTTTATTTTGTACTAAATAGCGGTTAAATCGAAACTATTGGCTTAAAAACAATATTATATATATTTTTTAGGGGTGTCGTAAACATAATTCCACAGTGAATCAACGGTAATACGAATTATAAGTTATTTATTCAAGATTATTTTTATATTCAACAATTAAATAGGTGAATCGTTGTAAAGCAGATATATGTATAATAAGTAACTTGGAGAACCCAAATCACCACAACATATTTTAAAAGACCTGACGATCGTTTCACTAACCAAGTTATACCGGATCTTAGGTAAAGAGACCGAACTGAGGCGGGAAACTAGTCGCAGACAAATTCCATAGTGTATTGTATTTTTAGTGAATTTTCGTAGAAAAAATTCACTAATGGGGAGATCCCGACTTTTGAATTTTGAAAAAATTTTTGCAAATGAGCGCGAACTAGGACCCCTAGAACCCATATCCAGGGTCAGTTTCAATTTTTATATGTTTATATATATATATATATATATATATATATATATATATATATATATATATATATATATATATATATATATATATATATATTTATATATATATATATATATTTATATATATATATATATATATATATATATATATATATATATATATATATATATATATATATATATATATGTATCACACCGATAACTCAAAAAATAATGGGCCGATTTTGATAAAATTTGGCATGTACCTTTCTTTTGTAAATGGCTTGGATAAGTTCGTTAGTCAGGAAAATCGGACGAGGTTTTCCGGGAAAGTTTTGAGTTTTCATTCGAAAAAAATTCTTATCTCAAAAAGTAATAAGCCGACTTTAATAAAATTTGGCATGTACCTTCCTTTTGTAAATGGCTTTGACAAGTTTGTTAGTCAGGAAAATCGGACGAGGTTTTCCGGGAAAATTTTGAGTTTTCATCCGAAAAAAATTTTTATCTCAAAGAATAATAAGCCGATTTTAATAAAATTTGGCATGTACCTCCCTTTTGTAAATGGCTTTGATAAGTTCGTTAATCAGAAAAATCGGACGAGGTTTTCTGAAAAAATTTTGAGTTTTCATTTGAAAAAAATTTTTATCTTAAAAAATAAAAAATCTATGATAACCAAATTTGGTAGGTAGGTTTACGATATAAAAAGTAAACCATACACCAAAATTTAGATTTCTATGTTACAAGAAAAAAAAAGTTATAATAAAATATTTTGCGCCAGATCATTTCTATGAAAAGTCACTACCATAGCGCACTTGCTGCGTCCCGAGATTTTATTATCGCCAGACGAGGTCTCTGCACTGTCCCTACTAACTTATCTAAAAGGTGTCCAACTCTAATAATTTTGGGAAGGTTCAACGACAGCTAAATTAACATAGATTACTTTGACGGAAATATCTGTATCCTTATGTTATCTTTAGGACGTGCTGAAACGTGGATATTTTATTTAATAAAGCAATCGATCAAGTGACTCGTAATCGGCGGTGGTGAAACGTTCATACATTTTTTATTCTAACTATATTTCGCAATATATATACTTTCGAACGCGTTAAACTGTCCTGGTAGTCTAATATTTTTTATTAATTTCAGATTATCTTTATTAACGTGATGATTATTATCCCAAATATGTGGGGCGAAGAAAAATCTATCTATAGCACCCGTACGTAATTGTGCTAAGTGTTCTTTGAACCTAATTCCAATCGATCTTTTTGTTTGTCCGACGTACTTAAAATTACAATTTTGACAACTTATTTCATAAATTCCCGACATTTTGTCTATGCTATCCTTGTCTTTTGGGTTACCTAGCAAATTTTTTGAGGTATGTTTTGTTGAAAATGTTAGCTGTAAGTTGACTTTAAAAAATGCTATCTAGCTAAATTGTTACATTGTTTTTAGATAATTGTATGGTGAAATTTATTTTTAACTTAATTTATAAACAACAAACATTAAATAAAAATAAAAAAGCCTGGACGCAGCAAGTGCGTTATGGTAGTGAATTTTCATAGAAATGATCTGGCACAAAATATTTTATTATAACTTTTTTTTCTTGTAACATAAAAATCTAAATTTTGGTGTATGGTTTACTTTTTATATCTTAAACCTACCTACCAAATTTGGTTATCATAGATTTTATATTTTTTAAGATAAAAAATTTTTTCAAATGAAAACTCAAAATTTTCCCGGAAAACCTCGTCAAATTTTTCTTAATAACGAACATGTCAAAGCCATTTAC
Organism: Tillus elongatus; assembly: GCA_964006375.1. Classification (NCBI taxonomy): domain Eukaryota; kingdom Metazoa; phylum Arthropoda; class Insecta; order Coleoptera; family Cleridae; genus Tillus; species Tillus elongatus. Next base: position 22,545,685 of record OZ023265.1, on the reverse strand, counting down.
AAAGGGAAGGTATGTGCCAAATTTTATTAAAATCGGCTTATTACTTTTTGAGATATGAATTTTTTTCGAATGAAAACTCAAAATTTTCCCGAAAAACCTCGTCCGATTTTCCTGACTAACGAACTTATCCAAGCTATTAACAAAAGAAAGGTACATGCCAAATTTTATCAAAATCGGCCCATTATTTTTTGAGTTATCGGTGTGATATATATATATATATATATATATATATATATATATATATATATATATATATATATATATATATATATATATATATCAAAAAATTGTGGGAACGCCGTCAGTTGTAGAATAAAACTCTTTATTATACGCCGAGCTTTCGGAAAAATTTATTCCTTTATCGAGGATATAACATGAGTTCTACTAAACTATTTATCTAATAATATGTTTGTTATTAGATGAATAGTTTAGTAGAACTCATGTTATATCCTCGATAAAGGAATAAATTTTTCCGAAAGGTCGGCGTATAATAAAGAGTTTTATTCTACAACTGACGGCGTTCCCACAATTTTTTGATAAATAACACTATTACCGTCACAAAAAATTTAATACTATATATATATATATATATATATATATATATATATATATATATATATATATATATATATATATATATATATATATATATAAACATATAAAAATTGAAACTGACCCCGGATATGGGTTCTAGGGGTCCTAGTTCGCGCTCATTTGCAAAAATTTTTTCAAAATTCAAAAGTCGGGATCTCCCCATTAGTTAATTTTTTCTACGAAAATTCACTAATAATTATGAATGACCGAAACTATGTGTTTATGCAGTTAAACAATATAATCGCAGCATACTTATAACATGGTGCGTTACCTACATAATTGTCTTGATTATATAAAAGTTTTTTTTTGAATACAGAGATGGGAAAGTGGGGGATCCCTACGGACACACTCAGTCACACACCTTAGGGATGGAAATTTGAGATAGTGTGGGGCTCGCACCCACTAAACCCCACTCCCTGGAGTACCGGACCTTTGTCCACACCTATGTCGGAAAGTATTCACAAATACATTTGGGTTGTGAATGTTTCTATTCTGTGTGCCGCAGGGACGTTAGTGGGTCCGGATAAGCTTTGTACGCTTATACCTTAGTGGTAGTTGCTCATTGTAGTCGGTGGCACTAAGGAGAAGAAGATTTGGATGATAAGCGGCTTTGGCGAACTGAGTGGTAGATAGTCGAGTTTTAAACTCAAGTATTGAGAGCATTTCTAGATCAGAGTGAATCTGACTGTTTCTGACAAACCATGGCGCCCCGGTACCCATCTCAGAATTTTATTCTGGACGATTTGAACGGTATTGATGTGTCTTTCGGCCGCATTGGCCCATGGGGGAGATGCATAGGTCAAGGTTAGCCGGATTATGACTTTGTTCATGAGCAGCTTATTGTTCATGGACAATTTGGAGTTTTTGTTAAGAAGTGGAAAAAACTTGTCGAGGAAAATCCCGAGGTATTTGGCGCTGTCTTGCCAGCGAATTAGACTCTTGTCTAATGACATGTGATCGTGAGGTGTGTGTGTCTTCTTGGAAATTAGGACTGCTGAGCATTTGTCGTGATTTATGGCTAGGCATGATATCTTATAACTTCTGAACCTCACGACGTCTGGGGTAGACATACTTCTAAGGTAAAACAGACAAGGCTATACTTTCAGACGGTATTTTTTGATAAAAGCCCTACGAGTTTCGGCTTATATAACCTAAGCCATCTTCAGAGACTCCGTTCTGTTTTTTATAAGAGGAACTGAACTTTATAAGAAATATATCATAGTTGCTGTTTTCATCGACTGTCGTCTTTGTTTCCTTGCACTATATGGGCGAAGGCAGAATTAGAAGCATCAAGACCTCAAATCACAGCAATAGACAGACGGCAATATAAATAAAAAAATATTTCATTATAACTTTTTTTTCTTGTAACATAGAAATCTAAATTTTGGTGTATGGTTTACTTTTTATATTTTAAACCTACCTACCAAATTTGGTTATCATAGATTTTATATTTTTTAAGATAAAAAAATTTTTCAAATGGAAACTCAAAATTTTCCCGGAAAACCTCGCCAAATTTTTCTAAATAACGAACTTGTCAAAGCCATTTACAAAAGGAAGGTACATGCCAAATTTTATTAAAATCGGCTTATTACTTTTTGAGATATGAATTTTTTTCAAATGAAAACTCAAAATTTTCCCGGAAAACCTCGTCCGATTTTCCTGACTAACAAACATGTCAAAGCCATTTACAAAAGGAAGGTATGTGCCAAATTTTATTAAAATCGACTTATTACTTTTTGAGATATGAATTTTTTTCGAATGAAAACTCAAAATTTTTCCGGAAAAACTCGTCCAATTTTACTGACTAACAAACATGTCAAAGCCATTTATAAAAGGAAGGTATCTGCCAAATTTTATTAAAATCGGCTTATTACTTTTTGAGATATGAATTTTTTTCGAATGAAAACTCAAAATTTTCCTGGAAAACCTTGTCCGATTTTCCTGACTAACGAACTTATCCACCACTATTAACAAAGGAAAGGTACATGCCAAATTTTATCAAAATCGGCCCATTATTTTTTGAGTTATCGGTGTGATACATATATATATATATATATATATATATATATATATATATATATATATATATATATATATATATATATATATATATATATATATATATATGTATGTATATATATATATATATATATATATATATATATATATATATATATATATATATATATATATAAATATATTATATATATATATATATATATATATATATATATATATATATATATATATATATATATATATATATATATATATATATATATATATATAAACATATAAAAATTGAAACTGACCCCGGATATGGGTTCTAGGGGTCCTAGTTCGCGCTCATTTGCAAAAATTTTTTCAAAATTCAAAAGTCGGGATCTCCCCATTAGTGAATTTTTTCTAAGAAAATTCACTAATTACCACAATAATTTAATACATAAACGAAAGAACCAAGAATGTATTAAAATAACAGTTTTAATAACAAATTTCAAATCAGATGCTGGAACACGTTCCCCTCTTGCTGAACGCAAAGTTCTAATCCTTCCATTATTTGTCTATGCGTAGCAGCATGGATCATCTCCCGATCAACATTTGGACATGCATATAATATCCGTTGTTGTAGATTCTGAACGCTAACTACAGGATTTATGCCAAAATCTGAATAGACTTGGTCATTGATGCAGCCCCAAAAAAATAGTCCGCGGGAGTCAAATCTGGGGACATTGCAGGTCATCCTATTTGGGCATTAGTACCTATATAAATATGGTCAAAAACTTGGTCCAAATAGTCCACAACTATCCTGCTGTTGTGAGCTGGACATCCATCGTGCTGAAAAATAATCCTAGGTTGGACATTCAGTGGAACATCATCCAACCAATCGTCGAGATGGGGGTGTGTTTAGGTGATTGAGGTAAGTCGTCCCGTCTACATTTTCTTCAAAAAATGCGGCCCCCATCAATCTATTATCTAATAGCCCACACCATACGTTGGTTTTACATTCAGTTTGGTGGTTCCTCGAAAAACCCAGTGTAGATTTTCCGTTGCCCATCTTACACTCTTATGCTTATTCAACACACCATTATTTGTGAACTTTGACTCATCCGTCCAAACGATATGGCTTAAAGTTTTATGATCTTTATTTAAAGTTTCATTCACCCAATACGAAAACTCTAAGCGGCTAACATAGTCGCCATCTCTGAGGCCTTGGACAACATGACACCGGTAAGACTTATAATTATACATTTTCATTATTCTGCGAACACTTCTATTTGAAATATCGGTTACTGAAGCTAGTTGTGTAGCTGATAAATCTGGGTTTTCTTGCAAATGAAGTAAAGTAGTATTTTACAAAATTTCTTCATTAGTAAATGGCTTTACGTGGGTGATTGGCTGATTTCCAATTACACTTCCGAATTGTGAAAATGTATTGTAAATACGCAGAAATGATCAATAATCCGGGTGTTGTCGCTCTGGGTACCGATCCCTAAATAATTATTGTAACAATTAGATGGAAACTCAGTTTAAATGAACAAAAAAATGTACCTGTATCTTTGCGATGCACGGCTAGCCACTTTTTGGCATTCAATATAAGTCTCCAACATATCCTTTCTCTCCTGAACTGAATAATCCATACTGAATGCAGACATCTATTAATTACAAAAATAATCCAATACACGTAGTTACATTATTTTGTTGTTAAAATAGTGAAATAGCTTTATTATTTTTAATAAAAGTTCAGTAGTTTGTTAGGCAACAACTTGAGCGTTTCAGTGATAATTATTTTAAATCGAAATTATTCTGAGTATGTAAATCTATGCTGCTACCCTTAGGCAAATCATACGAAGATTAGACTTGTTATTAAAACTATTATTTTGCTAACTTGTTGATTATTTCAATTATTTGAAATTTTTCGTTTATGTATAAAATTAATGTTGTACTATTATTTTTATTTAATTTTTGTTGTTTATAAATTAAGTTAAAAATAAATTTCACCATACAATTATCTAAAAACGATGTAACAATTTATATAAAAAAAATGCCATGTCTATGATTTTTATTAAAAGCCTCTACAAATTATAATTCACCTTTAGAAAGAAGAAAGCCCAGACGTTTACAAATGATCCATCAGTTTGTGGTGATCCAGTCAACTGAACCCCAGCAAATATGAAAAAGCTTACTAAACCCGCTATCTGATGCCGTAGTCATATACAGGCTATTTCATTTGAAATTTTCGAGAAAAATTGAGCTTTGTAAAATGTAACACCCTGTATAAGTGGATATTTCCACAAACTATATAACCATATTTTATTATGCTACATTGAGTCAAGAGTCATGGTAATACCAGATCTTGACAGGTTTTGCGACGACATGGCACACTGTCGTGTTGAATCGGAATACATTTTCGGACAAACAATTGAATAACTTCTATACCATTGATCCCAGGCCCCTATTGTTGGCCATCATTTTACTCGCCGTGAAGTGCCCTACCAAAAAATAAAATAAAATGTGGGGTCTCCCATTAAAAAATAATAATAAAAGTTTGGTGTAGCACAGCGATACTGATCACTCTGTATACAAGAAACCAATTTCCGGTTATGCGGAACACTAGTATGTCCATGGATACCAAATTTGACACTTCTAGGTAGAACGGTTGTGAAGATAATTATGTGATCCTCTCAACTTGCCGGATCCTGTATATATAACAGCAGAAAGTTGATGGTGTAATTGTTGGTTTTATTGCCCGGCAATAATGGCGGAATTTCCGTGCAACAAGAGGAATTAAGTTATGAATCGTGTTTTACATATTGCTGGTATTGTAATGGTGTAACCGTGTTTTAGTGCTATGAGGGAATCATGGACGCGTTACTTCCTAGTGCGTAATCGCCACCAGCAAATGTAAATACCATGTCATTGCTATAATACTGCTACGCTTCTCCAAACTGCTGCTCTCTGCAGTGACCACCTCTGCACCTAGGGAATCTCGCCTATATAACTTAATTAGATACAACGTTGGTATATTCTTTATAAGTGAATTCTCAGTTGAAGAATTCACTAGTAAGGAGATTGCTACTTTTGAATTTTGAAAAAATGTCTTCCAAATGAGCGCAAACTAGGATCCCTGGAACCCAAATCCGAGGTCAGTTTCAGACTTTATATGTTTATATATAAATATATAAATATATATATATATATATATATATATATATATATATATATATATATATATATATATATATATATATATATATATATATATATATACAAAATTTACAATTTCGGCAAAAGTATGGGTAGTTGAGAAAGGTTTGCAGTTGGAAAAGTATTATGGAGTGATTGGTATTAATTGTAAATGGAGGTATCAGATGAAACATTAGAAGAACGAAGTGGAACAGGAAAGAAATTTTTTGGAATGTCAAAATTTTTAGGTTTTGAATTGGGAGTGTTGTCAAGCAGTTTTGGATGAAAATATGTAAAAAATTATGTTAATATTCACCACAAGTCTTAGACTTATTGAATAAACATGTTGTATAATTTTAAGCAATAAAGGTAATAATAATAATAATAATAATAATAATAATAATAATAATAATAATAATAATAATAATAATAATAATAATAATAATAATAATAATAATAATAATAATAATAATAATAATAATAATAATAATAATAATAATAATAATAATAATAATAATAATAATAATAATAATAATAATAATAATATATATACAGGATAGTTCAAGTTCGTGCCTCACCTTTGGGATCTTGTAAACCGTAAGAGATACGAGGATGGTTAAATTCGGGCACAGTTGCGCGTTTTGATGCTGATCAATTATCTGAAAGAAAATTTGAGGTGACATTTATAGTTTTTGAATTTTTCGAAACAAAACGGAATTTTTTTTTTTTTTTTTGTTCAAGCCAATACCGAAATAACTAGAATTTTTTCAATTATCACCTTGTTAGGGCACTTTTTTATGGGTAATCTAAACATGTTACCATATTTTCCAAGGCGTTCTTGATGCAAGTGTTACAATGCTTAACTTTAATTTTTCTTATGGACGCCGTATTAGATTTTTGTCTTTTAAAAAGTCTTTTTTTTTTCTGATTACAACGATATATCACACGATACGATCGCACCCTACCTGCTATCAGAATTAAAAAAAAACGTTTCTGCGAATAGTGATTTGGAAGGGACGCCAATAAAATTGTTTGGCGATCTAAAGATTGACAGTTCAGCCACAATCTGATGTTTATAGTATTTCTATACATTTCCTCAGTGGCATTTATTAAAAAATCGTGATTTTTACAAATAAAGAAGAGAAACATGATAAAAATGTATTAGCAAAATAATAGAAACGCTAGAGCTACTAGTGAAAATTATTTAAATGAATATTCAAAAAAGGCGGCAACCACACTATTCTTATTTTAATGGACTAAATTGTAGTATTAGATTTTCGTCAACGTCGCTTATTCTACTACCATCCATGTTTTTGGGTTTTCCAAATGAACCATATCCTTTTGTATTACGATCTAGTCCGTCAAAATAAAAATAGTGTGGTTGCCGCCTTTCCGGGTATTCATTTAAATAGTTTTCACTAGTAACTCTAGCGCTTCTGTTAGTTAGGTAGGTAATACATTCTTATCAGGTTTCTCTTTTCTTCATTTGTAAAACTCATGATTTTTGATCAACACTAATGCTTGGCCAAGCTGTTAATATTTAGGTCGTTAAACAAATTAATAGCGTCGCTTCCAAAGCTCTCTTCAAAGAAACGGTTTTTTCCAAATTTTCAGATGTGATCGTATCGTATGATATATCATTGTAATCAGGAAAAAAGACTCTTAAAAATGCAAAAATCCAATATGGCGCCCTTAAGAAAAATCAATGTTAAGTATTTTAGGTCTTGCATCAACAACGCCTTGGAAAATATGATGACATTTAGATTTCTCATAAAAATGTGTCCTAGAAATGTGATAGTTAAAAAAGTCTAGTTCTTTCGGTACTCGACAAACAAAAAAACTAAAATAAAAAATTGGCGTTTTCCTTCAATAATTAAAAAACTAAAAGAGCCATCTCTAATTTTCTATATCAGCATAAAAACACAACTGCCCCGATTTAACCATCCTCCTACCTCTTACGGTTTAGGCTAGAATTTGAACTACCCTGTATATATATATATATATATATATATATATATATATATATATATATATATATATATATTATATATATATATATATATATATATATATATATATATATATATATATATATATATATATATACCAATAACTCACAAAATAATAGGCCGATTTTGATTAAATTTGGTGACTTTCGCAAGTCCCTTGGATAAGTTGTGTAGCCAGAAAAATTAGACAAACTTTCCCGGAAAATTATATGTGCTCTTTTAGAAATTTTTTGTATCTCCGGAAATAACAAAGGGCGATCAAACTTAGTACGCGGGTTTATATTATAGAAAGAAAAACACGCACCAAAATTTGAATCTCTACGTTAAAAGAAAAAAGTTATATAAGCATTACAGTGTTTCTTCTTAAAACGTCAAAGTCGTGATTCTAAATGCCAAAATTGGCATGTTCTAGATAATGAACCTGAAACTAATACGGGTTATGTAGAAGAACTGTCACAAGAAGTGTGTTCTATAATGCCTTAAGTTTTAGCTTCAGCCGTCACTGTTCTTCATTTTACTTAAATATTTGCAGAAAATGAATGTCAAATAGACACTTTCTCTGATGCCTTGGCAGTATTTTCTATATATTAATACACGAAGAAAAACTTTTTACTCATTTTTAAGCACATTGCGTGCACCGAGCAGTGTGAGATTTGGCATAGTTAAAGTGCATATAAAGAAGGAGAGCAAAAAGATAAAATGTATATACAATATGTGTTAAAAATAAATTAACCAATACTTTGTTCTAATTACACAGTCGGATTCCCAGAAACTGGAGCTGACGTTTAATATATTAATCAGTCAATGTAAAACACATATTACTCAATGGTCGAACAGATGTATATGGATGCGTTCATACGCTCATACTGAATATCAACCTTCAGTTTTTCATTTCCTAACAAAGTTACTACAGATTTAATGACGTAATTAAACGTTACGTTTATGAAGGATTTTAGTAAATTTTCGTAGAAATAATTCACTAATATAAGGAGAGCGCAACTTTTGGAAAAACTCCTCTTCAAATATATATATATATATATATATATATATATATATATATATATATATATATATATATATATATATATATATATATATATATATATATATATACATCACCGTCAAAGTAAACTAGCGAAATTTTGATGGAACATTTTTTTACGAAATTAGTAAAAAATTATGTTTTAATGAAATTTCGTGAAACAAATTTGTTCATTTAGTTTTTATAAAAAACAATTTTCCAGTCTTTGGCGTAAAATTTTGTAACGAATTTTTATACTACTCTTTTTTAGCAAATTTTCATAGAAACATGTTTTTTTTAATTTTGTTAAAACATTCTTTTTTTTTCGTTGCACCCTTTTTTATCGAATTTGCAAAAAAAAAATTCGCTTATCACGACATCGAGACAGATATATGTAAAAAATTTCTGCAAGAAGGGGGCATATGACAGCGAACAGTTCACTCTCGTAAAATAATAATAATTAATTATATATATATATATATATATATATATATATATATATATATATATATATATATATATGTATATATAATATATAATGTATATATAATAGTGTAGATTATTTTTATGAAAATTTACTACTACTACCAGACTTTTTCATTTTTAGTGAATTTTCTGGAAAAAAATTCACTAATGAGATCCCGACTTTTGGAAAAAAATTTCAAATGAGCGCTAATTAGGCCCCCCAGAACACATCTCCGGGGTCAGTGTCAATTTATATATATATATATATATATATATATATATATATATATATATATATATATATATATATATATATATATATATATATATATATATATATATATATATCACACTGATAACTCAAAAAATAATGGGCCGATTTTGATTAAATTTGGTTAATACCTTCCTTTTGTAAATGGCTTGGATAAGTTCGTTATACAGGAAAATCGGACCAGGTTTTCCCGGAAAATTTTGTGTTTTCTTTATATCTTCTGAACTAACAAAGTAAGGGAAACCAAATTTGGTGCGCTGGTTTATATCATTATATGTAAGTCACCCACCAAAATCAGCTCTGTAGGTCAAAAGACAAAAAAGTTATGGGCATTTAAATAAAAATTAATTGGGGTTTTCCTCAAAACGTCAAAGTTTCGATTTAAAACATCAAAATTGGCAACATTTAGGCAAACAAGTTGAATTTAATACGGGCTATGGAAAGAAAATGTCTCAAGAAGAATGTTTTGCAAACCCTGAAGTCTTAGTTTCAACCGTCATTGTCCTTCATTTTACTGAAATATTTCCAGAAAATTCATTTCAAATAGACCCTTTCTCTGATGCTTTGGCAGTAGCCTTAGCTATAGAGTTTATCGTTTAATGGTATATAATTTTTGTCGAATTATCGTAAAAAATCAATAAAGATCAATATATCCGTTATTATACAAGATATGAAAAAAAAAATGGCATACATTAATTATAAGGTGTCTTGCGCTACAGCTTAAGAAAATATTTCTACAATCACAGGGTGGCCCATAAGTCGGTTGGTAATACAAATTCTCTTTTTTTTTTAATCAAACACGTCTTATGTTATTGGATTTTTGCATTTTCCATCGAAATACAATGCATATTTGTAAGAAAAGAAATTCTGGACGCAGCAAGCGCGTTATGGTAGCGAATTTTGATCAAATGTTTTATATTTGAATAGCTCAATTTGCTATTAACGTATAAGGTTGACCAAGAAACGAGTTTTTTCGGGAACACTTTAAGTTTACTTCCGGAAATTGTTGTACATTTTCAAACAATAAAGTCATTTTGATGAAACATGGCACATTGTTTTTACTATATAGGTTATACTGGAAAACAAATTTGATGCATGCTTTCTTAAAAAAACACACACACATTGGCTATTAAAAACATTTTTATGAAAATTCACTACCATAACGCACTTGCTGCGTCCAGACTTTTGTTTTGTCAGTTTCTTTTAGAATTGAAGTTTCTCATGGAACTCGATTGAAACATTATTGTGTTGTATCAAGAAAGAGACGTTCTTTCCGAAAATACAAAAAAAATCATATGTTACCATTTAGAAAAAGAATTTTAGTTGCCATAGTAAGAAAGTTGTGTACGCTAGGAATGGGTATCACCAGTTTGTAGCAAAAACCTTGTTAAAAAACTTTTGTAAAATTATTTTTTCTAAATAACGAATATCTAAGGAAATACCGTTGCATTTCCATACCTTTTCTTAACATTGTATAAAGCGAAATTTGTATTAGCGTTAAAATTAAATAAATTTCCTAAAAATTTCGATGTTATTATGTTGAATTCTCTAGCAGCTCTAGAATATCCATTCAGAATTTTAATTGCATGACTACCGGACCAAGATAATGTACGCACGACTCACATAATTTTAACACCTTAAGGAGTGCGTTCTAAATTTGAAGATAAGCCGGACAAGGTGTCACGATATATAGGTCATAAAGAATGAATTCGGTTTATGGTCAGTATATCACTGAATATCTAGTGTTTTGGCAGGCGAGGAAGTTGTATTTCTTCGAGGCTCGTTATGCATTTTTACAAGAATAAGCGAGAAGCGTGGGAGCCGGTTTCGTAGTGATCAGATGGCGTGTAAAAGGGCGAGTAATTATAATACTTGTCTGAAGATATCTGGACTTACATCTGGCTTCACTGTCAAAACAAACTATTATACCTGGCGCGGCGATTATTAAGCCGCGTTATTAAGTACATGCCAGCAATTAAAGATAGCGCTTGTACATTAAGTCTAACAAATTCAACAGCTGCTGAAATTATCATTTGAGAAATGTGTACGTGGCTATGGTTTCTGTGAAGATAGGGATCTAAGTTATGGTCCACACTCGCACACTCGGTGACGTACACCCACGCTCTGCTGCGGGGGGCACTTCCGGACGCCATCTTGCCACTAACTCATGCACGATTACTAATTACAGATATGTAAAGTCAAACTCGAGGAATAATAGAGATAATTTGTGTGAGCTTTGCTTTGGTGGTTTGCCTTGCGTCACTGAAAGAAATGTTCCAGCATAATACACTGAATTATTTAGAGAGGTAACGATGATAAAATTTTCTTTCAAATGAGCGCAAATTAGGGCCACTAGAATCGATAGGTCCATTTTAATTTATATAGAATTCTTTGAATTGATGTTCAGGTGGGTGCTAAATCTCCTACTGCATGCGGATACCCCGTGAAATAACCCAACACATTGATTTTATTTGTTTCTTTGCGGTTATGATACTTGAACGATTTCTATTTAAATTACCATTTCAGTTATTCCGGAAATTTGACTCGATTCTGGAGAACATTGTCCTATTCGTAGGTGGTAAATATGGGAATCTCTTCTGGAACAATAGACACGTTCCCACTTACGATTTTCCTGCATTCTCCGTGAATGTAAAATAAATGTAGATTGTTGTCAGCAGAATATTCTTCAACAATATTTTCCATTGTGTACCTCACAATACTTTCAAATAAATAGATCACTCTATTGCGATGACAACTAACCAGACTAATAATAACATCTCTTTGATATAAGTTTTCATATTATATCCAAAGCCCACTCTCTGACTAGGTAGATTCCCAATTTTGTTGTATATTCATCTTTTATTGATATTCCTTCTTATAACTCAGAAATTATTTAAGATAGGTATAGAGAATTCTGATACAGATCGAAGCAGAATATCAATCCGAAGAATATGCGATGAAAATATACAAGATATTCCATTTGGAAACAAATATTTTCTCGTGTTTGAAATCATCCATATTTGAACTTTGTTAAACAACACGCTGTATCATTTTTGTCATTTTTTTCGCGATGAGAAGAGTTCTGACGACTAGAACTATAATTGCGCTAAGTTTTAGAACCACGACATACTTGCTGCCTAAAAATTGCCATTTCAAAGATTTGCAACTTTATGACGGAAAAACAATATAAAATGGAATATTTTGAGCACGGCTGACACCAGTATAGGCACGTCGCATATCATTTTCCTCAGAATTGCATGCTTACTCCGAATATGCAATAATATATAGGGTGTTCCAGTAAAATTAAGAAAGCTGTTGGCAACTTCCGGTACAACCGGAACTGATACAGTCACCAAAATATTTTAGTTATAATGAGCGGATGGTGATACATCCAGTTGCAAATTCTCAAATTCGAAATACCAGTACTAGGTCGAAAACTTCTAATTATATTTCAACAGCACACCACGAGGGCTCACAGCCGAAATACTATCGTACCGTGGGTGTCGACAAGGAGGAAAGAGGCAATTTTTAATTCTGGACTTGAAGGTTTGGGGGTTCGGAGGAGAAGGAAAAACATATGCCGGCAAGGTATTCCACAACTTGGAAGTCGTCTGAACAAAAGAGCGGGCATAACAAGATGTTTTATGTCTGGTGATCTGGACAGTAAAAGGGTGCATTCGCTCTGTTCCCTGGTAGATCTGTTGGGGCCAGCGGGTGGAGAAACTATGGAAGAAAGCTCCTCTGAGCAGTGCCCGTGCAGATATCTATAAAAGATATAAGAGAGAGAGAGAGAGAGAGATCACGATCGGCACTTCAGTGGGCAAGGGATGGAAGCCTTTGGATAAGGGTAGGGTCACCGATGAGACGTAAAGCTCTCACCTGAATGGAGTCCAGGATAGCGAGTGTAGAAGCGGCAGCGGTATCTTAGATGTGGGAGCAGTATTCGAGGTTTAGCCTTATTTGTGAAGTATATACGGTGTAGAGATTAGCTTGTGAAAAGTATTTGCGAGCCCAGAAGAGCTAATTTCTTAGCAGCTGATTCTGCAATTGATGTGACATGTTGGTGCCAATTGAGATTTCGATTCACAGAAATGCCAACAAGTGAAAAGGACTCATTACTTTGAATAACGTGTTTGTTCATTGTGTTGGGTCTAGGGCTGGTGTACCTCTTATGAGATAGAAAGCAAGACTAAGAGTTGGTGGAGTTGAATTGTACAAGATTTCTACTTCCCCAGTCTAATATTTTTTGGAGATCCACAGAAAGAGAACCCTCCATAAGTCTGCGATCTTCATCTAATTGGGCTAAAAACACAGGATTAGAATATTGTATATTTTAATGGGGGGTGATGTCGTCCGCGTAACTGTGAACTGGGTTGGATGTAGGGATGGGCACATTTCTTAAAACATCGATGTTAACATCGATGTTTAACATCGAAACCTACTATCGATGGTAGGAAAAACATCGACTGGAAAACATCGATGTTTCCCAACATCGATGTTTTCAAAATAATTGTGAATTTACCAATTCTATAATTCTATGTTCTTTCGAGAAAAAAAAATAGTTTGTAGTTTTGTAGGCATTAGAAAATGGAAACATATTCCGATGCAGATTATGGCAGGTGCAAGTAATACAAAAAATAAGTGGTAACAAAAATAAATAAATGTTTATTGTACTGCAATAAAATAAGAAAGAATGTATAAAACAAAAATAGAGAAACTTAACTTCTAATGACTTTAATAATAAAAAGTAAACTTCAAATTTAATTCTAAACTGTTAATAACCCTGTTTATATATATATATATATATATATATATATATATATATATATATATATATATATATATATATATATATACATATATATATATATATATATATATATATATATATATATATATATATATATATATATATATATATATATATATATATATATATATATTCACCAATATTAGTGATAATACTGATAATCTCACCATACAGTTTTATATACTCCAGTAATCTCTGTCAATGGACTGAAGGAATCATATTTTGCCCAAGTGTTCTCCAGTTAAACGGTTTCTTTCTTGCGTGGCTGTCTGTCCAGCTTTGGAAAATAAACATTCTGCCGGTGCAGAAGTCGCCACTATGGACAAGAATTTTTTCGCGACAGGGTATAAATGGGGACATACATTTTTATTATCTGACCACCATTTCAGTGGATTCTCGGTAAGATTAATTAGAGGATTCTTTAAATACAAAGACATTTCGCTTAATTGTTCTTTCTCTTGTGAAGCACTCTTTTGAACTATCTGAGAATGATGCGCCCATATATTGCCCTTTGGAGTAACTATAATTATGTTAAAATTTTTACCAAACATCATTGTGACAATCTAGCCTACTTACCCGTGTCCTGTTTATTATTTGTCGTTTTACTTTCTATTATTTCCCGATTGTGGTCATCATCTCCTTGCGTTTCTGCTAACAGTGATAACTGTTGTATCAGATTAACTGCTGCTGCAACATTATGAGGACTCTTAAAATAAATCTTTTTGAACCTCGGATCCAGCAAGATTGCCACGGCCAATTGTTGGACTTGTTCAACAGCAGAAAATCGTTTCCTACATTCTTGGAGAAGTGCTTCTTTTAGTGAAATACCTAAGGTGTCGTTTACATCACATTCAATGTGTGAAACTTCTTTTTCCAAATTATACGTGAGAGGGATTACAAGACTCGAACTAATATACTTTTGACCACAAATTTCTGTTGTTACTGCTTCTAACGTCTTTAGAAGTTCAATGATTTTATTCAGTTCAAAAACTTCCTTGGCTGTAACCATTGTGGGGGCAGAAGGATGTATGTTCACTATGGTATTTATGTATTCCCGCAGTTCAAGAAAACGATTAATCATGTAGTATGTGGAATTCCAGCGGGTGGACACCTCTTGTATAATTTTTTTTTCAGGTTTATGGTCGCTTGTTTGTGCCTTCCGTAATTCATCAGCAGCTACTACTGAATGCCTAAACCACGTTACAATTGTTTTAATTTAGATATAACTGATCACAATTCCGAAATAGATTTTATAGCTCTGTCAGCAACTAAAGTTATTTGATGAGCAAAGCAATGAATGTGCCTTTTTTTGGAAAACGTTTCCTCAATAGCTTTTGTCATATTGGCCGCTCCATCCGTAACAACAGTAGTAACTTTAGTCTCTAGGATACCCCATTCCTCACATATACGTTTTAGCACTCCTGAAATGTATTCGGCTGTATGCCGTTCATCTAAAAGATATACACCTAAGTCAACAGAATTTATGGAATTGTTATCTTCAAAGTGCATAGTAACACCAACAAAACTTCTACATTGCATATCTGTCCATATATATGTCGTCAAACAATAGCAAGTCAATTTTTTTAATTTGCAAACGATATGCATTTGCAACAGGATTTGTTGGATACGTAACGATGTTTCGATGATTACAAGTAACATCGATGTTAAAAATATAACATCGAAATTACAACATTGATGTTTTAAACATCGATGTTCAATGGAAAACATCGATATTCCAAAGGTGCCCATCCTTAGTTGGATGTGCTAGAGAGGAGGTCATTGATGTGGAGAAGAAACAAAGTAGGGGCTAAACTGAACCTTGAGGGGCTCCTGCATTAATTGGATACAGTTTAGAAGAATGGAATGATTAGGGAACTGCTCCTATTATTATTATTATTTTTAATAATAATATTAAATGATTGTATTTAGTTTTCTGGTGTGCAGTCTTTTATTATGTTTATTGGGAGTCAACTGTATGAATGTCAAATAGCTCTGATTTTGGTTATTCTATTAGAAATATCATTTAAGAATATTTTAAATGACGTCATGTATTATTGTGAGCTCTCTTAAACTACGCGCACATCCACAGCAAGCTCGCGCGTACGCACACAGGCATAGAAGCATAACAACAACAAGTATCACCACAGTAGTTAGTTGTACCGTGGAATTGATTATTATCGCCGAACCAGATTTTGATTTGATTACTATCACGAAAGCCAGACATTAAATTATGTATATCAACCTATGAGGTTCTAGAGGAAGCATACGTAGCTTGATACCACCGCCCACTCCTGAGTACATATTGTATGCAAATCATAAGAATATGCACGCGGAACAGCAGTTAATTTAAATTATGTCTAATGCTGGAACCGTGTCTTACAACTGGAAGGCGTTAACCATAACACGGAAAACTTAGTTGTTATACTTATATAAAACTCTGGACGCAGCAAGTGCGTTATGGTAGTGAATTTTCATTAAAATGTTTTTATTGCAAATATGTGTGTTTTCTTTTTAAGAAAGCAGACATCAATTTTGGTTACCAGTATAACCTATATAGTAAAAACAATATGCCATGTTTCATAAAAATAACTTTATTGTGTGAAAATGTACAAAATTTTCCAAAAGTAAACTTAAAGTGTTCCCGGAAAAACTCGTTTCTTGGTCAACCTTATAGGTTAATAGCAAATTTGGCTATTTAAATATGAAGCATTTGATCAAAATTCGCTACCATAACGCACTTGCTGCATCCAGAATTTCTTTTCTTACAAACATGCATTATATTTCGATGGAAAATGCAAAAATGCAATAACATAAGGCGTGTTTGATTAAAAAAAAAACAAAGAAAATTTGTATCACAAACGACTTATGGGCCATCCTGTTATTGTAGAAAAATTTTTAAGATGAAGTTCGAGACACCCTATAATTAATATATACATTTTTTTTTTCATATCTTGTATAATAACGGATATATTGAGCTTTTTGATTTTTTACGAAAATTCGACAAAACTTATATACCATTAAACGATCAACTCTATAGCTAAGGCTACTGCCAAGCATCAGAGAAAGGGTCTATTTGAAATGAATTTTCTGCAAATATTTTAGTAAAATGAAGGACAGTGACGGTTGAAACTAAGACTTCAGGGTTTGTAAAACATCCTTCTTGAGACATTTGATTTCCATAGCCCGTATTAGATTCAAGTTATTTGCCTATATGTTGCAAATTTTGACGTTTTAAATCGCAACTTTGACGTTTTAAGGAAAACCCCAATTTATTTTTCTTTAAATGCCTATAACTTTTTTGTCTTTCGACCTACATAGCTAAATTTTGGTAGGTGACTTACCTATAAGGATAGAAACCCGCGTAGGTTGCCCTTACTTTGTTAATTCCGGAGATATAAATTTTTTTCGAAAGAAAACACAAAATTTGACTAACGAACTTATCCAAGCCATTTGCAAAAGGGAGGTATTCACCAAATTTAAACAAAATCGGCCTATTATTTTTTGAGTTATCTGTGTGATACATATATATATATATATATATATATATATATATATATATATATATATATATATATATATATATATATATATATATATATATATATATATATATATATATATATATATCGCGACGATTAAGAATACTGTCATTCTTAATTATCTGAACAATTTGAGATGTATTTAACACGTTGCTTAAAATTTTGTACTAAATAGTTTGTTTCCTGTTTATTTTAAATATTATTTAACAATATGTTCAGTAATGAAGAATATTTTGCCATGTTGGAATGTTATATTCGTTCTACCCGAAATACTGAAGCAGCTGCAAATTCATATCAAAACAACTACCCAGAAAGACGACAACCAAACACCAAAATATTTCGCAGGATAGTGACCAATCTATTGAACGACGGTAGCTTCCACGCAAAGAAACTACCAATGCCTAGAAAAGAAGAAAGAAATAATGCCGTCTTACAGGTTACGAAAACCCTCCGCAATCTGTTCGGTTTTATACTGAACAAATTGACGTTCCAACAAGTACGGTACATCGTGTATTAAAATAAAGTCATTACCATCCATACAAAACTACAATCGTACAAGGGTTGAATGTTGACGATTACCCTAAGCGAATTCAATTCTGCAGATGGTATCAAGGACAATGTCAGCAAGATGAAAATTTTCATTTAAAAATAATATGGACAGATGAATCCAGATTTACAAATTGTGGTGTGTATAATCGCCATAATGGGCATTACTGGGCAAATGAAAATCCCCATCCAAAAGAAGAAAAACGATTGCAAGACAGATTTGGTATTAGTGTTTGGTGCGGCTTATTAGGTAAAATTATTTTTATTTGTAGATTAGACAGTTAATTTTAAAAAAAATCAGCTAACTTTATTGTTGGTCCGTTCTTTTTTGAAAATAATTTAACTGGGGAAAGGTATCTCAATCTATTGAGATATGATACCTTACCAACAATTAGAAGAGTTCATGATAATTTCGACGAGATTTGGTACCAACAAGACGGTTGTCCAGCTCACAATGCTAGGATCGTCCTTTGATTTCTTTAATTTTTGTACCAAAAGTTTAATAATCGTGTGATTTGTAACAATGGGCCTGTTTACTGGTATGCTCAAAGTCCAGATATAACAACCATGGATTTTTATTTTTGGGGTACTCTGAAGAATGATGTGTATAAATTCGATCCACCACAAAATATCAATGAATTACGAAACAGAATCACGAAAGATATAAATCATATTAACCAAAACATCCTCACCAGAGTTTTCAGGCATGTTTCAAAAAGGTGTATAAAGTGCATCGAACAAAACGGTGGCCATATTAAACAATTTTCTATTTAGTGTATTTTTAAGTTTCTATTTTATTATTTGTTGAGTTCCGTTTCTAATTGTGTTGTTTTGTGGAGTTAAAATTTTTATTTGTTATTGCCGGGATTCGTTATTAAACTGTTTCACTTAATATTACCTACCATTATTACATAATTAAGTATTGTAAATTAAATCACGATATTTTTTATCGTGAATCATTACGGAAAATTATGTTAAAAGTAGGAGTCTATTGTTAGACTCCATGGCCTACTGCTTTTTGAGCACTTGTGTTTTGTCATTTGTTTTCTAGTATTGGATTTTATAGCCTACTATCCTCAAAACGGTTTTTCTCAAAATTGTCAGTGCAATTACAAGATTTCTCGATCATGTTGTACATCATTGGAAAGCTATTTCCACAGGCTATCACATGAGAAAGAAATCTAACATGGCTGCCATAATAAAAACAAACGTTGATACATGTAGCTCAAAAAGAAATGCCAATCCAAAGTTGAGAATAGCACAAAAAGATTACTCTGTCGACAAATGTTGTTTTTTTTCAAAATAACTTGAAAACGAAAAGAGGCAGGGCAAAATATTATCCATATTTGGAACGAGCATGAAAATCTACAAAACATTGCTAATTTAACCGTCTCCCTATCTTCAATAATAACGGAGATAGCAATACATTCCCACCCAGTTTGGGACACACTGTATAGTAGAACCTCTCTTAGAGCAACATGTCTACCAACTTACATCAAAGAGCTTAGTTATTTTTCGAGATAAGTAAAAAATTTTGAAAACGCAATTTTTTGAAACTGGTCAGTTTGGGCTGGCTAACAAATTCATCCAAGCTATTAACAAATGAAAGACAGGTGCCAACTTTCACCAAAATCGGTTAGTACTGTTGAGTTGGAATTGCTGGTTGTTGGTTGAGTGCCCCCAAGGCTTATAGATTCTCTAGGAAAAGAAAATGATGCGTAAAGGAATATCCGCCACGGTGTGTAGTTAAACATTAAAAGCGCAAGCTTTTGAATAAAAGAGGGTTGGCGATTAAGGGTAACAAAGAGAGATATAAAAAGGCCATTTCTGAAGAGCAATATTGATGGTTGTATCGATAGAAAAGGCTGAGATTTTCCTGTTTTCTAGTGAACGAAGATTCATTGTGCAAAATAAATCTCCTGTAAGGCTAACAGATCGTTTCTGAACATAATCTAGTTTTGAAAAAGCTGTCTCTGATACAGTACCTCAGACAAGAGATCATTATTCGTATTTCTGTTTTATACAGCCCAAGAGCTGCTGTGATGAAAACAAAAATCTAGTCCAAAACAGGAGCCCAACTTTCCGCTGCTGCTTTTGTGATTTCGCAAACATGTAAATGCCAGCAAATAGCTTTTCTGCAACAGTTATACCTAATATAGAGAGTTTTTTTGCCAACCATCTAAGTGTCTGGGCCCTGTACGTTGCACCTCCTAGAGATTATGTAATTATGTGTTTATGAAGCATGAAGCATAACCAGATGTAGAGCTCCAGCTTAAAATCGCAGCCAAATGTTATGATTTAGAGCGGTTGCTTACTTCGACTCTCATTGATAAGCAGCAACAAGTATATGTTGGGCGATTCCACCAAAACGCTTGTGATGAGTGTTGTCATCAGCGAAGCTGTAGATCGGATTGCAAAAGAAAAAATGTGAGAGCGGAAACGGAACCCTGTCGAACTCCCGCTTTAAATTAAAATTTATCTGAAAGATCATCGACAACAACATACAAAAAGTGCTCTTTCAGGAAACTAGATATACATAGGCACAATTTCGAAGACAATTCGTATGGTGGGAAATTATTGAGAAATGTCGCATGTCTGATCGAATGCTTGACATATATCCAATCAAGTTTTATGACCTTCTTCAAACATTTCGAAAGTAAAACTTCACAGATGAGTGCCGTATATCAGAATATATTCAGCAGATTGGTTTTAGCAAATGTCGTGCCGCGATCCGTTATGATGTTTGATTTTTCCAGGTATTTTATAATCTCTATTATTACAATTTTTCCATAACATTATATAACTGTTAGAATGGAAATTGGCAGATAGTTTTCCGCATCGAATTTGTCTCTCTTTTTCGCCAGATAAAGAACTCGAGTATGTGTACAGAAAAATGGATATACCTCCATCTTGTCGGACATCGAAAACAGGCGAAATAAAATTGAAGTCGATCCAGAAACATACATTTTAGGAACTAGTGCTGAGATTCCAATAGTTACGTATATTGCAGATAATATAAGGAATGGTAAAAAATGTAGCAAATGACTGACAAGGACCGCGATGGAAAAACAAGTATTTAATAGACAAAGTAATCCTCTCACTAATAAATATTTAACTTGGATCTAACGAACAGGTTCTTCAACTAATACGTTTAAAATGTTATAATGTATGGTACGGAAACTTGGGAGAGGCAGGACATACAGTTAATTAATGTAATTTTTTAGAATTTTGTTATGGAGCAAAATGGCAAAAGTAGGCACACCCATAGAAAAGTAAATGAAATTGTGCTAGAAAAGGTAAGTAAAAAAAGTTCTTACTAAAAGAAATTAAGAGGCGGATTTGTTAAGTAAAGATTGGAACTTGTGACGAACACCGATAACTAAACTTGGAGAACCCAAATAACTACAACACATTTTAAAGGACTTGACGATCGTTTCACTAACGAAGTTAGCATCATCAGAGGATGAAAAATTCTGAATTTTTCATCCTCTGATGACGCTAACTTGGTAAGTGAAACGATCGTCAGGTCTTTTATATGTGTTGTGCAGATTTGTTGTAAATATTCTGAACCATAATAATTTACTGAAACATTGTTTTATCAAACACACTTTGGAAAAAGGGAGGAGGTAGTCGAGAAGCAAACTTCTGTAGCATCGCATTTGGGCTGTAATAGCCATGATTATGCTTGTAGATATCGACGTTGGTATGAAAGTTGTTGCCACATTTTGATGAAGCTCACTTTCAGGTTTAATTAGTGAATTTTTATTTTAAAAAATTCACTAATAGAGAGGTATCGATGGTGAGACTTAGCGATTTAGGACCCCTAGCACCCATATCCAGGGTCAGTTTCAATTTTTATATGTTTACATATATATATATATATATATATATATATATATATATATATATATATATATATATATATATATATATATATATATATATATAATGAAACTCGGCAAGTGCCTTTCTTTTATTAATGGCTTGGATGAGTTTGTTAGCCAGGAAAATCGGACGGACTTTTCCGGGAAAATTTTGAGATTTCTTTCAAAAAAAATTTTTTTTTCCAAAAAAAACAAAGCTGTTTCAATGAAATTTACTATATATGTTGCGTTGGGAGAAGCCTTACTATGTACTAAAATTCAAGTTTCTAAGTTTATAGAAAATTGAAATATTCAATTTTTAAATTTTCTTTCAAAAAATTTTTTTTCTACGAAAGTTACAAAGTTATTTTAATGAAATTTGGCCGATATTTTGCGCTAGGAAATACCTTACTACATACTAAAATTAAACTTTCTAAGTTTATATAAAATTGAGTTATTCAAATTTGAAGCATTTATTCAAAATTCACTACCATAACGCCTTTGCTGCGTCCAGACTTTTTTACACATAAATAGCCAATTAATTTAATGCCCCGCTTTTCTCAAATGCACTTTGTAAAGAGATAACCAAAAAATAATAATAGAGATGATATATCTTCAATATCTACGACGAGGTAGAAAACAATAAATGATAAATCAGGATGAGTGAAAGCTGAGCTGAAATCCATAAAGCCATAATATCAGAAAATAGGGCATATAAGAAAGAAGGTTATCTGTTATCTATCTAGCCATAGTAATAATTTTATGATACCTGACAGTTCTTGACAAATGGGTCGTATTGAGTGGACGCAGCAGGAAAAGCAGGCAGGCAGGCAGAGCGACCCCTGGCCTGCTGCTCGGGCTGCAGAGGTTCGTGCTTTAGGTATATGGGTTATTGAATCAGCATTTACGACCTTATCGTCTGACCGGTCATATCATAACTCAACCGGATTGGAATTGCCTCTTAGATGATTGAGCCCATTCGTCTTTCATATGTATGAGACAAACCACTCAAAAATTAATTAGACTCTACTACCTTCCACTCGATGTATTTATAGCGCATTTCTGGTAAAACTCGATGAATTTGAAGCTTTTATTGAATTTATTAGTTGACTAAGAAGATAAAGAGTCTGGACGCAGCAAGTGCGTTATGGTAGTGAATTTTTATAAAAATATTTCTAATGGCAGATATGTCTTTTTTTAATGAAAGCAGACATCAATTTGGCTATGTATTTTTTTACGCAAAATTCTGCTAAAAGACTACATAAAATTCAAATTATATACCTAATCTGCAATTAAAATTTAAAATAAATAATTTGTTTGCACGAAAATCCATTACAACCTTATTTTCGACAAATTTCGTTTAAAAAATGTTCCATTCATTGAATAATTTTTCATACAAAAATTCTCAAATGTTTTTTCGAAGAAAATTTATTAAATTAATTTATAAGAAAATTCGCTATTAAACGAATATTTTCTACAAGAAAATTCACTAATAAAAATAAATTAAATAAATAAAAAAATGGTCCGATTTTCCTGGCCAACCAACCATTTCAAGTTATTTACTCACCTACGAAAATATAATTTTTCACAAAAACTTTTTCGACGACACAACAAAAATTTCATGAAAATTTGCAAACTATTTTTCAAGAAAATCCGTAAAAAAAAATTTAAATAACTTGTTAAACATTTATCATTAATTACCAAAATTTCACAAAAACATCTTACAAAAAATGATTTCTACGAAGCACAAAGAAATTTCTGCGAAAACTGGCTAAATATCTTTTTACACGAAGTTTTGCAAAATAATGCATAAAATTGAAATTATAAACCTAATCTGTGATTAAAATTGAAAATAAAATCTTTTATTGGCACGAAAATCCATTAAAACCTAATTTTCAATGAATTTCACTTAAAATTGTTCCATCAATTGAATAATTTTTATATAAAAATTCGCAACAAACGTTTCTTCAAAAAAAATCATTAAAGTCCTTTATAAGAAAATTCGCTATTAAAAGATTAACTAATAGAAATAGAAATAAATTAAATAAATTTAAAAAATATTCACAATCTGATCTAAATACAGCACTAGATACTTTTTCTGTGGCCTCACAGAGAACATCCCTTTGCCTGTGGATGCTATAAAGATTTAATCCGGTTGTAGAGAAGAAAAAACCTCTTCTCATGACACAAATCTCTACGTCTATGTCAGCTGTGGCCCGGTTTAACCAACTAAGGGCTACAACAGCTACTATTATACTTAAATTAGAAGTCCTAAAAGTGCGTAGCTTAAATTTTCAACAAAAAGTCGCTAAAAAATATATTGAAATTACCCAATTTGATTAGATAACGTTAAAATGGTTATCAAAGACGAAAAAAAGTTTAAAAAAGTAAAAACAGAAATTCAGTCAACGGTGAGATTTGAACCCGCGTCCCTTTATTCATCACACAGGCATCCTAACCATTACATCACGTAAGACTTCTGGCCAACTACAATGAAGAAAGCTAGATAACCGATAATGGTCTTAAGTTATTTATTTGTAATATGTAAGGTTTTAGAGGCAGATTTTGCAGTTATTTTAACAAATGCATAAACCGCAATAGTTATACTAATTTTCACGTTTCAAATCTCCAGTTTGACATTTACAGGAGAAAAATTGTCAAAGTAATCTTTTTGGTACTTCCTGAACTTTTAGTGGCACAAAAATTTTGCTTCATTAAGTGTCTATATTTTTTTTCCTTTCAAGATAGAGACCTAGATTTTGGTACGGAGTTTGGTTTTTACAACATAAATCAGCTTGCCAAACGTGGTTGCCATAGCTTTGTTATTTCCAGAGATATGATTTTTTCCAGAAGAAAACCTAAAATTTTCCAGAAAAAACTGGTCGGATTTTCCTGGCTAACGAACTTGTCCAAGCCACTTGCAAAAAGAATTTATTCACCAAATTTTATCAAAATCGGCTCTTTATTTTTTGAGTCATCGGTGTGATACATATACAGCTATATATATATATATATATATATATATATATATATATATATATATATATATATATATATATATATATATATATATATATATATATATATAAACATTAAAACATTGAAACTGACCGCGGATATGTGTTCTAGGATGCCTTGTTCGCGCTCATTTGAAGAAATGTTTTCAAAAGTCGAGATCTCGTCGTTAGTGAATTTTTTTAAAGAAAATTCACTAAAAAGTTAAGACGTTTTAAGTCAAGCTAAGTCTATTTAATAACCTTAATTTTTCCTCAACCTATTTGGTGTTGCCACTGGTAGTCTTTAGTTTGTCCAGAAGATCTGGTGCTTTCTTTTTTATAACCTTCATGTTTCCTTAACTTATTTGGCGTTACCACTGGTAGTCTTTAGTTTGTCAAGAAGATCTGGTGCTTTCTGCTGATACTGCTTAAATCGCTTTATACTTACAAACCAAATAATAAGTTTAATGACCTATTGGTGAAAATCCTAGGCCAGGTATTTTCTCTTCTGACATAAAAGTAGTTTACAGCGTCATTATTATTACACATTTAAGACATTATCATTTAGTATTTTAATAAAACTTTTCGCGAATTATTATAGAAAAAAAAACTTCAAGATCGCTACTGAATTTTTTTAACGGTGATATATAACTATATATATATATATATATATATATATATATATATATATATATATATATATATATATATATATATATATATATATATATATATATAGGGTATGCTAATTAAAATTTGCCTCCTGGAAAATATCGGAATTAAAAAAAAAGCCGAGACACGTCGACTTTGTTTTCAAGGGGGCCACATGACGGCGTATGTTTTGGTGTCTTGGAACCTACCCCTTTGGCAGGGGAGTAAAGTACCCTTAAATTTTAAATGGCACTCTGTATTGAGTGACACCTCATTTTAAAGTTTTCTCAATTCTGCTCACGACAACATACGACTTCTTAAATTTTGTTTGTATATGCCAATAAAGTCATCAATTATATAATAAGACAAAATATCAATGTATAAAAGAATGTTATTTAATTAAATGTTTAAATTGTTTTACCTCCACTTCCATACAATTATAGACTATTTGCTCCACTTCCGAACCAACATTTCGAAGAATTTCGGTCGTTATCTGATGACCCTTTTAAACAATTTCTCGATAAAAATATTTTCTTTTTTGATTTTCCTTTATCTGTTAATAAACTTTATCAATGCAACAATCTTAGCTCTTTTCTTATAAACGAGAGAATTATGTATCCCGTAAAATCATCACAAAGTCGATTGAATTCCAATTCGTGAAAATGGTTTGATAAAATATTGTAGCTGTCTATGTGAATTTTTATGCATTGATGGTGGTTGTAGGCAGGTAGAAGGGGGAGGAGAACCCCCGTGACGAAGCCGAGAACCAAGATTTTTAATTTATGTTTAAATTGTTGTCATTTCATTTGTTTAAAATATTTTTTCCATGCCTAGCATCCCTATTCACTCCTGATCGTGTAACTTTCTTAGAGGCCGTTTGCAAGAAATTTTTCTTGTGGTATGTACATTCAGAAAGGGTTCTAAGTATGTCTCTGAATTTTTTTCTAAAAGTCCCTCGTGTGCTAAACTGCAAATTTACCGAAAATTTAATTTTTATTTCCAGAAGGAATGTACCTGCTAAATTATAAGCGTGGCCATTTTAGTCAACTCAATCGAACCAGTTTCGGTAAACCACAACAAAAATTTTTTGAAAGAAATTTGTAGTTATTTTTCAAATCTAGTGCCTATGCTACCTTCATATGGGTTTTACTATGCATCAAAACAGAAGATTCTAGTTTAATGGGAAATTGAGTTATCACTATCTGAAATATTTTTACAAAAATTCTCTACCATAACGCACTTGCTGTACCTAAACTCTTTTTGACACTATTTATTTCCCTGGGGGTTCGTCCGCGTCTTTGCAGCCCTGATAGCACCGCAGACTTTGGCTTATTGTGCTTTTACTGTATCCATACTTTTTGAAAATGAAATAAATATAAACAATACAAAATTTTGAATTTAAGATTTTAATAATCTACACTGCACATCTGATTATATATGTTATTTAAACTGCTTTATGATATTATGTAGTTTCCGTTACTTCAAATGTTCCATAAAGAGTAAAAGCTAAGAGTGAATGAACCATACGTAACTGGGTACCCTAGGTATTATACTTATATTAGTTTGCGGTAACTATATTTCTTCTTAAAATAATGTTCACTTTAGTAATACAATACCTACATGCATGGATTAAGAACCTAAATCTGATGTACATAACCACTTTCTTATTTGTTTGCTTGTATGTTAGAATCATAATATACTACAGTCACAGTGGACGGCCAAAAGGAAATTGTTAAAGTTATGTTAAAACTTAGAGTTGGGTTATTATTCACCTACCATTGGTATTCTAGGTAGTTGTTTTATTTTATGAGATTCTAAGGTATCAGCGGAGTCGATTTTGAGGTTATTCGCTGAACGTACACGTTTCTCTCATGACTCCTGTCAGTTTAAAAATGACATATAGTGGTGTTATCAGATTAAACTAGAGAGATGGAGATGGCTTTTAAATGCCGTGAAAATAGGAACCTTTAAATTTATACATAATAAAATGTAGTTCTGGATTTCTTTTAACCAAAATGAATCACTTTCATTAAATTTTTTTAATATTTCCTTTTTTCTGACACCTACACATTTAGATGAGAGTTGTCGTAATGGCAACCCCGCTGATTGTTTATTGTGACATATTTTCGTAGCCTGTCCGTTTAAAACTTTATTTGAAGATTTTGTTTGCAATGGCAGCAGAACCCTCATTTATCTGTTTGACCTTGTTTAACATTATAGGCATTCATTTAGAGGTAATTTCAGATTATATCGTAGATTATTGATTTTTTATTTAGTTATAACTCAAGATCTACTGAACCAATTGAGTCCAAATTTGGTAGGTAGGACGACTTGTATAATGCGTACGTGTCTGTAAAGTGTTATTTTAATATTATTAGTAATTAAAAAGATATTGCGTTTTCAAGCAGTTTTTTGCGTATTTTTCTAAAAGTATTTGATTGTCAAAACTGTCCAACGAACTCCAAGCTATTAACAAAATGAAGGGAATTGCCAAATTTGGTTTCGATTGGTGAAGTATTTTTTGAGTTATATATATATATATATATATATATATATATATATATATATATATATATATATATATATATATATATATATATATAGGGTGTTTCTGAATTGATGTGAAAAATTTCACAGGGTGATTCTTTGGCGAAAAATAAGGGGTGTCTTTTCTATAAAGTTTTTCTTGAAACCCCTTCTCCTCCAAGTTACAGCCCTTTGAAATTTTGGCAAAAAAAGTTTTCATTAAATTTCTCCGTTATGGAATAAATTTAAAAAAAAAACGAAATTTTGCAGATGCATAAAGCTAACAGAATGACAGTTTTAAAAGGATTTTATAACCCTATAATGTTATCACAAGAGGATAAAAAAAACTACCCTTACATTATTTTTTATCGGTACCTTTTATTGTGTACCGTTTTCTATTAAAGAAAAATGATTTAGAAAGAAGGATTCATTTAGCAACTTTTTTATATCCTGACATTTTCTCTTAAATTGTTATTTTCATCACAAAAAAATAAAATATTACTCAGATCGATGTCACATGAATTTACAGAGTTATTTTATGTTTTTGTGATGAAACTAACAATTTTATGAGAAAATGTGAAGATACAAAAAAGTTGCTAAATAAATCCTTCTTTCTGAATCATTTCTTTTCATAGAAAACGGTACACACAATAAAAAGTACTGATAAAAAATAATGTAAGGGTAGGTTTTTTCACCTCTTGTGATAACATCATAGTGTTATAAAATCCTTTTCAAACTGTCATTTTGTTAGCCTTATGCATCTGCAAAATTTTTTAAATTATTCCATAACGGAGAAATTTAATGAAAACTTTTTTTTTTTGCAAAATTTCAAAGGGCTGTAACTTGGAGGAGAAGGGGTTTCAAGAAAAACTTTATAGGAAAGAGACCCCTTATTTTCCTTCATAGTATCACCCTGTAAAATTTTTCGCATCAAATTAGAAACACCCTGTATATATAAACTTTTTAACTGACCTTGTATTTGGGTTCCAGGGGCCCTAATTCACGCTCATTTGAAGACATTTTCCAAATGTCTCACCATCGATACCTCTCTATTAGTGAATTTTCTTAACGAAAATTCACTAAAACCTATGAAGCCTAAACTGAAGGACGTAGTTCTATCTTTAGAAATAGTGTTGTGATTTGTATTCCACATACACTTCCTTATTATAAAACCATAATTGTCTTCCGCAGTTGAACACTTTACACAATTACTTAAAACAATAAAACTTATGAATATTACTTATTGTTCTACAGCTCATAGAATTGAGGTAGGTAAACATGATGGTGAGCCATCAGAACAGTATAATATGGTGGGTTTTCTGTGGTCAGCTACTCTTATCATTTCATTCATCTGCTTAGTAAATGACAGATATGCCGGGATTATTAATTACGCCATTACGAGTTGGTCCCACAGTAACATTATGCAGTAATGGCATCATAAACGGTGTCATCGTTCTCGTAGCTCAACTTAATATGCCGGACATGCCACCGCATCAGCAGAGACGAGTGTCGAAAACGACGGCTGTTTATGGTAATAACCCACTATATACTTACACCTATTACAACATTTACAAAATTAAGCTATTTGTAACGATACGTTACTGACTAAAAGCAGCGAACAATTACGAAAAATTGAGTTTTAATTTAGTAACATTCACCTACAACTATAGATTGTTTTAAAGTCGCATTGTCAAAGTGTACATGAGTGAGCTTTTATTTGTTGCCTAATAACATTAATCTGATTTTCTGCTGATATCAAAAAAGTCTGGACGCAGCAAGTACGTTATGTAAGTGAATTTTCATAAAAATGTTTCTAATAGCAAGCAGGCATCACCTCGGTTACCGGCATAACCTATATAGTAGAAAAAACTCGGGACGCAGCAAGTGCGTTATGGTAGTGAATTTTCTTAAATATGTTTTTATTGCAAATATGTCTGTTTTCTTTTTATTTAAGAAAGCAGGCATCAATTTTGGTTACCAGTATAACCTATATAGTAAAAACTATGTGCCATGTTTCATAAAAATAACTTTATTGTGTGAAAATGTACAAAAATTTCCAAAAGTATACTTAAAGTGTTTCCACAAAAACTCGTTTCTTGGTCAACCTTATAGGTTAATAGCAAATTGAGCTATTAAAATATGAAGCATTTGATCAAAATTCGCTACCATAACGCACTTTCTGCATCCAGAATTTCTTTTCTTACAAAGATGCATTATATTTCGATGGAAAATCCAAAAATGCAATAACATAAGGTGTGTTTGATTAAAAAAATAAGAAAATTTGTATCACCAACGACTTATGGGCCATCCTATGATTGTAGAAATATTTTTTAAGATGTAGCTCAAGACACCCTATAATTAATATATAAAAATTTTTTTCATATCTTGTATGATAACAAATATATTGAGCTTTATTGATTTTTTACGAAAATTCGACAAAAATTATATAACATTAAACGATAAACTCTATAGCTAATGCTACTGCCAAGCATCAGAGAAAGGGTCTATTTTAAATGAATTTTCTGGAAATATTTTAGTAAAATGAAGGACAATGACAGTTAAAACTAAGACTTCAGGGTTTGTAAAACATTCTTCTTGAGACATTTTCTTTCCATAGCCCGTACTAGATTCAAGTTCTTTGCCTAAATGGTGCCAATTTTTGACGTTTTAAATCGTAACTTTGACATTTTGAGGAAAATCCCATTAAATTTTTATTTAAATGCCTATAACTTTTTTGTCTTTCGATCTACAGAGCTAAATAGGTAGGTGGCTTACGTATCATAATATAAACCAGCGTACCAAATTTGGTTGCCCTTACTTTGTTAATTTTGGAGATATACATTTTTTACAATTTTTTTCGAAATAAAACTCAAAATTTTCCGGGAAAACGTGGGCCGATTTTCCTGGCTAACGAACTTATCCAAGTCATTTGTAATGGAAGGTACTCACCAAATTTAATCAAAATCGGCCCATAATTTTTTGAGTTATCGGTGTGATACATACATACATATATATATATATATATATATATATATATATATATATATATATATATATATATATATATATATATATATATATATATATATATATATATATATATATATATATATATATATATATATATATATATATATATAGGTATATAAACATATAAAAATTGAAACTGACCCCGGATATGTGTTCTGGGGGGCCTAATTAGCGCTCATTTGAAGACATTTTTTCAAAATTCAAAAGTCGGGATCTCTCCATTAGTGAATTTTTTTAAAGAAAATTCACTAACAATGTACCACATATAATTAAAATAACTGACTGTTTGAAAATATACAAACATTTTCCAAAAATAAACTTAAAATATGTCCGTTAAAACTGGTTTCTTAGCCAACGAACCTTAGGTTAATAGAAAATTGAGTTATTGAATTTTGAAGCATTTAATGAAAATTCGCTACCAAAACGCACTTAGCGTCTCGATTTTTTACAAACATGCATCATATTTCGATGAAAAATGCAAAGATGCAATAAGGAATGTACAAAAAAATTATAGGTATCACCAACGACTTATGGACCAGCCTGTGATTGTCAAAATAACTTTATAAGATGCAGTTCAAGACACCCTATAAGTAACGTATACAATTTCTTCTCGTATCTTGCATAATAACAATTATATTGAGCTTTACCGTAGAAACGCGTCACCCTGTATATATGTAAACAGAAAGTAAATCCGGATATGGTTTTTAGGGAGCTAGTTTGCGCTCATTTGAAGAAACCTTTTTAGAATTCAAAAGCCGCGGTCTCCTCATTAACGAATTTTTCTACTAAAATTAGCTAATAATTATAGACCGTTAAGCCATAAACTTAACTAAAGGCCAAGCATCAGAGAAAGTGGCGATTTGAAATGAATTTTTTTGAAATATTTTATTAAAATGAAGGGCAATGATGGTTGAAGCTGAAACTTAAGGGTTTGCAGAACAATCTTTACATAATCCGTATTTCTTTCAGGTTCTTTGTCTAAATGTTGCCAATTTTGACGTTTCAAATCGAGATTTTTTACGTTTTGAGGAAAACCCCAATTTTTTTTACTTTAGCTGCCTCTGCTTTTTGTCTTTAAACTTACAGACCTACAATGGATTTTTTGCTCATATTTTACCAAAATCAAGGAAAATAACGAGATAAAGACATGTCTAGGAGCTTGTTAGTCGTATTTTTCATTTATATTGCTTTTTGAACACTTTTTCTGTCATTTGTTTTCCGGTATTGGATTTCATAGCCTACTATCCTTAAAACGGTTTTTCTCAAAATTGTCAGTGCAATTACAATATTTCTCAACCATGTTGTACATCATTGGAAATATGTTTTCACAGGCTATCACATCAGTAAAAAATCCAATATGGCTGCCATAATAAAAACAAACGTTGATACCTGTAGCTCAAAAACAAATGACA
This sequence comes from Tillus elongatus, assembly GCA_964006375.1. Taxonomy (NCBI): domain Eukaryota; kingdom Metazoa; phylum Arthropoda; class Insecta; order Coleoptera; family Cleridae; genus Tillus; species Tillus elongatus. The sequence goes on along the minus strand of OZ023265.1, from coordinate 22,512,768 downwards.
ATCCAAAGTTGAGAATAAAAAGATTACTCTGTAAAAAGTGTCCTGATAATGTGCAAGTCTTAGACATGTCAGATCAACGCCTACTTAGATATTGAAGAAAAAAGAAATCGACAAACTTTGTTTTTTTCAAAATAACTCAAAAACGAAAAGAGGCAGAGCAAAATACAAGTCACATTTGGAACGAGCATGAAATTCTACAAAACATTGCTAACTTAAACGTCTTCCTATCTCTAATAATAACGGAGATAGTAGTACATTCACATCCAGTTTGGGACACAGTGTATATATATATATATATATATATATATATATATATATATATATATATATATATATATATATATATATATATATATATATATATATATATATATATATATATATATATATATATATATATATATATATATATATATATATATATATATATATATATATATATATATATATATATATATAACTCAAAAAATAATTATCCGATTTGGATGAAACTTGGAAAGTACCTTTCTTTTATTAATGGCTTGGATGAGTTCGTTAGCCAGGAAAATCGGGCAAGGTTTTCGGGGAAAATTTTGAGTTTTCTTTCGAAAATTACAAAGCTATTTTAATGAAATTCGGTGGATATGTTGCCTTGGCAAAGGCCTTACTACACATCAAAATTCAACTTTGTAAGTTTATAGAAAATTGAATTATTCAAATTTGAAGCATTTAACTACCATAACGCACTTGCTGCGTCCCGAACTTTTTATTAATAATAATTAATCTTTTAGCAAACTGGTCTCTTCAGTAAAATATGACCAGATGTTTGGCAACGTATAGAAGAGATTCAATAATCGAAAGACTAATGAAATAATAACGATAATAGAATCAATATTTTTATATCCATTATGTAAACATAAACCCCTAAAAGTCCATTAAAAATTGCAAATGAAGTTGAAACGAGATGATTGATGGATCAATATAATCACGGGATGAACTTTATAAAATTTGATAATCGGCTTAGGCGCGCATTAGTAAACACCTAACACCTAACACGGGCAGGGGAGCCCGTAGAGAACTGTGGAGCGGACCCTCGCACAACCCTGTGAAATCCCGCTGTGAACCGCGTCACATTCCATACGCAGATTTATATTTTACAAGGGAGGATTACCAGATATTTGCAATTGACGGATTCCATTTACTTATTATATGTGGAGGTTACCCATGTCTGAGCGTGTGTCAATATTAACAAGTAATTTTATTTCATGAAAAATAATTTAAAAAATTCGGGACGCAGCAAGCGCGTTATGGTTGTGAATTTTTATTAAATGCTTCAAATTTGAATAACTCAATTTTCTATACACCTAGAAAGTTCAGTTTTGGTATGTAGTAAGGTAACAAATTTCATTAAAATAACTTTGTAATTTTCGGAGAAAAAATTTTTTTCTAAAGAAAGTTCTAAATTTAAATAACTCAGTTTTCTATAAACTTAGAAAGTTGAATTTTGGTACGTAGTAAGGCCTCTCCCAAGGCCATATACCCGTTAAATTTCATTAAAACAGCTTTGTAATTTTCGGAGAAAAAATGTTTTTTCGAAAGGAAACTGAAACTTTTTCCGGAAAACAGTGTCTGATTTTCCTGAACAACGAACTCGTCCAAGCCATTAATAAAAGAAAGGGACCTGCAGAGTTTCATCGAAATCGGTTAATTATTTTTTGGGTTATCGGATGGGTACCTATATATATATATATATATATATATATATATATATATATATATATATATATATATATATATATATATATATATATAGTCACAACAGGCAACCAGTGCTCATTTGCAGCAACATTCGGAAGACCCTCAACCCGAGGGAAACAACCAAAAAAGCCACAAGGGCAAAGAAATCACCTGCGTGAGCATCCGGAGCCCAGGAAGTTATATTAACTATAACAGGATTTATAACACGGCATTTCTGTACTATAAAAGAGAAGGGTTAAGGGCAAAGCCGCAAGGAGACAACCGCATACACGTGTTTCGAGCTTATTAGCCATCATCAGTACGGTATAGCCAGGTGAAGACGGGAACACTCGGGATGAAGATGCAAAATACACGGAGTCACAACAGGCAACCAGTGCACATTTGCAGCAACATTCGAAAGACCCTCAATCCGAGGGAAACAACCAAAAAAGCGACGGAGGCAAAGAAATCACCTGCGTGAGCATCCGTAGCCCAAGAAGTTATATTAACTATAACATGATTTATAACACGGCATTTCTGTACTATACAAGAGAAGGGTTAAGGGCAAAGCCGCAAGGAGACAACCGCATACACGTGTTTCAAGCTCATGACCTGACCTGACCTGACCAATTTTTTCGGGAAAGTCTACTTTCGGCATTTTTTGTACTTTCTCAAGCAATAAAGTTATTTTGATGAAATATGATACATAGTTTCTACAACAAAAGGTTTTATTGAAAAAAAAAAGACATACCTGGCATTTAAAACATTTTTATTAAAATTTGCCACCATAACGTACTTGTTGCATCCAGACCCTTTTTTAGCGAATTTTCATTAAGAAAAATTTGCTAATAGAGAGGTCAGGTCAGGTCAATTTCTTCACAGGAGCGCGAATTTGGGTCCCTAGAACCAAAAACCAAGCTTCGTTAAAATTTATATATATAATTATATATATATATATATATATATATATATATATATATATATATATATATATATATATATATATATATATATATATATATATATATATATATATATATATGTTTCCGAGCGATAACTCAAAAAATACTGAACTGATTTCAATCAACCTAGGCTGAAATCTTGTTTGGGCGAAAATCAAGTTCGAGTTTGGTAATCAGCTTTTATGATCAAGTTTTCCCGGTGAAAAATCGAGGAAAACTTTTTGAAAACGCTATATTTTTGTAAGTATCGGAGTAACTGGAATGAGACTTTAGAAGTTGCTGGAAATAGTGCAAGTAAACCTATGTTGTGACTTTTATATAATTTGATACACAATATTTATAGTTTTTCAAATTAAAAAAAAATTCCAAAGACATGGGTTGAGACAACTTAGTGGTTAAAGTCCAATGCCTAACGGACAGAGTAGTTATACGCCACGTGTAGATTGATTCATACAACAGGTATAAACTATACATCAACGGTAATCAAACTAAATAAATACCAGGCATAAAACATACTATCCGAACCAACAACCGTGAAATCTCGGCCGCAATTATGGAAAATGAGAGACGACATGAAATTCAAAATTTGCCAAGTGGTTGTTGTTTAACTGGGGTATTCAATCAATTTTAAAACACACTATATTTGTAGCTATATTAACGGCTCTAAATACAGTTTTAGCGCAGCATAGATATATTATGCTGTCGCGTACTATAGCAGAAACGAAAACGAAATCAAGACAAGTCTCTATAAAAATGATTCTAAAACAGTTTCTTTTATCTTTAAACTTAAAGATAAGAGGTCATATAAGACCAAACCAGTAATGGGATGTATTTCAATGGTAATTCTACTAATTCTGTAATTAATTGTCACGTATACTTTGAATATAATATGCCGGACATGAAGCCCATTTAATGTATCATGTAAACAAAACATCAGTTGACGTATACCTAGATGGCTGAGTGGCATCGCGCTTGCCTCATAAGCAGAAGGTTACGCGATCGAATCCAGCTCCATAAATGTATGTTTTTTACGTTTGATTTTAAAATTTGAGAAACAATAGGGCACAGATTTCATACGTTTTGAACAAGATCTCATTTGTGTTTAAAACGCCTAAATAAGTTTGTCACCTTTGAGTCTGAAATTATAACTTTGTTATTGTTGATGAAAAAACCGCTTTGATTAGGTTGACTAAAACGAACTCATACTGGCGATTAATAAGGAAATATAACTGTTACGTTTGTAATTTGGCAGATACTTTACTTTTCTAAATATGAATTAAGTTTCCTTCTGGAAATCTTCTGTATAACTAATGAAATTTGTAATACAAGATTCTTTTAAAGAGACTTACTCTATCTACAGATAGAGCAAAATTTAGTTCTTTAGCTTCACAGAAAATTTAGTTTTGGGCATTTTTCTCAAAAGGAGTTAGAACGCAAGATTTTTTTGATAATAGAGAGATATCGGTGGTAACACTTCCGAAATAATTCTTTAAATGTGCGCGTACTATGACCTCAAAAATGTATCTTCAAGGTCTGTGGAAGTTTAAAGTATCAACTTTACTAATATATCTGTTGTTGTGGATGGCCATTCCTCTAAACAGTATCCAATTAATGCAGGAGTTCCTCAAGGTTCAGTCTTAGCCCCTACTTTGTTTCTTCTCCACATCAATGACCTCCTCTCGAGCACATCCAACCCAGTTCACAGCTACGCGGACGACAGCACCCTCCATTCAAATATACAATATTCTAAGCCTGTCTCTTTAGCCCAATTAGATGAGGATCGCAGACTCATGGAGGGTTCTGTCTCCGTGGATCTCCAAAAAATATTAGACTGTGGCAGTAGCAATCTTGTACAATTCAACCCCACCAAAACTAAGTCTTGCTTTCTTTCTCACAAGAGATACACCAGCCCTAGACCCATCACAATGAACAACCAAGTTATTCAAAGTAATGAGACCTTTTCTCTTGTTGGCATTTCTGTGGATCGAAATCCTAATTGGCACCAACATGTCACATCAATTGCAGAAGCGGCTGCTAAGAAATTAGGTTTCCTCTTCCGGGCTCACAAATACTTTTCACCAGCTAATCTCTATACCTTATATACTTCACAAATAAGGCCAAACCTCGAATACTGCTCCCACATCTGGGGTGCCGCTGCCGCTTCTACACTCGCTATCCTGAACTCCATTCAAAAGAGAGCTATGCGTCTCATCGGTGACCCTACCCTCACCCAAAGGCTGCCATCCCTTGCCCACCGACGTTCCATTGGTGACCTCTCTCTCTTTTATAGATATCTGCACGGGCACTGCTCAGAGGAGCTTTCGTCCATAGTTCCCCCACCTGCTGCCCCCAACAGATCCACCATGGGAACAGAGCGAATGCACCCTTTTACTGTCCAGGTCACCAGACATAGAACATCTTGTTATGCCCGCTCTTTTGTCCCGAGGACTTCCAAGTTGTGGAATTCCTTGCCGGCACATGTTTTTCCTTCTCCTCCGAACCTCCAAGTCCAGAATTAACAAGCTGCCTCTTTCCTCCTTGTCAACACCCACGGTACGATAGTATTTAGGCTATAAGCCCTCGTGGTGTGTTGTTGAAATTAAAAAAATATATGCCCTATAAGTACAGTGTACAATTCTTATGAACATTCGCTACTGTAACGCACTTGCTGCGTCCCGAAATGTTAGTTTCTTATTAGGTTACAATTGGCAGCTGAAACCTATGCTTAAGCTGAGAGACCCAACTGAATAATTTTACATTCTGTTATGACAAATTTCATTGAATTTTGTCACTGGCACATCGTCAAGCTGTTGCTTATATTAATTTACTGCTTCATACACCAGTGACAAATGTAAATCATTTCAAGATATAAAGATAATTAATAAGCGCAGGCAAGGTATCGAGTTCAAGATAAATAACGAAGTGGCCGGAAATACCGGTGGAAATCTTGTATGAACGCGCCGCTTGGGCAATAAACGCATCACCAGGATTTACGACTGCATTTGCATGTTATGTGGTATGATTAGCATAAGTCATAACCTGCACCTGTCCTGCTGTGGGTGGGAAGTGCGACTCCTGGGGCCCGGGGCAGACTGATACTACAGGTGAACCGGGAATTAGCACTTTATCATCACGATGACTCTCACACTCACTCACTCTCGCAGGCCCGTGCCTGCGCTGCTCTCACCATCCAAATGTCAGACTTGTTGCTAGTCTTGCTACACGTTGCACGGCATATGGGTTATTGAATAATTTCTCTTTGGTGGTATTTAATGATTAATTTGTGGAAGAAATTACAGCTGTGGTTAACAAACCTACAGCGTTTTGTTTCAAATTGAACGTAATTTATGTTATTGGAAACGCTTATTATACGATATACAAACACCGTCTTTCATAACGTATTGATTTTTCTATTAGTAAACCTACGGTCTACATCTTTAAGATAATGACCCAGATAAACAAAGTCTGTACGCAGCAATTGCGTTATAGTGGTAAATTTTCATAAAAATGTTTTTAGTGAACACATCACGAGGGCTTCACAGCCTAAATACTATCGTACCGTGGGTGTTGACAAGAAGGAAAGAGGCAGCTTGTTAATTCTGGACTTGAAAGTTTGGAGGTTCGGAGGAGAAGGAAAAACATGTGCCGGTAAGGAATTTCACAACTTGGAAGTCCTCGGGACAAAAGAGCGGGCATAACAAGATATTCTGTGTCTGGTGACCTGGACAGTAAAAAGATGCATTAGCTCTGTTCCCCTGGTAGATCTGTTGGGGGCAGCAGGTGAAGGAACGATTAAAGAAAGCTCCTCTGAGCAGTGCCCGTGCAGATATCTATAATACATATATATATATATATATATATATATATATATATATATATATATATATATATATATATATATATATATATATATACAGAGAGAGAGAGAGGTCACTAACGGCACGTCGGTGGGCAAGGGATGGCAGCCATTGGGTGAGGGTAGCGTCACCGATGAGAGGTATAGCTCTCTTCTTAATGCAGTCCAGGATAGCGAGTGTAGAAGCGGCAGCGGCACCCCAGATGTGGGAGCAATATTCGAGGTCTGGCCTTATTTGTAAAGTATATAAGGTAGAGAGATTAGCTGGTGAAAAGTATTTGCGAGATCAGAAGAGGGAACATAATTTTTTAGCAGCCGCTTCTGCAATTGATGTGTCATATTGGTGCCAATTGAGATTTCGATCTACAGAAATGCCAACGAAGGAAAAGGACTCATTACTTTGGATAACTTGGTTGTTAACTGTCATTGGTCTAAGGCTGGCGTATCTCTTATGAGATAGAAAGCAAGACTGCTTTTTGGTGGAGTTGAATTATACAAGATTTCTACTTCCCCAGTCTAATATTTTTTGAGGATCCACAGAGACAGAACCCTCCATGAGTCTGCGATCTTCATCTAATTGGGCTAAAGAGACAGGCTTAGAATATTGTATATTTGAGTGGAGGGTGCTGTCGTCCGCGTAACTGTGAACTGGGTTGGATGTGTCATTGATGTGGAGAAGAAACAAAGTAGGGGCTAAAGCTGAACCTTGAGGGACTCCTGCATTAATTGGATACAGTTTAGAGGTATGGCCATCCACGACAACAGAAATGCTCTAGTTAGAGAAGAAATTTGCTGTCCAGATACAGAGTTTTGGTAGTAGGCCATAAGCCGGGAGTTTATTAAGCAGCGCTGCGTGCCAGGCCTGGTCGAATGCATTGGATATGTCTAGATCGACTTGCTCCAAAAATGGATGACAAAGGAAAGGAGGTCGGCAGTTGATCTGCGCTGACGGAATCCATACTGCCTGTCGTGGATTAGACTGTGTTTTTCAAGAAATTTTAGTAATTAGATGTTTATATACTTTTCCGTCACTCTAGAGACGACTGAAAGGAGAGAAATACGCCTCTAGTTGCTAGGATATAATAACATAACAAATATGTGTTTTTTTTAAAGAAAGCAGGCATCAAATTTGCTTACCAGTGAAACCTTTATATGCGAAACAATCCACCATATTTCATCAAAATAACTTGCTTGAAGATATACACAAATTTTCCAAAAATAAACTAAAAATGTTACCGAAAAAACCTTACAGGTTAATCGCAAATTGACCTATTCAAATTTGAAGCATTTAATGAAAACTCGCTACCGTAACGCACTTTCTGCGTCCCAAATTTCTTTTCATACAAACATCCAAAAATGCAATAATATACGGCGTGTTCGAACCAGTCTTTGATTCTAGAAATATTTTTTAAGATGTAGCTTAAGACGCCCTATAATTAACGTACTCCATTTTCTTCGTATCTTGTTCAATAACGGATATATTGAATTTTCCCAAAAAAAAATCCCCAAAAATTATATATTACTATATGATAAACTCTATAGCTAAGACTACTGCCAAGCGTCAGAGAATAGGTCTATTTGAAATGAATTTTCTGGAAACATTTTAGTAAAATGAAGTACAATCACGGTTGAAGCTGAGACGTTAGGGTTTGTAAAACAATCATCTTGCGACATTTTCTTTACATAACCCGTAGTAGTTTGAGGTTCTTTGCCTAAATTTTGCGAGTTTTGACGTTTCGCGACTTTGAGGAAAACACCAATTTTTTTTCTTTAAATGCCTATAGCATTTTTGTCTTTAAACTTAAAGACCTAGATTTTGGTACATGGTTTACTCTTTTAACTGTAAACAAGCGTACCAAACTTGTTTGCAGTTCCTTTTTTATTTCCGGAGATATAATTTTTTTCCGAAAGAAAACACTTTTTCCAGGAAAACCTGGGTCGGTTTTCCTGGGTAACGACGTATTCACATATAAAAATTGAAACTGACACTGGATATGGATTCTAGGGAGCCTAGTTCGTGCTCATTTGAAGAATTTTTTTTTCAAAATTCAATAGTCGGGATCTCCTCATTAGTGAATTAAACAATCACTTTTGAAGCCATGGGAAATGTCTACGACTGTCTTAAATATTGAACGGTTTCACTAAGTTATGGCAAGAACAAACAACCAAATATGCTATTCAAATTGAATTAAGTTTTAAAAATTATTTTTTATACAAAAGCTCGCTAAAAAAATCATCGAAATATACGAGCAACAATCTGACCAGATAACGGTAAAATGGCATAAAAGACTAAAAAAAAAATTCATATAAAGTGAAGTCACTAACTAGTATTAGAACTCGTCATATTATAGGACTATATTGTATGATGCAGACCGCTTAGACCACTCGACCACCGTCGACATGACAAATTTATGTACTAGCAAGTATATACGCTAGTATGTTAATTTTCTAACGTCTTTATTACTCATGCCAAACAATTTTTATTTACGATAGATTTTTTGCTCATAATTTAACGAAATGAAAGAAAATAATGACTTAGATACAGATCTATGAGCTTGTTAGTCATTTTGTGTCGGATTTTCACTCACATTAGTACGCCTACCATAATTATCAATTTTGACGTTTTAACATTTTGAGTCATATGCTTACCTATACCTTTTTTGTCTTTTAACTTAGATATCTGAATTTTAGCACATAAGATACTCTCTATGACAGAAACCACCCTACCAAATTTGGTTGCCCTTACTTTGTTATTTCCGGAGATATAATTTTTTTCCGAAAGAAAACACAACATTATCTGGGAAAACCTTGGCCGATTTCCCTGGCTAATGAACTTATCCAAGCCACTCGGGAGGTCAAACTAAAAATATACTTCTTGATTTTTATTACTTAATTTACGGATATTGTATAAAAACAATACTAAATTTCTATTTATTCGAAAAAAAAATGTAGATGCCTGTAGTAATATTGATTTCTTTTCTAACAAATTTCAAGCGCAAGAAAATATCTCATAGACCAACACCGTAAGACACCTCTGAATCAAAGAAATTGTGAAAAACGAAATTTAAATAATACATCCCAAGCATCAATACGCGAACGTTTGGGAAACCGAACAAAGAAAAGCAGAAGCGGATACCTTTAAATTTGACTTATGCCAGGCAATGGTTGCTTCTAACATTTTACTGAATAAATTAAATAACACTGTCTTCAAGTGATTTTTGGAAAAGTATTGTAAGCAGTCTATACCGGATGAAAGTACTTTGAGAAAAAGTATGGTTGAAAATGCTATTTAGAAACTTTTTCAGAAGTAAAAAGTCTTATAGTAAATATTTTTTTACGTTGTAGTAGATGAAACTCAAGATGTTTGTGGTAGATATATTGCTAATTTAATGAAAGGCGCCTTAACTGAAATGCCTTCTTCTAGACGTTACTTAATTGCAGTCAAAGAATTAGAAAAAAGAAATAATATTACTACTATAACAAGATTTATTTAAGAGGGTCTGTCAAACGTGTTTTTACCAACTGCTGTACCAGCTGATGAAGTTTTATTACTGCTTACCGAAGCTGCTTCATATATGGTCAAAGTTGGAATTCATTTAAAAATATTTTATCCCAACTTAATCCACTGTACGTGTCTGGCTTACGGGTTAAACAGGGTAGCAGAGGAAATTAGATAGAAATTTCCTTTAGTCAATGAATTTATTAATAATATGAAAAAAGTGTTCGCCAAAGCTCCTTTAAGAGTTCAAAGATACAGATAAGTTCTGCCTGGGGCACCATCACCTCCTAGACTTGTAATCACCTGATGGGGAAGCTGGATCGAGGCTGCCTTATTTTATTTTGAACATTTTAGAGAAATCACGGAGGTAATGCTTGAATTTGCATATGAAGCAGGTGCGTCAGTGAAACAAGCAAAAGTTATTTTAAAGGACTCCAACTTGAGCCAGCAATCATGTTTTATAAACAGTAATTATAAAATAGTTACAGAAACTATAAAAAAATTAGCAGCAAAATGTTTTGCTAACTGAATCAGTTTAAATAATAGAACATTTCGAAGAAACTATTGATAAAGCAAATGGGCCTGTTGCAAAACAAATTGCAAAAAAATATTAGACACATGAAAAAAAATGAGGGTCTTACCAAGTTAACGTAGATTGCAAAAGCTCTGGATGGAGATTTTCCAGCCGATTTACACAATGTAGACCCTACCATATTGTCAAACTTAAAATATGCTCCAATTACCTCAGTCGACGTAGAGTTTTTCTTAGTATAAAAACTTACTAACTGCGAGAAGGCAATCTTTAAATAATTTAGAGCGCCACTTAATAATATCTGTTAATAGTAATAAAATTTCGGGGCGCAGCAAGTGCGTTATGGTAGCGATTTTGTTTAAAAATATTTTTAATGGCAAATGTCTTTCTTTGATGAAAGCAGGCATCAAACTTGGTTGCCTATACAGTAGAAACAATGTACCATATTTCATCGAATAAACTTTATTGTTTGAGAATATAAACATTTTTCAAAAGTCTGGATGCAGCAAGTGTGTTATGGAAGTGAATTTCCATAAAAATGTTTTTAATAGCAAATGCGAGCAGGCATCAATCTGATTACCGGTATAGCCTATGTAGTAGGCAACAAAGTACTATATTTTATCAAAATTACTTATGGTTTGAAAATATACACAAATTTTCCGAAAATAAACTTAAATGTTGGTTTCCTAACCAACAAAGCTTACGTTAATAGCAAATGGAGTTATTGAAATCTGAAGGATTTAATTAAAATTCGGTAAATTTGCAGATTATCTCCCGAACGATTTAAAAAAAAATTGTTTTCAGAAACATTACTGGGAGCCCACCTGGATACACAAACCACAAGAAAAATTTCTTGTTCACACCCCGCAAGGAAGTTATGGGACTGGGAGTGAATAGGGGTGCTGGGCGGGGTAGGTAGTAAAAAGGAAATATGAGCAGAAAATGTGTAGAAAACTGCTTGAAAGCTGTCTATTGGAAGCCATATCCCCATTAAACCCTGCCTACGCCGCACAGCACCCCTATTTGCCCCAGGTCACGTAACTTCCTTGAGGGGTATGAACAAGAAGTTTTCCTTGTGGTTTGTGCAACGAGGGTGGTTGTATGCACACGAGGAGGGGGGGGGGATACCTACGACGAAGCAGCACCCCACCCCCTTTCGACTTGTGGCAGGGTAGGGGGTTGGGGGGTGTATGCTTTGTCGTGGAGATTTTCTTTCCCCCTCGCGCGCATACAACCACCCTCGCTGCATAAACCACAAGAAAAATGTCTTGTTCCTACCCACCGGGGAAGTTACGGCACCTGGGGGAATAGGGGTGCTGTGCGGGGTAGGCAGGGTTCAAGGGGGATATGGCTTTAATAAGTGAAAAAGATAGCTTTCAAGCCCGTTTTATTCGAATTTTCTGCTCATATTTCCAACTTCCTTGGGGGGTGTGAACAAGAAATTTTTCTAGGGGTTTGTGAACCCAAAATGGGGGGGGTGCTAGGCAGGTTTCTGAAAACAATTTTTTGAAAAGCGTTCGGGAGCTAAACTGCAAATTTACCGAAAATTCGCTACCAAAACGGACTTACTGCGTCCAGATTTTTCTCTTACAAACGCATCATATTTCGATAAAAAATGCAAAAATGTATTAACAAATTTGCTCTACGAAATTTAGCTAAAAAAAATATACACCCCTACTCACTCCTGGTCCCGTAACTCCCTTGGGAGATGTGAGAAAGAATTTTTTCTTGGAATTTGTAGACCCGGGGGGGGGTGCTAGGCAGGTTTCTGAAAACAGTTTTTGAAAAGCGTTCGGGAGCTAAACTGCAAATTTACCGAAAATTCGCTACCAAAACGCACTTACTGCTTCCAGATTTTTTTCTTACAAACGCATATCGCCCGCATCATATTTCGATAAAAAATGCAAAAACGCATTAACGAATTTGTTCTACGAAAATTAGTTAAAAAAAAATATAGACCGTTAAACCATAAACTTCACTAAACCTACAGCGAAAGCATCAACTTAACTAAACCGACAGCCAAAGCATCAGAGAAAGGGTCTATTTGAAATGAATTTTCTGCAAACATTTTAGTAAAATGAAGGGCAATGACGGTTGAATCTGAAACTTAAGGGTTTGCAGAACACTCTTCTTGCAACATTTTCTTTTCACAAACGGTATTTGTTTCACATTCTTTGCCTAAACATTGCCAAATTTGACGTTTTAAATTGCGAGTTTGACGTTTTGAGGAAAACTCTAAAATTTAATTATTTAACTGCCCATAACTTCTTTGTCTTTAAAGCTAGAGCAAGAAATTTTGGTACAAAGTTTACTCTTTATAACGCAAATACGCGTACAGAATTTGGTTGCCGTTGCTTTGTTATCTCCGGAGATATGAATTTTTTTAGAAAGAAAACACAAAATTATCCGGGAAAACCTGGTCTGATTTTCCTGGCTAACGAACAGATTTCCTCATTTCGAATTAAAAAATAATAGTTCGCTAATAGAAATAATAATAATGTATAATTAATTAATAATATAATTAGGGTTCTATGTGGTGTTGATTGTAAATAAAATCAATAGCTTAGACCTTTAAAAACTTGTTTTATTGGGATACTATGATTATTTATGCATTGCATAAATTTGTACATATTTTGTTCAAGTTGGTGCATATTTTTTTCAAATATCTTGCATATATATGCGCATATTTCAGCTAAAAAGTTTGCATATAAATCCGAGCCCTGGATATAGAAGCAAAATGTTGATGATAAGTTAGGTTATTAAAATCTAAAAAATTGATTATCAAGACGCACTAGACGCTTTGTAAATTAATGTAGTAGGCAGTCAGGTGTATTATGTAGTTCTGCTTTTAATAAAGACGAACAATTTTACTCCAGGCAAAATTTGGTACTAGCGCATATATTATTTAAAGCTCACTTCTTAGGAAAAAGCCCTGTATTGATAGTCAATATAGGCAGAATATAATATTCAAATGGATTAGAGTTTTATCAGCTTTTACCATCACCTCATATTTGATACACTTATTCCAGAACATGTCCTGCATCTAGCAGGATATATATGCATTCCCTGGAGAAGTGCGCACTCAGCGTTCCACTGTCCAAATCACCGCTCTCCTCGGGGAACACACGTCAAAGCTGTGATAAAACACATATTCACCGCGACAGCTTTTTATATAAACATCTAGTCTTTCAAACTTATTCCTTCTTAGTTCCCGGTCTAAAACTTTGACTGATGCGTTTTAAAGTGTTGGTCGAAGACCATCATAAGTTGCCGCCGGCATCGAATATTAGACCGACTCTCAGGGGTGATATCAATAAGTCGACTAGAAATGGATTTTTCATCCTACAGACAAATGGCCCCAGCTTCTGGCCACCCCTAGAGGCGATTTACCTTAGAACGGGGAAGAAATAACCTAGACTGTTTGACCTAAAATTACTTCTCATGTACACTGGTCACACACTTTAAGTCAATAAGATAATATAAAAACTCTAGACGCAGCAAATGCGTTATGGAAGTGAATTTTCATAAAAATGTGTCTAATATCAAACGTGTCTCACTAATGCAACCAGGCATCAATATGGTTAACGGTATAACTTATATATTAGTAACAATGCACCATATATAATCGAAATAACTTAGTGTTTGAAAATACAACAATTTTCCGAAAATAAACTTAAAATGTTTCCAAGATTGTCACGGGTTTTCTTAATAAAAGATAAAAATAATAAAAAGCTTGCCCGGCTTCTGGCCCGTCACAATTTAGGAAAAAGGAGGTTTTGGGAAAATAAAGAAAGAGGGAATAAAGGAAAGTGCACAAACCACAGGGAAGAGTAAAAGACAATAGAGAATGGTTACGCTACACACGGAAATTGGGAACTTCAGCGTCGACAGTTGGTACCACGCTCAGCAGGTAAGCCACGACTATTTGCCTATTTCCAGTGACATATGCAACAGATGTTAACAGAGCGGTTTTTGGGGGTTGGAAGTTTATAAACTAATAAATTATTCGACACAAAGTATTTTAGTCAATTATCTGATAGTTAAATAAATACAACGACATCAACGGTAAGTGAAATTTAATAGCTGGAATCACAACACTATAAGTGAGGAATGGTTACATTAATTAATTGTTGTATTTTAGGCTGACACTCAGCGATGGTAAAAATGTGTTACTGTGTCAGAGATATAATTATTAATTTTACTTAATTAAACAAAGATGCAGAGATCCCCCTTACAGTCGACTGTTCGAGTTTACACACAAAGACAAGGTTAGAACATCAACTTAAACGTATGTATAGCTTAATAATCATCTGATTGTAGGTGTACTACTCAAAATTCAACAAACAAAAAAACTTCGTGGACTTATCTGGAACTTAGTCCTTGTCCTTTAACTTCTTTGGGCCCGGAGGTGTGAGTGCTGACCCAGTTAAAGCAGAAAACACCACCAGATTTCAGCCCCAGACAAGAAACCCTACAATGAATAAATAGCTTTCTCAGCAGGTACTACTTATTTCAATTGTTTTTGTTTTTATTAGGCAGAATAAATGTGGGGAAAAAATTAACAAACTATAAAAGCTTACCCAAATAGATGAGGTTTCTTGTTTCACAAAACATAAATAATTTCCACTGAACCTTAATAATTAAAGTAATTAATTGTAAAGTTCTAACTAAATCCAGCTTCTATCTGCAGTCAACTTTATTGTTCAGTTACAGGAATATTGGTAAAAATATAATTTCATGTGAATATTAATCTTGAACCAAAGAACAAAAAGTTGTTGGAATTTGATAAGACGTGATAGGAGAGATGTTAATATTTCCCTTTAAATGAATTTTTATTAATTTCAGAAATTATATCTGGGAGAAAGAGAGAGAATGAAAAAGATGATACTATACACTGAAGAGTGAGATAGAATAACATGGATAGTCAAAAGAGAGTAGGAGACAGACTAAGGGCAATTGCTATTATTAAAAATGTAAACAAAACCTCAAACTTATTTGTTTACTATTTTGGACTTAGGTTAATTTTTACAAGTGAACTTAGATGAAGAGGGTTGTTTATTGGCATTAAACCTTAAACTACAACAAAAGTGAAAGTGTAATTGGCGCCTTTCCAAGGTTTTACAAGTGTGCATTACAAACAAACTGTTTATATACCAAAACATGCAAACTATTAGCTACAGAGTGTTCACAAGTGAGTATTATGTCTATATATTTACTATGTTTTTCCACCCTTGAAGTTAGCAAGCTGTCAGAAATATAAAGAGAGGTTTAGAACCGTCGCAAGATAACTGGTTTTCTAGACAACAAACCTTAGGTTAATAACAAATTGAGTTATTTATATTTGAAGCATTTAATGAAAATTCGCTACCAAAACGCACTTATTGCCTCTGGATTTTTTTACAAAGATGCATCATATCTCATTAAAAATGCAAAAATGCAATAATATAAGGGTCCTCAAAAAAATTGTAGGTATCACCATCAACTTATGGGCCATCCTGTCATTGACAAAATAATTTGATAAGATGCAGCTTCATACACCATACAATTAACGTATACAACTTTTTCTCGTATCTTGTCTAATAACAATTATATTAAACTTTAGCGTAGAAATTCATCACCCTGTATATATGTAAACAGATAAAAACTGAAAGAAAACCCGGATATGGACTCTAGAGGGCCTAGTTTGCGCTCATTTGAAGAAACCTTTTTAAAATTCAAAAGTCGCGGTCTCCTCATTAACACATTTTTTCTACGAAAATTAGACTTTATAGACCGCTAAACCACAAACTTAACAAAATTACCGCCAAATCGTCAGAGAAAGGTCTATTTGAAATGAATTTTCTGTAAATATTTTAGTGAAATGAAGGACGATGACGGTTGAAGCTGAAACTTAAAAGGGTTTGTAGAACACACCTCTTTCGACGTTTTCTTTAGATAATCTGTATTTGTTTCAGGTTCTTTGCCGAAATGTTGCCAATTTTCACGTTTCAAATCGAGACTTGGAGATTTTGAGGAAAACATTTTTTTTCTTCAAATGCACATCACTTTTTTTGTCTTTGAACTTACATACCTGAATTTTGATGCATATCTCACCCTTTGTAATACAAACACGCGTACCAAATTTGGTTGCCCTTACTATGTTATCTCCAGAGATATAAAGTTTTTCCGAAGGACAACACAAAATTTACCGGAAAAACCTGGACCAATTTTCCTGGTTAATGAACTTATCCAAGCCACTTGCAAAAGGAAGGTACTCAGAAAATGCAATCAAAACCGGCCCATTATTTTTTGAGTATATATATATATATATATATATATATATATATATATATATATATATATATATATATATATATATATATATATATATATATATATACCTGGTGGTCCTCCGGGAGGTCCCACGATTGATTTCGGGAAAACTATCAATAGGAAAAACCTGAAAATTGGACATTACACTAAAGTCGTTTAGGGCCACAGGCTAAAAATATTATCAAGATGGCGGCACTTCCGGTTATACCGGAAGTAGATGTCGATTCGCTTATTTTAAATGAAATATCCTGTATTTTATTGCAGTTTCGGATTCTACAATAAATTCTGAACATTTTTGTTAATTATGTTCTACACCTATCATCAACCGTCCAGAAGATATCTAGACTTTAAGATAAAATTTGACATTTACGGCCAGTCATAAAGATACCGAAATTTCTATAACAAGAAAATATTTCGTCACGATTTTTAGAATTATCTTGAAAGATATTTCACTTCATCTACTTCCGCATCGAGACTAATGATAGAGTATACAGAGTGTCCAACACAATTAGAAACATAACTCAACAAATAATAAAATAGATACTTAAAAATACACTAAATAGAAAACCGTCCATTCTGGCCACCGTTTTGTGCAATGCACTTTATACACCTTTTTAAAACATACCAGCAAATTCTGATCAGGGTATTTTGGTTAATATGATTTATAGCTTCCGTCATTCTGTTTCGTAATTCATTGATATTTGGTGATGGATCCAATTTATACACATCATTCTTCAGAGTACCCCAAAAATAAAAATCCATGGGTGTTATATCAGGACTTCGAGCACACCAATGAACCGGCCCATTGTTACAAATGACATGATTATTAAAATTTTGGTACAAAAATTCTTTGACGATTCTAGCATTGTGAGCTGGACAACCGTCTTGTTGGTACCAAATCTCATCTAAATTATCACGAACTCTTCTAATTGTTGATAAGATATCATTTCTCAATAGATTAAGATACCTTTTCCTAGTTAAATTATTTTCAAAAAAGAACGAACCAACAATAAAGTTGCCTGAAATTTTTAAAAATTAACTGTCTAATCTACAAATAAAAATAACAGTTTTTTACCTAATAAGCCGCACCAAACATTAATACCAAATCTGTCTTGCAATTGTCTTTCTTCCTTTAGATGGGGATTTTGGTTTGCCCAATAATGCCTATTATGGCGATTATACACACCACAATTTGTAAATCTGGATCCATCAGCCCATATTATTTTGAAATGAAAATTTTCATCTTGCTGACATTGTCCTTGATACCATCTGCAGAATTGAAGTCGCTTAGGGAAATCGTCAACATTCAATCCTGTACGATTGTAGGTTTGTATGAGTGGTAATGACTTTGCCTTAGTACACGGTGTACCGTACTTTTTGGAACGTCAATTTGCTCACCATAAAATCGAACAGATTACGGAGGATTTTTGTTTGAAACCTGTAAGACGGCATTATTTCTTTCTTCATTTCTAGGCATTGGTAGTTTCTTTACGTGCAAGCTACCGTCGTTCAATAGATTGGTCACTATCCTGCGAAAAATTTTGGTGTTTGGTTGTCGTCTTTCTGGGTAGTTGTTTCGATATAAATTTGCAGTTGCCTCAGTATTTCCGTTAGAACGAATATAACATTCCAACATGTCAAAATATTCTTCATTACTAAACACATTGTAGAATAATATTTAAAATAAACAGAAAACAAATTATTTAATACAACATTTTAAGCAAAGTGTTGAATACACCTCAAATTGTTCAGATAATTAAGAATGGCAGTATTATTAATTGTCGCGATAGTGTTATATCCCTAGCAACCTTTCTTCTGTTGTTTTTCAGTTGACTTACGTTTAAGTATCAAACAATTTTCAAAGGCGTCTTCGTAAATCATTAATCTGCTTTTTATTGAGTTCTGTTAGTAAATTTAGTTGTTTACTAGGTTTACCTATTTAATTAAATTATAACAATTTTTTAGGATAATGTTGTAATGTCAAATATCAATTCCAATAATGGGCCGATTCATTGGTGTGCTCAAAGTTCCTTTTTTTTATCGTGAATCATTACGGAAAATTATGTTAAAAGCAGAAGTCTATTGTTATACTCCATGGCCTACTGCTTTTTGAATAATTTTTTTTGTCATTTGTTTTCTGATATTGGATTCCATAGCCTACTACCCTCAAAACGGTTTTTCTCAAAATTGTCAGTGCAATTACAAGATTTCTCAAGCATTTTGTACGTCATTGGAAAGCTCTTTTCACAGGCTATCACACGGGTAAAAAAATCCAATACGGCTGCCATAATAAAAACAAACGTGGATACCTGTAGCACAAAAAACAAATAACAACCCAGAGTTGAGAATAGCACAGAAAGATTACTCTGTAAAAAGTGTCCTGATAATGTGCAAGTCTTAGACATGTCAGATCAACGCCTATTTAGATGTTGAAAAAAAATCGACAAATTTTGTTTTTTTTTCAAAATAACTCGAAAACGAAAAGAGGCAAAGCAAAATACAAGTCATATTTGGAAGTAGCATGAAATTCTACAAAACATTGCCAATTTATCCGTCACCCTAACGGAGACAGCAATACATTCCCATCCAGTTTGGGACACACTGTATATATATATATATATATATATATATATATATATATATATATATATATATATATATATATATATATATATATATATACTTTATTTGTTTGCTGTACTTTTTGTGATTTTTTTATTGGTTTGCGTGGACTGCAGTTCATCATAAGCACGCTACTGCACAAAAAGTACAGCAAACAAATAAAGTGTATATTTTAAAGTGATTACAGTGTAGTGCAACATTCCAATATATATATATATATATATATATATATATATATATATATATATATATATATATATATATATATATATATATATATATATATCCAGAGTTGAGAATAGCACAAAAAGATTACTCTGTAAAAAGTGTCCTGATAATGTGCCAGTCTTAGACATGTCAGATCAACGCCTACTTATATGTTGAAAAAAAAATCGACAAATTTTGGTTTTTTCAAAATAACTCGAAAACGAAACGAAGCAGGGCACAATACAAGTCATATTTGGAACCAGCATGAAATTCTACAAAACATTGTTAATTTATCCGTCTCCCTATCTGTAATAATAACGGAGACAGCAATACATTCCCATCCAGGTTGGGACACACTGTACATATATATATATATATATATATATATATATATATATATATATATATATATATATATATATATATATATATATACTTTATTTGTTTGCTGTACTTTTTGTGATTTTTATATTGGTTTGCGTGGACTGCAGTTTCGAACCGTCCCGATTCATCATCAGCACGATACTGCACAAAAAGTACAGCAAACAAATAAAGTGTATATTTTAAAGTGATTACAGTGTAGTGCAACATTCCAATATATATATATATATATATATATATATATATATATATATATATATATATATATATATATATATATATATATTTATGATCCCTCTATGAGTGCTTGAAATTGGAAGCAAAATTCAGTAGTAAGACTGAACAAGAAAACGGAAGCCAAACATAGAGGTGAGCAGTGTACAAATTTACACACTCAGGGGGTTATGATGTAGTAATAAGTTATGATGGGGGGCTCTTGCCGATATAGATGGCCATAACAACCGGCGTTGGCGTGTAGCTATACGTATATATTTATATGTTTGTGTGTGCAAGGTCTTATATTTATATTTGTCTATGTGTGCATGCGTGTGTATGTGCGAGTCCGGGTCTATACGTCTATATCTAATGTCGATAGGTTTTATGATCGGAATACGGCAACCGAGGGAGCATAACGTTGATATAACGATAATTCATTCGCAATAACACACATATCACCCCGTAGACGTTATAATATTACCTTCATATGTTCTCTTATTATTTCTCCTTTGACACGAATAAATGATGTCTCTGAAGACTTAGCACGACAGGCATTTATTTTTCCCATTTTCTCTCATTTAATGGAGAGTTTTAAATGGGATTATAATCAATAGTTAATGATTCTTGATATAAATAATAATAGTAAAGCGTTATAATGATATAATGTTCTGCCTCTGTCCAGCATCATTCACTATGCCAGTCTTCAAAAAGACCTTGATATATTTTGCACAAGCGCAGACATCAACAGGTAAATTGGCAGTTTAATTCACGGAGGGCTTTTAGGATTTTTTTTAAAACATGCTTAGAATGTTCTTTGGATGCAGAAACCACAAGAAAAATTTCTTGCAAACAAGGCTCAGCTTTAGCCCCTACTTTGTTTCTTCTCCACATCAATGACCTCCTCTCTAGCACATCCAACCCAGTTCACAGTTACGCGGACGACAGCACCCTCCACTCAAATATACAATATTCTAAGTCTGTCTCTTTAGCCCAATTAGATGAGGATCGCAGACTCATGGAGGGTTCTGTCTCCGTGGATCTCCAAAAAATATTAGACTGGGGCAGTAGAAAGCTTGTACAGTTCAACCCGACCAAATCACAGTCTTGCTTTCTTTCTCATAAGAGACACACCAGCCCTAGACCCATCACAATAAACAACCAAGTTATTCAAAGTAATGAGTGCTTTTCACTTCTTGGCATTTCTGTGGATCTAATCTCAATTGGCACCAACATGTCACATCAATTACAAAAGCGGCTGCTAAAAAGTTAGGTTTCCTCTTACGGGCTCGCAAATAGTTTTCACCAGCTAATCTCTATACCTTATATACTTCACAGATAAGACCAAACCTCGAATACTGCTTCCACATCTGGGGTGCCGCTGCCGCTTCTACACTCGCTATCCTAGACTCCATTCAGAAGAGAGCTAAACGTCTCATCGGTGACCCTACTCTCACCCAAAGGCTGCCATCTCTTGCCCACCGACGTGCCGTTGGTGACCTCTCTCTCTTTTATAGGTATCTGTACAGGCACTGCTCAGAGGAGCTTTCTTCCATAGTTCCTCCACTTGCTGTCCCCAACAGATGTAACAGGGGAACAGAGCGAATGCACCCTTCACTGTCCAGGTCACCAGACATAGAACATCTTGCTATGCCTGCTCTTTTGTCCCGAGGACTCCCAAGTTGTGGAATTCCTTGCCGGCACATGTTTTTTCTTCTCCCCCGAACCTCCAAACCTTCAAGTCCAGAATTAACAAGTTGCCTCTTTCCTCCTTGTCGACACCCACGGTACGATAGTATTTAGGTTGTAAGCCCTCGCGGTGTATTGTTGAAATAAAAAATAATAATAAAACCCCAAGAAAGCTACGGGACTAGGAGTGAATAAGGGTGCTGGGTTGGGAAGAATAAAAAGGAAATATGAGCGGAAAATGCGGAAAAGAGCTTCGTCGGACTTCGAAAAGCTGTTCTTTTACATTTTGCAGCCATACCCTCTCTGAACTACGTCTACCCCACACAGCACCTTTATTCACCACAGGTCCCCAAACTTTGTTGGGGGTTGTCGCCAAGACATTTTTCTTGTGGTTTATGCATTAAGGGTGGCTGTAGACATGCAGATGGGGAAGCAAAACCCCTTGCGGTGAAGTATCGGAACACCCCCCCCCACCACCACCACCACTGATAAATAGATAGTGCTAGGTAACTTTGGGGGAATGGGTGTACCGAGAAAGGAGCGTGTAGCATATCAAGCGGAAACAAAAAGAGAATTTGTGAAAGAAAAATAATTTTTAACTTACAGCACCAGGCCAGGTGCCAAGTTTAAATGTAAATAACCCGGCAAAGACAAGGAAGAAAAAGTTCGGGACGCAGCAAATGCTTTATGGTAGTGAATTTTCATTAAAATGTTTTTAATAGCAAATATGTGTTTGTTTTTTCAGAAAGCAGACATCAAATTTGGTTGCCAGTATAACATATATAGTAAAAACAATGTGCCATGTTTCATCAAAATAACTTTATTTTTTGAAAACGTACAAAAATTTCCGAAAGTAAACTTAAAGTGTAACCGAAAAAATCCGTTTCTTGGTCAACCTTATAGCTTAATAGCAAATTGAGCTTTTCAAATATGAAGCATTTAATCCAAATTCGCTACCATAACGCACTTTCTGCGTCTAGAATTTCTTTACCTACAAACATGCATTATATTGCGATGGAGAATGCAAAAATGCAATAATATAAGACATGTTCGACTAAAAAAAATTATTTGTATCACCACCACTTATGGGCCAGCCTGTGATTGTGGAAATAATTTTTTAATATGTAGCTCAAGACACCATATAATTAATGTTTACAATTTTTTTTAATATCTTGTAGAATAACGGATATATTGAGCTTTATTAATTTTTTACGAAAATTCGACAAAACTTATATACCATTAAACAATAAACTCTATAGCTAAGACTACTGCCAAGCATCAGAGAAAGGGTCTATTTGAAATAAATTTTCTGGATACAAGGACAATGACAGTTGAAACTACGACATCAGGGTTTGTAAAACATTTATCTTGAGACATTTTCTTTCCATAGCCCGTGTTAGATTCAAGTTCTTTGCTTAAATGTTGGCAATTTTGACGTTTTAAATTGTCACTTTGACGTTTTGAGGAAGACCCCAATTTATTTTTCTTTAAATGCCCATAACCTTTTGTCTTTTGACCTGCAGCGCTAAGTTTTGGTAGGTAATTTACCTATAGCGATATAAAAGGGCGTAACAAATTTAGTTGCCATTACTTTGTTATTTTCGGAGATATGAATTTTTTTCTAAAAAAAACACAAAATTTTCCGAGAAAACCTCGGGCGATTTTCCTGGATATTAACCAAATTTTATCAAAATCGGCCCATTATTTTTTGAGTAAACGGTGTGATACATATATATATATATATATATATATATATATATATATATATATATATATATATATATATATGTATATATATATATATATATATATATATATATATATATATATATATATATATATATATATATATATATATATATAAACATAAAAAAAATCGTAACTGACCCCGGATATGTGTTCTACGGGGTCTAATTAGCGCTCACTTGAAGAAATTTTTTCAAAATTCAAAAGTCGGGATCTCCTCATTAGTGAATTTTTTTAAAGAAAATTCACCAAAAGGTACAAATAGTGTTAGCGTGCATGTAAAATGCCAAACTGTCTCTATCAGCAGTCGATTTATCTAAAGCTGTTCAGGAACGATACCTTTCAAAAATGACCTCCATAATATTAGATATAATATTATAATATTACTTAGAAAGAATCATTTAATTTTAATATAAATTAACCTAGTAAGAATATTAATCATCTGTGTCAATGTTCTATAGGTCATATCGTTGCAATATATTAAAAGTCTGAGAAGACTTTGTTTTTGATGTGGTTATTAAACGTTTTTTATTTTTTTGCCTCAGAAAGAATGCGGACATAGCGGTTTCTGGCGTCGTTAAATTCTTGACGGTTTTCTTGACTGAGATTGTGTAGAAGCGTTTTGTGAGCTTTGACCTTTTCAAGTCTGACCTTGTCACAGGATTTAGGAAACCAGGGCTTTTGAGTGGCTAAAGATGTTTTCTGTGTACGTGTAATAAATAATTCCATGCCCGCTTGGATAATTTCGGTGACGTTTTGTGATATATCAGAGGGGTCAGGATGAGAGAAGCAGACAGACGCTCATGGAAATGAGGAAAAGTAATCCCGCATTTCGTCTCAGTTTGCGGAGTTGTAGTGCCAAACGATACGTGGGTGTGATGACTGTGTGACCTCGGGTTGCACTGCGCAAGAGGCAGTGACCATGCCGTGGTCTAAAAGACCAAGGGGGGTGGTGACTGATGTCTTATAGCATTCAGGTTTTGTAGTAAGAAGGAGATCCAATGGATTTGAGCTGTGTGTTGGGATGCGAGGACAGTAGGTAGGTTGCTGAACCATATTGGCTAAAGAATTACTGACTGCAAAGGCCTCCGCTGATCTCCCTTGTGGATCGGTTTTTGAAGATCCTAGCCATTCCTTATTATGGACATTGAAGTCACGAAGAATAGTGACCTCGGAGGAAGGATGTTCAGAAATCAGATGGTCGGTTTTTTTCAGAAAGGCAGTCGAAGAGCTGGACAACGTTGTTGTCAGAAGGTGACCAGTAAATGCAACAGATGAATTTAGTTGCAGCCCTGAGAGAGCTAGAGTTATTTCCAAAGTATATTTTCTTCCAGCTTCTAAATTGGAGAGTCTGGTGCAGGGTAGATTGCTACGGACGCATCCGCACACGCCTCCATGCAATCTAAAGGAAGTAAGGAGCTCATACCCCGGGAAATTTAGGTAGTGGCTGTTTTGGCACTGATTTTGATTTCGGTGAGGACGAGGAGTTGGGGCCTATTATCCTGGAGGAAATGGTGGATGGAGTTCAGGTTAGAATTTAGGCCACATATATTCGAGAAGGATATGTTAAATCTTGATGCCGACGTCCCCTGCACACCCCTCTCCCAGAGATCCGAATGGAAGGGTATTTTATCTCCGGAATATTTTGTGCAAGGATAAGCCATCATGATTTTTGTTTATAAGGGAAACCGACTCATACACCAGAACCGGAAACGTCCGTTGGGAGTTTACCGGCCCCTGGATGTAAGGGGTGGTACCTCCTCGTGCGTGAAAAAATCCATTACTCTCACGTAAACGAAAAGTCCACTACCACCTTCCGAATACCGGGCCTTACATACATTGTCCCAGTGTTAGGAAAGAAAATGGACCAGGGCTGACAATTTACAAAAATTGTTGGTTGGTTGTAAACATTCTCTATTTATAACATTTTGTGTTAACTGGAGCTGTCGTAACAACATACTACCTGGATCCGCACCGAGATGGCGAACCTGTCGTACATCCTACAATGTTCCACATAATTATTACCGTACGGTACTACTGAAAATAAAAAAAATTGAGACTTTTCTTAATCGTTATTTCTGGTTGTTTCTGAAACCATTTTGTCTATATCTCACCTATCAAATATTGTCAACTCGTCCCTTGCCAGGCTACCACACATCCAAAATAATCCAAATAAGCTTAACAACACATTGGTCAAAAGAAATATAATTTTTACAAACTGAAACTTTGTTACCTATTCATGCTGTGAGACTTTTAATTTTTATAAGCCAAAACCCTCTAATTTTCTATTAGGCTCTTAATTAGTGCCCGACTCAAGGGTTGTATTATTTCTGTAGATATATTAAATTTGACAAGGGCAAAGAGAGGGATTCTTAACAAAGTCAAAGTTCCCTTTAGCACTGAAAATATTTGTGGGTGTCAGAGAATTTCTGATTATAAGGTACAAAATTTGTAAATTTTAACAACCATTTTAATTGTAGTATCCGAAACAGACACACTACCGTGCATACTGAAGTCATTAAGGTCATTAGGAGTGTAATTAATCTCCCTGTCATAGTTAGATAATAATCTTGATAGATGCAGCCACAAAGCATTCGTGTAAAGGCAGCTTAAATATGATGTTTACAAGGTAACACCAGCTAAAAGTATCATAACCGAAATGATTGAAGCCTAGCGGAGCGTGAATTATTTCATGGATATCGTATTTAGTATTTCTTCATTTAGTGATTAGCATTGGACTTTAAGTTTGCGTTTCCATTGCCATGGAAATAATTGAGAAGACAAAACGTTGCTTGGTAGGTAGAATTCTGAAATAAGTAGATTTGAAGAACCCAAATCGCCACAACACATTTTAAAAAATTTCGTGTGTTATAGTAGCGAATTTTCATAAGAATTGTACACTCTTATACGACATATTAGTAAAGTTAATACTTTACAGACCTTGAATATCAATGTTAGAGGTCCTAGTATGCGCACATTTAAAGAATGCTTCGAAAGTGTTGTCATCGATATCTCTCTATTATCAAAAAAATCTTGTGTTCTAACTCCTGTTGAGAAAAATGCCGAAAACTCAATTTTTTATGAAGCTAAAGATTTAAATTTTGCTACATCTGTAGGTATTGTATGTCTCTTTAAAAAAAACTTGTATTACAAATTTCATTAAAGTTATACAAAAGATTTCCAGAAGAAAACTTAATTCATATTTATAAAAGTAAAGTACCTGACAAACTATAAACGTAGCAGTTATTTTTCCTTATTAAGCGCCAGTATGATTTGGTTTTACTCAACTTAATTAAACCGGTTTTTCAATATCAAGAATAAAAAAATGTCTGCTGAAAATTATAATTTCAGACTCAAGGGTGATAAACTTATTCAGTCGTTTTAAACAAAAACGAGATCTTGTTCAAAACGTATAAAATATGTGCTCTGTTGTTTCTACAAATGTCAAAATATAACATATAAAACATACATTCATCGAGCTGCATTCGATCATAAAACCTCCTGCGTAGAAGACCAACAAGCTACCACGGAGCTATCTGCTGATACGTCAGCTAACGTTTTGTTTACATGATACTTGACTCAGGCTTTGTGCCCAGGCTAGTATATGAAAAGTGTACGTAACAATTAATTACAGAATTAATAGAGTTGCCATTGAAACACACTCAAGGACTTTTTCGATCTTATATGACGTCTTATGTTTAAGTTTAAAGATAAAAGAAACTATTTTAGAATCATTTTTATAGACGATCTGATTTTGTTTACCTTTCTACTAAATTATGCGACACTTTCGGTCCAAAACCACAGCATAATATATCTATGCTGTGCTAAAACTATATGTCGGGCCGTTCATAAAGCTACAAATATAATGTATTTTAATAATTGATTAAATAACAATCACTTGGAAAAAAATTAATTTCATGTAGTCTGTCATTTGCCATAATTTCGGCCGAGATTTCACGAATGTTGGTTCGGGTAGTGTGTTTTGTGCCTGGTATTTATTTAGTTTGGTTAGAGTTTATGTATGGTTTCAATATCAATATACGCGTGGCAGTTAACTACTCTGTCTGTCAGGCATTGGACTTTAACCACGGTTTCAATGCATGTCTTTGGGATTTTATTTTTAATTTGGAAAAAACTCTAAATATTGTGTACCAAATTACTTAAAATTCACAACATAGGTTTATTTACACCATTTCTAGCCACATGTAAGGTCTCAGTCCAGTTACTTTGATACTTACAAAAATATAGCGTTTTCAAAAATATGTTTGTATATTTTCGGGGGAAAAATGTCCGTTATAGCTGATATACTAACTCGTTCGCGGCCTTAATACAATGAAGATATGTGCCAAGTTTCATTCAATTACTTGAGTATTTTTTGAGTTGTCGCTCATATACACACCCACACACAAATATATATATATATATATATATATATATATATATATATATATATATATATATATATATATATATATATATATATATATATATAGATATTTATACATATATAAACATTTTAGCGGACCTTGATTTTGTGTTCTAGGGACCCAAATTCGCGCTTATCTGAAAAAAAATTTCAAAAGATTTTCATCCTAACCTCTCTATTAGTGAATTTTTCTTCATGAAAATTCGATAAAAATTTCATGATCGTTTCACGAATCAAGTTGGCGTCATCAGAGAATGGAAACTTCTAAACATTTGACGACTACAACTCTGTTTATATATCAATTCAAGTAAATTTGATACAACAAATTTGTTTCGTTGACAGGCAAGCTTTTAAACTCATTTGTCAATGACTTTGCTAAATTGTATGTCGAGGAATCTATAGCCGAAACAATAGGTCTCATCGATTTTCTCGGTTTATGGATTTTTGAGATTTTGATCAGAGAGATCTCTCTGAGGCCTAGCGTTGAACACACTAAGACCTCACAGACGATCTCCGGCGAGATTTGGCGAGTAGGCAGATTGAGGCCTCGTAATCGAGCTACAACAACCCAACCCACCTTTGTCCACCGCTCTAAGGAGTAGGCAGATTGAGACCTTAGAGTATCCTTACATATTTCCTTTACCCATCTTTGTCCACCACGCTAAGGAGTGGGCAGATTGAGGCCTTAGAGTCTCCTTACATATTTCCTTTACCCACCTTTGTCAATCACTCTAAGGAGTAGGCAGATTGAGGCCTTAGAGTGTCCTTACATATTTCCTTTACCCACCTTTGTCCACCACTCTAAGGAGTAGGCAGATTGAGGCCCTAGAGTGTCCTTACATATTTCCTTTACCCACCTTTCTCCACCACTATAAGGAGTAGGCAGATTGAGGCCTTAGAGTGTCCTTACATATTTCCTTTACCTCTTGAAAATGGCTCCAAAACAGGAGCCGAAACGTCGAGTTTTCATAAATTCTAGACGCGGTTCAACCCGAAAACCAAGTATGTCTCACATTAAAGGCCGCGGAAATCTTTCTGTATATATATATATATATATATATATATATATATATATATATATATATATATATATATATATATATATATATATTTAAACATATACAATTTTTAACGGACCTTTGTTTTGCGTTCTAGGGACCCAAATTCGCGCTCATCTGGAGAAATTTCTGTAAAAGCTTTTCATCGTCACCTCTCTATTTCGTTAAGAAAAATTCGCTAATTCAGTTGTAGATATAAGATATTCAGAATTATTCAGCATCTGATGACTTTCAATTTCTGCAAGACAAACATTGGTTGGTAACACATACGGCATTTATATTTATTCTCACAATCAAAAGTGCAACAAAATCTAATAATCGTGTCCTCCAGGTAAAAAGCCGTATTGTGTAGCTCCACATGTAACGAAACAAGCACTGATAAGTGTGTTAGCGATCCCTTGGGCCGTCTCATGTCTGAAACTGGATCGTTTCTTTACTTACCCTCTGCAAATATAGAATATGTGAGCCAGAGAGTGGTCTCTGAAATTTTAAAATCCAGAGAACCGCGTTTAAATATTCCATTTTGCAGCGGTTCGGAAATGCGCCTACTTTCAGTTAGAAATATTGGCCGACACGGTTCATGATATTCATAAATAAATGAAATGACGAGGCAAAACTGCCGTCCATCAACCGACTATACACATTTCAGTAACAGGATTCCCCGCATCTATACATGCCAGGAATTCTCAATGCTCCACTACTAAATCGTCGATATCTAAACGTTTCTCATCAAATTTTTGTAGAGTTCAAGTTGAAAAGTTAAAAGAAATACATATTTGAATTATACTTATGCTAGTTTATTACCCGCGTTACCTGGGTATTTTCTACCTCAGTCCTTTATTAGAAATATTCAGGCAAAAACACCGAACGCCCAGTAAGAGTTGATCAGTTTAAATAAAATCTGTACATAATGTGTGTTTAATCAAACTGAGAAAAATGACTATAACTTTTTTTCTTATAACATAGAGATCTAAATTTTAGTGTATAGTGTACTTTTTAGTGAATTTTTATTAAAAAAATTCACTAATAGAGAGGTATCGATGGTGAGACTTTGCAAAAATTCTTTCAAATGAGTGCGAATTAGGACCCCTAGAACCCATATCCGGGGTCAGTTTGAATTTTTATATGTTTATATATATATATATATATATATATATATATATATATATATATATATATATATATATATATATATATATATATATATATATATATATACATACATATATATATATATATATATATATATATATATATATATATATATATATATATATATATATATATATATATATATATATATATATATATATATATATATGTATCCGTCTGATAACTCAAAAAATAATTAACCGATTTAGATGAAACTCGGCAAGTGCCTTTCTTTTATTAATGGCTTGGATGAGTTCGTTGGCCAGGAAAATCGAACGGGGTTTTCCGGGAAAATTTTGAGTTTTCTTTCAAAAAAAATTTTTTTTTCCGAAAATTTCGATAAAATTTGGTCTACATATTGCTTTGGGAAATACCTAACTATGTGCCAAAATTCAGCTTTCTAGGGTTACAGAAAATTGAGCTATTCAAATTTGAAACATGTTTAAATCATAAGTAAGTGGTTGCTGTTGGTTAGTCAATGCTTTTCTTATTGACTCATGAGATTCATTCATCAACCTTCCATTGACTTCTGCTTCTGCCGCTGTTACAGTCCTTTTATTTAGATCTAGAGTTGTAAAGTTTTCTGTATCATTTGGGATATAATTTGTTTGCTTTTGTTACTGACCAACAAAAGATATGATAAAATTGGACAAAGAAAGGGAATATGATATATTAACAAGGCTATTTTTGGCTCAACAGCATTTATTAGTTTTCGTAATTGTTTTTTTATCGGGTTTTGTTACTTTGACTAGACATATTTTTATTATGATTGGTACTACTAAAAGTAATTAAAGTTTGTCTCATTCAATATTAAATTTATTTTAGTGTTAAAATAGAAGACGATGTGATATGGTCCAAAATCTGATTGATATTTTGTTGGTATGTACTGTAAAAAAGCAAATTGCAGTTCAAAAAAGTTCATTTGTAAATAGGTTTAATTTTTATATGTTTATATATATATATATATATATATATATATATATATATATATATATATATATATATATATATATATATATATATATATATATATATATATATATATATATATATATGATAACTCAAAAAATAATTAACCGATTTCGATGAAACTTGGCAACTGCCTGTCTTTTATTAATGGCTTGGATGAGTTCGTTATCCAGAAAAATCAGACGGGGTTTTCCGGAAAAATTTTGAGTTTTCTTTCGAAAAAATTTTTTTTCTCCGAAAGTAACAAAGCTGTTTCAATGAAATTTACTATATATGTTGCCTCAACCTTACTACGTACCAAAATTCAACTTTCTAAGTTTAGAGAAAATTGAGTTACTCAAATTTTAAATTTTCTTTCGAAAAAAATTTTTTTCTCCGAAAATTACAAAGTTATTTTAATGAAATTTTGTGGATATCTTGCCTTAGGAAAAACCTTACTACGTATTGAAATTAAACTCTCTAAGTTTATAGAAAATTGAGTTATTTAAATTTGAAGCATTTAATAAAAATTCACTACCATAACGCACTTGCTGCGTCCCGAGTTTTTATAACGTTAACCTACCTACCAAATTTGGTTACTATAGCTTTGTTACTTTCGGAGATAAAAAATTTCCGAAAGAAAACCCAAAATTGTCTCGGAAAACCAGGTCCGATTGTCCTGTCTAACGAACTTATCCAAGCCACTTGCAAAAGGAAAAAAATGTGTACAATTTTATCAAATTCGGCCTATTATTTTATGAGTTATCGGTAACATAAAAATTTAAACTGAGCCCGGAAATGGGTCCTAGGGGTCATTTGAAGAAATTTTTCAGTTTTTCAAAATTTAAAAGTCGCGATCTCCCAATTAAAATTTCACTAAAATGACTCCATTTTTAAACTAAAAAAGTCAGGACGCAGCAAGTGCGTTATGAAAGTGAATTTTCATAAAAATAGTTTTAATAGCAAATGGGTCTCTCTAATACAAGCAGACATCAATCTGGTTACCGGTATCACCTGTATATTATAAACAATGTACCATATTTTATCAAAATAATTTATTGTTTGAAAATGTACACAAAATTTCCGAAAATAAACTTACAATGTTTCCGAGAAAACTGGTTTCCTAGCCAACAAACCTTAGGTTAATAGCATATTGAGTTGGTGAAATTTGAAGGACTTAATCATAATTCGCTACCAAAACGCACTTACTTACCTAAGCCGATTTTCCTGGCTAACGAACATATACAAGCATCTGCAAAAGAAAGGTACTTACTAAATTTGATCAAAATCGGCCCATTTTTTTAGTTATCGGTGTGATACAGTAACAGTAATATATATATATATATATATATATATATATATATATATATATATATATATATATATATATATATATATATATATATATATATATAACATATGAAGATTTGAAACTGACCCTGGATACGGGTTTTAGAGGTCCTAGTTTGCGCCCATTTGAAGATTTTTTTTTAAATTCCACAGTTGGGATCTTCTCACTAGTAAATTTTTTTTAAAGAAAATTCACTAAAATATAAAAAAATAACAAATGTATTTAATAATGAGTGAGCCTGCATTATGTATTCGATAACTCATTCTGTAAGATGGCTGGGGATATTTAACGTGCCCAACAACGCATGCTACACGGGACAGACAGCTTGACGCGCCCTCCGAAGGGAAGAATGTACAGATATTCAACTTGATCAAATATAATGCCACAGGTTGATGTTAATTGTACAGTATGTACTAAAAAATGAAAGGGGAACGCTGGGACTCAAACCCAGTAATCTTGAGCCCAGAGGCATACGTTCTTACCACTATACCATCGAGGCTTTTTCGATATTTCTTCGAGGTGTGCTTGAAAATAAATGATATATGGTATTCTGAGGAAGACTTAGGAAGATCAACTAGGTTATTTGGAGTAAATTATTCAGTCGATTGCCAATAATATCCCGCACATGTTCATTTGGTGGCAAGTCTGGGGAGTAAGCAGGGTCGCGTTATTTTCTTTTAAGAGCCTTGTAGTAACCCTTGCTGTGTGAGGACGTGCATTGTGTTGTTTTTGTTTTTCCTCCCTCGGGGCTCGCCCGCGACTTCGCCGCCCCGAAAGCACTGCAGCCTTTTGCTTATTGTGCATACATTATCTTGTTGGATAAGTTATTGAATTCACACTCGTAGATAAGGCAGTGCAACAGGCTACAGTACATTCGTATGTAACCATTTTCTTTCAAGTTTCTGTCAATAAAAACTGGAGGTGACCCGCTACCGTATTTTTTCGCACCCCATACCATTACCACCCGTGCAGGGGTCCTATGCCGTTCCACAGAAACTTATAAATTTCTGCTTTCTCCACGTAATTCTTACTCTTCTGCGACCATCATAGACCCAAAGACAGAATTGGAGCTTGTCAAAGCACACAACACCAATTTCATTCACTATCTCCATTTTGTTTGCCATTACACCACTCAGTTCGAGCAGCACAATGTCGAGGTGTCAATGGGAGACATAAAAATGGTCTATACCAACGAAGCCCAAAAGCGCGTATTTTGCGATCTATCGTTGCCATAAAGACTATTTGTCGTAAAGCACCCAACCAAGCATACCAAGCATTTCCAATCAACCATGTTGCGGAAATTCTCTTGTAAAGCCGCAGTTCTCAAATGACGATCTTCCCGTGCTGAAGTTGCTCGAGGTCGTCCGGATCCCTGACGACGCTTATAAATTCCTTCTTCAGACCATCCGGACCAACACTATAACACTGTTGAAATACTGCATCCTATGCGGTCGGAAATTTGTCTAATTGAAAAACCAGCTTTACTGGGTTTGATCCCAGGGTTCTCCTTCCACTTTTTCAGTCCATACTGTACAACTAACATCAACCGAAGTTGTGACATTGTATTTGATCAAGTTAAATGTCTGCACGTTCAACCTGGGGGGGGGGGAAAGCCGTCGGTCCCGTGTCGATGCGAGGTTGGACACGCTAAAGATCCTACCCTCCTTACATAAAGGCAAAGGATCAACAAAATTTCCGACATAGTCAGGTGAAACTGCTCCCTGGCGTCGATGATTGGCCATAATAGCGGAAATATACCGACGTTAAAGAAACAAAACACACACAAAAACCAGCTTCCCACATACCAACAATGGGCCTCCTTTCGAGTAGTAGCAGTAGTGGGGAGGCCAACGCCAAGCAAGTAGGCCACAATGGGCTCTTTTTGCCAACCCCAGCAACCCAGCAACCATGCTCTACTCTTCCTCGGTTCCGTCACGAAACCGCCTCGACCTCGAGATGAAGGCCGTGACGGTCTTCAATTGGACGGTACTTATCTGAGTCCTCGATCCGAACAATTCTGCTCAAAGACTCCCAAAAGCCTCGCATTTACACAGGTAGTGGTAGGACGTTTCTTCATCCTCGCCGCATTCCTGGCAAATGGGATCCCTCTCTACGCCTTTCAATGTGAGGTGTCTTCTAAGGGCGCAATGGCCTGTGAGCACCGCAGGGATGCGGCGAAGCGTAGGTCGACTCCTTCCGAGTAGCCAGACAGCTTTATCTCTGTCCGGCCCCTCCACGAAGTCCCTCGCCTGCCTACGGCCACCAACCGACCCCCAGTGCCTAAGGCGACGGAGACCGACTTCCTACTTATACCTATGGCCGGCTCCGGGCCACAGAACTATCGCCGAGAACCAAGCCTTGCGAGATTATTCGCGACCTCATTCCCCGCCACTCCACAGTGTCCCGGAACCCACACTAGTTGTACCTCCTTTGTCCTGGCTAACCCTCTGAGGGCGTCAGCGCACTCCTGAACCAATGTAGGCCTGATTCTGGCCGCGCACACTGCCCGGAGGACTACCTGGCTGTCCGAGCAGATGTACACACATTTCTCGGGACTCCTCTTCACATCCTATCTGTTGGCCACATACCGGATAGCGTACACATCTGTTTCGAATGCCGTGGTATATGCGCCAAGGGCATAGTTCTCGCGCACCCCCAGGCACTCGATGTATATTCCTGCCCCGGGGGATTGCTGGTCCTCCAGCCGCGATCCGTCGGCGAAACAGACCAGGCTTGCGGGCTGGAATTCAACCTCATTTTCCCTCCACTGATCCCTACTGAGGAGTCTCCTTTCGAACTCACCTAAGTGACTGAAAGTGTTCCGTAAATGGCGCCTAGGCATAATGACCTAATGACTTAATGAATTGAGCACAAATCGCTACGAAATATTGCTTCAATAAATTATTTTAAGGATATATGTTGAACGAGAGGCATTCACATTCTTAAAAACTGTATAGAGTATTATAAAGCAATACAATATCTAGCAACTTTTCGATATCCCCTGGTAAGAACGTCTGGTGCATAAGGGTATGCCGTGCATGTCTGTCATACCGTACTTGTAACTGGATTATGGTTCTTTTTATCGTCCACCGTGTTCGGAAATAATAATAACACAGCTAACTGCGGACGTGTGTCGAGTTTCTTGTTAGAGCTGGTGCAGCTAGACTCGATATGGTCCTTTATACGGCGAGCCTTGTCAAGAAGATCGACTCAACAGTCATGTTCATGTCCAGTGTCACTCTGGTGATGTCTGTCGGTTCGAGGTGTCGAAAAAATAATTTATTACACGTGTCCAAACAGATGGCCTATTTGATATTGATATAATTTATTAAGTGGCAGTCTTGTATAAATCACTGCGATAATTGTATAACTTGGACAAGGTAAAAAGTTCGGGACGCAG
Source organism: Tillus elongatus (assembly GCA_964006375.1). Taxonomy (NCBI): domain Eukaryota; kingdom Metazoa; phylum Arthropoda; class Insecta; order Coleoptera; family Cleridae; genus Tillus; species Tillus elongatus. Next base: position 22,476,698 of record OZ023265.1, on the reverse strand, counting down.
CAAGTGCGTTATGGTAGTGAATTTTCATTAAAATGTTTTTAATAGCAAATATGTGTTTATTTTTTCAGAAAGCAGGCATCAAATTTGGTTAGAAGTATAACATATATAGTAAAAACAATGTGCCATGTTTCATCAAAATAACTTTATTGTTTGAAAACGTACAAAAATTTCCAAAAGTAAGCTAAAAGTGTAACTGAAAAAATCCGTTTCTTGGTCAACCTTATAGCTTAATAGCAAATCGAGCTTTTCAAATATGAAGCATTTAATCAAAATTCGCTACCATAACGCACTTGCTGCGTCCAGAATTTCTTAACTTACAAACATGCATTATATTTCGATGAAAAATGCAAAAACATAAGGCGTTTTCGACTAAAAAAAAGATTATTTGTATCACCAGCGACTTATGGGCCATCCTGTGATTTTAGAAATATTTTTAAGATGTAGCTCAAGACACCCTATAATTAATGTATACAATATTTTCATATCTTGTATAATAACTGATATATTGAACTTTATTGATTTTTTACGAAAATTCGACAAAAATTATATACCATTAAACGATAAACTCTATATCTAAGGCTACTGCCAAGCATCAGAGAAAGGGTATATTTGAAATGAATTTTCTGGAAATATTTTAGTAAAATGAAGGACAATGACGATTGAAACCCTGACTTCAGGGTTTGTAAAACATTCTTCTTGAGACATTTTCTTTCCATAGCCCGTATTAGATTTAAGTTCTTTTCCTAAATGTTGCGAATTTTGACGTTTTAAATTGTCACTTTGACGTTTTGAGGAAAACCCTAATTTATTTTTATTTAAATGCCTATAACTTTTTGTCTTTTGACCTACAGAGCTCACCTATAAGAACATAAACGAGCGTTCCAAATTTGGTTGCCCTTACTTTGTTAATTCCGGAGATAATTTTTTTTTTAAAAGAAACACAAAATTGTCCGGGGAAACCTGGGCTTATTTTCGTGACCAACGAACTAATCCAAGCCATTTGCAAAAGGAAGGTATTCACCAAATTTAATCAAAATCGGCCCATTCTTTTTTGAGTTATCGGTGTGATACATACATACATACACACACACACACACATACACACACATATATATATATATATATATATATATATATATATATATATATATATATATATATATATATATATATATATATATATATATATATATATATATATATATATATATATATATATATATATATATATATATATATATATATATATATATATATATGGGGGAGGCCTAATTAGCGCTCATTTGAAGAAATTTTTTCAAAATTCAAAAGTCGGGATCTCCTCATTAGTGATTTTTTTTTACGGAAATTGACTAAAAGAAACAACCCTGGTGGAATTGTTCTTTAGACGATCAAAATATTGATGAAAATTATTCAAATGCCAAAACTGAATTAACTATTATAATAGCACTTGAAAAATAAACAAAACTATAAATACACTCGCTTTCTGTTCACGCACGCATCCTGCACTTTAGCGAATTTTCACTGAAGATTTTGACTATAAGAGAGGTGTCTCTGGTGAGACAAACATTTCTTTAATTGAGCACGAATTAGGGCCCCCACAACACAGAGCGAAGATGCTTTATAAATATTATATGCCTATATATACAGTGTGAAACATCCAAATAGAGTAAATTCAGTCCCAGAATTATTCTGCACATTTATAAATAAAAGTCTTGACGCATCAAATGCGTTATGGTAGTGAATTTTCCTGAACATGTTTTTAATAGCAAATATGTGTGTGTGTTTTTTTTTTTTTGAAAGCAGGTAACAAAATTTGGTTACCTGTATAACCTATATAGTAGAAACAATGTACCATGTTTCATCAAAATAACTTTATTGCTTGAAAATGTACAAACATTTCCGAAAGTAAACTTAGTGTGTTCCCGAAAAAACTGGTTTCTTGGTCAACCTTATAGGTTAATAGCAAATTGAGCAATTCAAATTTGAAGCATTTAATGAAAATTCGCTACCATAACGCACTTGCTGTGTCTCGAACATGCATTATATTTCGATGGAAATTGCAAAAATGCAATAACATAAGGCGTGTTCGAATAAAAAAAAAAAGAAAATTTTTATCACGAATATAGGAATTTATGGGCCATGTGATTGTAGAATTTTTTTTAAATGTAGCTCAAGACACCCTATCATTAATGTAAACAATTTTTTTTGTATCTTGTATAATAACGGATATATTGTGCTGTATTGATTTTTTACGAAAATTCGACAAATTATATACCATTAAACGATAAACTCTATAGCTAAGACTACTGCCAAAGCATCAGGGGAAGGGTCTATTCGAAATGAATTTTCTGGAAATATTTTAGTAAACTGAAGGACAATGACGGTGGAAGCTAAGACTTCAGGTTTTGTAAAACGTTCTTCTTCAGATATTTTCTTTCCATAGCTTATATTAGTTTCAGGTTCTTTGCCTAGTTGTTGCCAATTTTGAGGATTTAAATCGCAACCTTGGCGTTTTGAGGAAAATCCCAATTTATTAGTGAATTTTCTTAAAAAAAATTCACTAATGAGGAGATCTCGACTTTCGAATTTTGAAAAAATTTCTTCAAATGAGCGCTATTTAGGACCCCGGAACCGAAATCCGAGGTCAGTTTCAGACTTTATATGTTTATATATATATATATATATATATATATATATATATATATATATATATATATATATATATATATATATATATATATATATATATATATATATATATATTTATGTGTCACAGCTATAACTTAAAAAATAATGGACCGATTTTGATAAAATTTAGCACATGCCTTCCTTTCGCAAGTCGCTTGGATAAGTTCGTTAGCCAGGAAAATCCGCCAAGGTTTTCCCGGAAAATTTTGTGTTTTCTTTCGAAAAAAATCGAAAAAAATATTTATATCTCCAAAATTAACAAAGTAACGGCAACCAAATTTCCTACGCGGGTTTATGTCATTAGAGTCAAGTTACCTACCAAAATTTAGCTCCGTAGGTTAAATGACAAAAAAGTTACAGGCATTCAAAGAAAAATAAATTTGGGTTCTCCTCAAAACGTCAAAATCGCGATTTTAAACATAAAAATTGGTGAGTACCTTACTTTTGCAAGTGGCTTGGATATGTTCGTTATCCAGGAAAATCTGACGAGGTTTTCCCGGAAAATTTTGTGTTTTCTTTCGAAAAAAATTTATATCTCCAAAATTAACAAAGTAAGGGCAACCAAATTTTATACGCGGGTTTACATCATTATAGGAAAGTTACCTACCAAAATTTAGCTCTGTAGGTCAAAAGACAAAAAAGTTATAGGCATTTAAACAAAAATAAATTGGGGTTTTTCACAAAACGTCAAAGTTGCGATTTAAGCGTCAAAATTGGCAACATTTAGGAAAAGAACTTGAATCTAATACGGGCTATGGAAATAAAATGTCTCAAGAAGAATGTTTTGCAAACCCTGAAGTCTTAGTTTCAACCGTCATTGTCCTTCATTTTAATAAAATGTTTCCAGAAAATTCATTTCAAATAGACCCTTTCTCTGACGCTTGGCAGTAGTCTTAGCTATAGAGTTTATCGTTAATAGTATATAATTTTTGTAGAATTTTCGTAAAAAAAAATCAGTAAAGCTCAATATATCTGTTATTATACCAGATATGAAAAAAAAATTGTATATATTAATTATAGGGTGTCTTACATCTTACAAAATTATTTCTACAATCACAGGCTGGCCCATAAGTCGTTGGTGATACAAATTTTCTTTTTTTTTTAATCAAACACGCTTTATGTTATTGCATTTTCCATCGAAATATAATGCATGTTTGTAAGAACAAAAATTCTGGACGCAGTAAGTGCGTTATGGTAGCGAATTTTGATCAAATGCTTAATATTTGAATAGCTCAATTTGCTATTAACCTATAAGGTTGACCAAAAAACGAGTTTTTTCGGGAACACTTTAAGTTTACTTTCGGAATTTTTAGTGAATTTTCTTTAAAAAAATGCACTAATGAGGAGATCCCGACTTTTGAATTTTTTAAAAATTTCTTCAAATGAGCGCTAATTAAGCCCCCCAGAACACATATCCGGGGTCATTTTCAATTTTTATATGTTTATATATATATATATATATATATATATATATATATATATATATATATAGATATATATATATATATATATATATATATATATATATATATATATATATATATATATATATATATATATATATATGTATCACACCGATAACTCAAAAAATAATGGGCCGATTTTGTTTAAATTTGGTGAATAAATTCCTTTTGCAAATGGCTTGGATAAGTTCGTTAGCCAGGAAAATCTGCCAGGGTTTTCCCGGAAAATTTTGTGTTTTCTTTTGAAAAAGAATTATATCTCCGGAATTAACAAAGTAAGGGCAACCACTGGTACACTGGTTTATGTTCTTATATGTAAGTCACCTACCAAAATTTAGCCCTGTAGCTCAAAATACAAAAAAGTTATAGGCAATTAAAGAAAAATAAATTGGGGTTTTCCTCAAAACGTCAAAGTTGCGATTTAAAACGTCAAAATCAGCCACATTTAGGAAAAGAACTTGAATCTAATACGGGCTATGGAAATAAAATGTCTCAAGAAGAATGTTTTACAAACCCTGAAGTCTTAGTTTCAACCGTCACTGTCCTTCATTTTACTAAAATATTTGCAGAAAATTCATTTCAAATAGACCCTTTCTCTGATGCTTGGCAGTAGCCTTAGCTATAGAGTTTATCGTTTAATGTATATAATTTTTGTCGAATTTTCGTAAAAAATCAATAAAGCTCAATATAGCCGTAATTATAAAAGATATGAAAAAAATTTGTATATATTAATTATAGGGTGTCTTGAGCTACATCTGAAAAAATATTTCTACAATCACAGGGTGGCCCATAAGTCGTTGGTGATACAATTTTTTTTTAATCAAACACGCCTTATGTTATTGCATTTTCCATCGAAATATAATGCATGTTTGTAAGAAAAAAATTCTGGACGCAGTCAGTGCGTTATGGTAGCGAACTTTATTTGTTTATGTAGAAATCATTGTTAGTGAAATTTTTGTAAAATTTTGGTAATTAGTACCTAATGTTTAATGAGTTATTGTAAAAAAGATGTTTTTGGATTTTCGCAAAAAAGTTGTTTACAATTTTTTTTTGTAAGTTTTCTCGAAAAGCTTTTTGTAAATAATTATATCTTGGTAGGTGGCTAAATACCTTGAAGAAGTTTGTTGGCCAGGAAAATCGGGTCAGTTTTTCGGATATATTTAAAGTTAGTTTTCGAAAAATATTTGCCCTTTTCCAACAACAAAGTTATTTTGATAAAATGTGGTACATTGTTCCCACTATAGAGGTTATACTGGTTATAAAAACCATTTTTATGAAAATTCACTACCATAACGCACTTGCTGCGTCCCGAGTTTTTTTTTACATTTTCAAACAATAAAGTTATTTTAATGAAACATGGCACATTGTTTTTACTATATAGATTATACTGGTAACCAAATTTGATGCCTGCTTTCTTAAAAAAACACATTATTTCTATTAAAAAATAGTTTTATGAAAATTCACTACCATAACGCACTTGCTGCGTCCCGAAATTTTTCTTCTTTAAATGCGTATAACTTTTTTATATTTTAACCTACAGAGCTAAATTTTGGTAGGTAATTTACCTATCATGATGTAAACCGGCGAACCAAATTTGGTTTCCCTTACCATGTTATCTCCAGAGATATGAATTTTTTTTAAAAGAAAACACAAAATTTTCCGAAAAGACTTGGGCCGATTCTTCTGGCTAACGAACTTGTCCAAGCCACTTCCCAAAGGAAGGTATTCTACAAATTTAATCAAAATCCGCCTATTACTTTTTGAGTTATCGGTGTGACAACTATATATATATATATATATATATATATATATATATATATATATATATATATATATATATATATATATATATATATATATATATATATATATATATAAACATTTAAAAATTGACCCCGGATATGTGTTCTAGGGGGCATAATTAACGCACATTTGAAAAAAAAAATTCAAAATTCAAAAGTCGATATCTCCTCATTAGTGAAATTTTCTAACAAAATTCACTTAAAAAAAAGTGACAAAACACGTAAGTACGTTTTGGTAGCGAATTTTCATTAAATGCTTCAAATTTCAATAACTCAATTTGCTATTAACCTTAGGTTCATTGGCTACGAAACCAGCTTTCTCGGAAACATATAAAGTCTCTTTTCGAAAAAAATTTGTACATTTTCAAACAATAAGTTATTTTGATAAAATGTGGTACATGGTTTCTACTGTATAGGTTATGGAAGGCTGGATGAATTCTCACCACAATTAGAATCGTAGACCGATTTCGCTCTAATTAGAGCTCGTCAGTAGGGCATACTAATTACAGCGAAAATACACCTATAAACTAATACGGCTATGGTAGCCGACCTCGCAAAACTAAGTGAGATGTAAAACACGCTTTTACACGTGTCGCCATCTCGTTGCGGAAGCAAGTAGTATGTTGTCACGGCAGCTCCAAGTAATACAGAAGGTTAAAAAATAGTGACTGTGTATAACCAACTAACAGTTTAGTAAATTGTCAGCCCTGGCCCATTTCGTCTTCGCTGACAATCTACTAAATTATTAGTTGGTTGTAACCAGTATCTATTTTTTCACATTCTGTGTTATTTGGAGCCGCGGTGACAACATACTACTTGGTTCCGTAACGAAATGGCGGCACGCGCTTCGTGTCTTACATCTCACTTAGTGTTGGAATGCTGGCTACCATAGCCGTATTGCTTTACAGGTGTATTTTCGCTACAATTAGTATACCGTACTGACGAGCTTTAATTAGAGCGAAACCGGTCTACGGTTCTAATTGTGGTGAGAATACATCTAGCCTTGCATACTTTGCCCCAATATTGGGGAAGAAATGGGCCGGAGCTGACAATTTACTAAATTGTTAGTTGATTGTACACAGTCTCTATTTTTTAACATTCTGTGTTATTTGGAGCTCCCGTAACAACATACTACTTGGTTCAGCAACCAGATGGCGACACGTCTAAAAGCGTGTTTTATATCTTACTTAGTTTTGTATAGGTTATACCGGTACCCAAATTGATGCCTGCTTGGATTAAAGTGACATATTTGCTATGAAAAATATGTTTATGAAAATTCACTTCGCACTTGCTGCGTCCAGATTTTTTCTAAATACGCACATTAATAACTGATATACTGAGTTTGTTCTATTTGGCTGTTCCACACTGTACAATCTAGCCACTCTGTTTTGCGCACTGAGGATACCTGTTATTTGATTAATTAACAACACAGCTATTACGAAACCATTAATTAGGAATGTTGTTAAACTAATTAATGTATATTATTCATTCCGATATTGAATAATATGCAAATTTCGTATGCCATCATCGTCTTAATGAATAATCAATAACACAGTGTAACACTTACATAAATGCATGTAAACGTTCTATCTGCTCTTGTTTCCTCTGGGATGGACACGACTGTTAGGTCCCGTTTGGGTGCCGCAGTCCACTTTACGTTATAAATATTTATTTTTTTACAATAATTTAAAATGTATACGATTATTTTAGTATTCTGAGCCAGATTCAGTATTGAAAATATTCTTTAGCAGGCTCTACAACACTGACAGTTAAAATGTATTATAAATATAGTTGGTAAACATCGTAAGTAGTCAATAGTCAATAGTCAATAGTCAATAATTTATTTTGCCTTAATTCCATTTACAAATGGTTGAGCACGTCAATTGTTAAAATAAAAACAAAACTATGAAAACAAATGTAAAAAACAAACTAAACAACATTTCAAACAAACACAATAACATTTTCGTTCGTCTCAGCTCTGTGCCCCACGGGTGTCAGACAAATACTCCGCAATGGAGTAATAGCAATTATTGGTTAGGTATGATTTTAGCGATACTTTAAATTCATTCACATTTTGAATTGCTTTTATAGTTTCCGGCAACCTATTATATAGATCCACCCCCGCAAAATAGGGCGACTTTCTGTACATCATTTTACAGAACTGCCAGTTTCTAAACAGATTCCCGTGGCGAGTGGAGTAAGAGTGCATCTCAGACTGCCTTGTTAGCCCATCTTTGATACCATGAATATAATTTAAAAGTTTATATAAGTAAACGCATGTTAGCGTCATTATTTTTGCGTCCCTGAAAAGCGCCCTACAAGATTGTGTTACTCTCATACCAAAAATCACTCTTATTATTCTTTTTTGCAGCATAAAAACTCTGTCCACCTCAACCGACTGTCCCCAAGCAACAATGTTGTAAGATATCAAGGAATAAACTTCCGAGTAGTAGAGCTTTGGTCTCAAGGAACTCTGCTAATCGAAATATTAGGAAATGGGTCTGATTAAGCCTACCGCACAAAACCTCAATATGTTCTTTCGATGAAAAATGCTGGTCAATAGTTACCACCAATACTCTCACGCTTGTGGCCTGAGACACTACAGTGCCCTGAAAATCAAGGTTAATTCCCTGCTTTTGCTGGGCTCTGAATTCAATAAATACGGTTTTCTGGTAATTTATAAGGAGCTGGTTGGCCTCACACCACTTACCGAACCGTTCAAGTAACGAGCTAACCTCGTGTGTATCCGACCTCGACACAACCACTGTCGTATCGTCCGCGTACATGAACAACCTCCCCTCCCCAATATGTTCAGGTAGATCATTCACATACAAAACAAACAACAACGGGCCCAAAACATTTCCCTGCGGAGTGCCAAGCTGTACATCAAAAGGTCGTGATTGCACTCCATCCATCGATACTACCATTTGTCTGTTTGTTAGAAACGAGAGCAGCCAGTCGCAAACAGGGCCCCGAACACCCAGGCATTGCAGCTTCTTCCCAAGCACTTGTGGATTTAGCGTATCAAATGCCCTAGAGAGATCAAACATAAAAGCCGCCACGCGCTGACCCCTATCAAGTTCGTCGTATATGTACTGCACCATGTCAATAACAGCCAATACCTAGTATTATAAAAATATTTCTGTCTGTTTATCTGTTTTGGCAGAGACAGTTTAACCGTGGCTGGTGATTTCGTCAATGACTATTCAAATTAGAGAAAGACATCATATTTTACACACCAATAAAAAGGGGGTTAAAACCGTGTACGTTGTAACATGTTACACGTTTTACAACCTTGCCCACGCTATAAAGTTCATTAATACGTCATTATATTATTTGTTTACTCAAGGGACTTTGCCAACATAAGCTGACGTCATAATCATCGACGCGATTTATCAGGATCATAGTCAATGAAATATCTCCTTGTTATTCGATGAAATCGTCTCAAAGCCATACCATAGAAAGCTAGCTATTCCTTGGGGCACCCGATAGCAACTAATTAATTCGGCAGTCGTTTATGTTCGTGCCTTTGATGAGAAATCTATATAAATCCCATCGTCTTCCATGAAGTCATCTTCCCGAAAATCATTTTCAAAACTTGAGATGGCCAATAGAATTATCGGCTAAAGAGGAAGCAGCATGCCCATATGGGGTAAGTCAAATAGATTAACTGTTAATTAAACGCTGACAGGATTGTCATGTAGAGTGATTTGGTGAATTGCTCTGCGCAATATCTCTAGTGTTTTTTTTTAATTGTAGCTTGCGGTCATGTTATTTTTATGTAATTTTTA